>CM062289.1:360934462-361346478 GCA_031216915.1 Pictodentalium vernedei
TATCAACTGTATTAGTGTCGGTCATAATAATATCCACTTGAGGTGTGAATGTCAATCAATTTGTTTGTTCATTCTATTCTTCTCTGTATTTTTACTTGTCTTCAATATTGCAGTTGGGGGAAGGGAGAGGGAAGGAATGGGGTTTATATTTTTTGCATGTTATTTAAAATGGTGCTGATGGGGAGTGTATTAAATTAAAGACTCAAAATCGCAATCTTCGACGAATCATCCAAAGAACAAAGGGAATTACCGACGAATCGTACATTGGACGATTCGTCTGCAATTTCCGTTCACGACGAATCATCCAGATTCTACGACGAATGTGCAATCACAACGAATCGACCAGTAACCAAGGAACCAACTGCAATGCTTTAGAACTGCAGTTGACACCTTTATGCTTTCTAGGGAGGATTTATTTGTGAATAAAAATATACATTAGTAGCCATGATACAACTTATTTAATTAACACGTACATGTACATGTACTATACCAGTACTCCAATGTTGTTATGCTAGGCCCCTCAACAGACCTAATTGCATTCAATGGACTTCCAATTGTTAACGGTACCAGAAGCATCTAAGGGCAAGGGTATCAAAAAGGACACTCGACTCTGGGTATTAGTTAAGACATAGTTTACAACGTATCACATACTGTAATGCAACACTCAATAGTATTAACATGTTAATGCATCCATTGAGTGCAACAAAGCACCATCTGCAATGCTTTTGCATTGCAGATGGAGCCTTGTTGCACTCAATGGATGATATAAAGCTTTAGAACTTAGCTTTTTTGATGATTATCAACCAGCCTCCATCATTATACCTGATATCCCCCCCCCCCCCCCCCCCCCATCTCCAACACTCAATACTATAAAAATTTTATACATATCATCCCTCAAGTGCAAAGTGCAATGGGAGGGGCAGTTGCCCCAACCCCAACCCCCACCCCTGCATTTGGGCAAACCAGCTTTAAAAATCTGGGCAAGGAGAGAGAGAGGAGAGGAGAGGAGAGAGAGAGGGAGAGAGAGTCATGTATATTTGTATTCCATGATTTGGATTTCGGGCAAATCAAAAGGTTTGCCCCCCTATATCACAAAATCCCTGAACGCCCATACAAGAAGGGACCATCTGCAATACATTTGCAATGCAGATGGCACTTTGAAGCACTACAGCGATGTTATAAAGTTTTAGAACTGATTGTATACAGTACACTGCAGCTTCTTTGTAAGATTATTGTCAACCAGCCTCCATCATTATACATGTACATGTTTCTGATATCCAATCCCTCACCCCATTGTCATTGGGCACATGTAAAATATGTTAGAAATTAATACTCAAGAATTTCTTCATTATAGTTCTCAGAAAGTAAATTCATTTTCACTAGTGCATACCTGGAATCATGGAAACATACTCCCCCACTCCCCTTGCCCCCCCCCCCCCCCCCTGCATCAGGGCAAGGATGGCAGCTGCCCACCTGCCATCTGCTTAAGGCATTCCTGCCCATTTTTATGACCATGTGCGACAAAGTCCTGTTAAAATCTAGTCTTGAAAGAATGTGCAAGAGTGAATCCATATCTAAGATTCCAATCCAGATGAAAACGTTCCCACTGCAAGAAATGATTAGGGGGTGGTGGTTTCATGCCCCCTCTGCTAAACCCCCATTAAAGATTGCGAAGGTGGTGAATCTAATAATGAAAAAAAGCAAAGACTTAATCATCCTCAATCCTAAGGTACACTAAAATGGTAGGTCTTAAACTGGAAGCATCTTGGGAGCTCAATCAAATATCCTCCAAACTGTGATGGGCTTCTCTATGGATAAAAAAAAAAAACACATTCAGAACCCCTAAACTGCTTTGTAATTTGTTGATCCATTTCTTAGAGACTTCAAACTGAAAGGTCGATGGGCCAATCATGACCAATGAAAACCATGTTCTGTCCTTGGGCAAGACACTTAATTCTGGTTGACCACGTGGGGGCACAAAGGTGCTGTGTACAAAGGCATACTGCACTTCAATTGGCTTCAACTGCTGCTAGCTCTGCATGTGCCGAGTTAATACATTGGAGAGCATGACTGTTGCTCGATGGTTCTCTCCAGGTACTTGGGCATCCGATATGATGTTACCCTGTTGAAAGTACCATTAAACTCCAATAGAAAAATACGATTCTTAACAAAAATCATCCCTAAACCCTCTTTAATAGACAGCCTTTATCTCTTGTACCCGCTTTCTGCTATTAATCAACTCCTTTTTGTATCTGTTTCTTCAATTGTGTTCCAACTTTTAACCTCCCCACCAAAAATAGCACAAAACAAACTAAATACTTCCACACAGGCTGGTAAATATATTTTGAATGGAATAGTATTTGATATTGAGAAAGACGATAATTGCTTCATTCTACCAATCTGTTCCACCTGAGGCAGGAAATAATCTTTCAATAATACACAATTCACCCTTATCTAATGTTATGGCCATATCCAGTGTTTCATTGAAGTGCGTTATCATACACGTGCACTTATGATGCACCTTACTTGCAACTTACAGTTGGTACAAATGTAGCCCAGGTAGGCAGGGTTTAAAACTTTTGCGAGAATCAAAATCGATTCTTGCTAATTATTTCTTGTCAAAGATTGTACATGTTCTTATTACCATGTCAGAAGATCAATTACATGTAGAACTGGGTAGAAATATCACTGAAATGTCTGGAGCTATTTTATCCTTTACAGGCAGCCAACAATGATGTATAAACCCTTGCAAGATATACGATTCTTAACAAAAATCACGCATGTGAATGGGTTAACTGATATGGCGCGAGTGTCAGCGCAGAAGGATAAAACCCGAGGCAAGCAGCCTCTCATTCAAGTGCCATATCGATTCACCCATCCACACATGCATCGTTGTGTTTATTACATGCCTTCATGTCTACAAAAACAATTATAAGAAGGACACTCAGCAATCTCATTTGACAACTATCGACACAAAGAACACATTTTATCACCAACCAAATTTGCAAGGGGAACCTGTGTTACTATTTCACCCCTGAGTTCCAGTGTGTTCTATGTGCCTACTGGCATATAGAACACATTTGAACTCAGTGGACAATTTTTAGCTGTGGCTAGGGATTCAAATTGTAATTGCTGTGCATGATTTGTAGAAAATTCCAGTGAACATTCGCTTCTATTTAAAAATAGTCAGTCAACGATATCTGTTCCACACATGGGCATGGAACAGATTTTCATTTTCCGCATGGTTGAGTGTTGCTGTAGATGGGGAATTTATAGAACAGGCATGCAATTAAAAATGCATCCTACATGCACTAGTTAAGTTCTCAAGGAAGAATGGACTTGGTGCAATTTTTACAGTGAGTGCAATACAAAACGAGCAATTTATGGCTTAAGGGTTAATGGGGCTTGCTTAAGCATTTTTGGGATCAAATTTCTTGTAACCTAATAATGTTATTCCTATTCACAGGCCTCAAGAAAATACATGCATGTAGAAAAAATCATGTAAAGTATGCATGTCATGTTTTTTTGCCTTTTTCTTGACAGAGACATGTTCTGCCATTTATATTGTCAGGGCTCATCACAAACCACAAGGGACTGTTTTTTTTTTTTAAATTCATGAAATATCTCCAGTTCGATTAACTATTATATGTTTCTGACTCTGGAGAGAGAACACCAGAGTTAGCAGCAGTTGAATGCAAGTGCACCACATTGGCATGCAGTACACCTTAGTACACAGTGCAACGGTGTCCCCACCTGAGTAATCGGGATTGAGTGCCATGCACAAGGACACCACACAGTTACCCCCAGTGGGAATCATACTGAGGAACATTTGGTTTGACAACAAATGCCGTAACAACTGAGCCACAGTGCTCCCTTCTTTAGGACATACCCAAATAAAAAAACTAGAACTATCATTGAAGGTGATTAACCCTTTACCTAACATCAGGGACCAGCCGTGAGGGCGACTAGGGCGATTAAGTCGCCCTTCTAAGCCCAAAGTCGCCTAGAAAAATAGTCGGGGCGATTACAAGTCGCCCTCTAAAAATTGGCCAAAATGAGAAAAGGCTGAACTGAGTGATGCGAGGTTTACATGAAAACGAGTATTTTCAAAAATCGAATGTGCTCGAGTGTGATGAATGGGCATTTTAATTCGTCAAATTAACGTCCATTTATTTGAAATCACACGTCAAGCAATTGTCCATTGTCGCTTTCGGCGGATTTTTTTTATTTCTATTTTGTTGCGTTCCAGTCGGAGCTTCAAGTGTCGAAACGAAAATAAGTGACTTACGCGACTCAACAAAACAACCCAGTTTGAAAGTATGTTACGTCGCTTAGGATGCCGAAAATGTATACACAACGGACGTATTTTATAACACATTATTTTCATTTCGATTTGCTGACGACTGTTAACTGTTGGGCTGTCTATTCCCAGAAAAACACGAATGGAATTGAAACACATGAAAAAAAGCTTTAGTGATGTCAAGAAAAGCTTTGTACAGGACACAAGTGTGCATGTGGACGATCTTGAAAAAGGGTCCTCCTAAACATCGGAATGACATGAAATGACGCGGAATGACACCGGAATGCCATAAAAATGATGCGGAATGACATTTCTTTTACAAAATACTCGACCCCACAATGTATTTTGTTTAATAACTAACAAAGTACCTCCCAAACAACCTTCTTACATCTGGTCCTGTTCACACTTTCAGACTTAGGAAATTATTAGCTTAGTAGACTTTGTTGAAAGGCAACCACTGGATGGTGATGGGGGATTGGCACGAAGAAGAGGTGAGGGGTCATGAAGGAGAAGGTAGCAGTGGGGGATTTTCAGTCAATAATTACATTGTGATTTTTTAACCTGGCACAGATGCATCATAGACAACTGGACCTGGATTATTTGTACGTTAATGGAGGACCATAAATTGAAAATATGAAGGGGCGGCGGGGGTGGTACATGAATATTCTTAATGTTCCCCACTTGCCTATGAAGTCTCCCTACATGACTCTGCAGTCTCCCTATTTTTTCTGGAGGGAGACTTGAAGTCTCCCTAAAATTCCCCCCTAGGCTGGTCCCTGCCTAACATGAAAAGCAGACGACACTTGCCAAAAAAAATTCTTGAATAACCAATTTTTTTCATTTTTTGTCTCAAAAACATAGGTTATGACCCCTCGTTGGAACGAGCTCGACGAGCTCGTTCCAACGAGGGGTCATAACCTATGTTTTTGAGACAAAAAAATGAAAAAAATAATGAAAATTAATTGGCGATTTTTGAGAATAGCGCTGGCCGGTTTTGACCGTTACGTTGGGTAAAGGGTTAATACCGCCACTTCCGGCTTACCAGAATGCACCTTTGAATGCTGAGGTTGAAAAACCAATAATAAATCCAAGTTCATGGAAGATAACTTGGTTAAAATTGTCGAAGTTCAAAAATTTTTGAATATGCATACATGTATGTCCACTTGTTAGTTATGTTTGAGAAGTTCCATTGACATCAGTTCAATAATGTAGAAGGAGTTGCACCCACAAGAATCTCATTTGAAAATCCATTATAAATCTAAGTTAAGGGGAGATAACCTGGTTAAAATTGTTGCAGATGCAAATTTATAGAATATACGTATGCTCACTTGCTAGTTATAATATTTGAGAAGTTTCATCAAAACCGGTTCAATAATGAAGGAGGAGTTGCACACACAACAATCTCATTTGAAAATCCTTAATAAAAATAAGTTAAGGGGAGATAACCTATTTATAATTGTTGCAGATGAAAAATTTTAGAATATGCGCATGCTCACTTGCTAATCGTAATGTTTGAGAAGTTTCATCAAAATCGGTTCAATAATGCAGGAGGAGTTGCGCACACAAGTTGGGATGGGGGATGGACGGACGGATATATAGGCCCTCGACAATATATGAAGTGGGGGTATAATAAATTAGTCTTACAATCCATTTCTGGATCTTGGATCAATACCCACAAAGAAGAAAATCTGCCATCCAAAAGACACATGGGCAGGTCACTGGTTCCTGGAGGGAACCATCAGACTCTCCAACTTACTAACTCTGCACAAGCGGATGTTGCAGAAGATGAAAACTAGTGTACAATTAATGCGGAGTATGCCTTAGGACATAGCAACACCATACCTCCACATGGGCAATCAGGATTAAGTGCCTTGTGTTAAGGAACCAAGGCAGTTACCGCTAGTCAGGGTTGACCTTTCGGTTTAAACACCAATACTTTAGCCACTGAGCCACTGTTCTCCCACCTATGGTGGTGGGGTTATATTCATTTTGCTATGGTATTCCACTAATAATAGGAATAGGTAACAAACATCTCGGCTGAATGTCCTTAAAAGTGACAGCATTGTATAGTATACAGTATAGCCACCATGGACTGGTCATAATCCAAGCATGGGCTGTGAAGTCCATGCATGCATTTACCAGGTAATAAAAATCATCATCAGCAGAATTTTAATGAAGCACCAGGTTGAATCCGGTGCTTCATTAATTAAATTTTTGACGATTATTCCTATAATTATAGCATTTGGAATATATAATATTATTGTGACCTGGAAATACTGCCCACACATGGAAAGTAACCAGTCCACGGCAGCCATACTGTATTGTCTAAACTTGATTTTATTCTTATAAAGGCAAGAAGGTAGGATCTCAAAATTTTCTGACATGGTGGGACAAGGGTTAAAATTTTTTGACAGAGCTCTCGGATTGTTGACAAATGGTACAAAGTTACACTTGAAACCTACCTCAATATACTTCTTTAACTGGTCGGGTGCTAAATTTTTCTAGACTGCTAAATATGCTCACACGTCGTTACCCTGTTATAATTTATCAGAGTGTGCCTATAAGCACTCTTACCTTAAACTGTAACAAGGAAAACCCACACAGATGAAATAAATTGACTTCAAAAATAATGTAACCATTGACATGCCATATTCCTTAGTGCACATAGCCACAAAACCACCACATAGGCAATTGGGATTAACTCTTAACCCACTGAGTATTTTGAAGACATTTTTCATCAAATCTAGTCATGGCTGCTTTGAAGCAGCCATGACTAGATTTGATGAAAAATTCATCTAAATTTAACTCAAGAGATCATTGGATAAAAAATCCATTCAATTTACACGTAGAAAATTAAATTAAATATGCACAAATTATACTTATATCAGAAGCAAGCAAAATCTTGTCCTGGGTGGGAATATCCGCCAGCAGCATGTAAGGAGTTAATGTGTCGCCCAAGGAAACGACAAAGTTACAGCTGGTTAGGATCGAACCTTTCAATTCAAGTCCAATGTTCTAACCACTGAGTCATAACCATGCTTCCAGGTAAGGGGTTAAACAATCATTGAATATATCAATGTGTAAAGAATATATGTAATATCAATATTTATTCAGAACAAGTCACCCATGTTTCTTATACATAGATTAGAATTAAAGAGCTACTTGCTAAAATTTGCACAAGGAAGTTCAAACCAATATTATATACACATCTATGTGGAATACAATGTATACAGAAAAATCATAGGTTCAAGGATCAAATCTTAACTGGCTGTATGCTGAATCAGGCATGTCATGAAAAGCACAGGAGTGTGATTTATTTATTTACGACATTTATGATAGCCAAGGTCACCTCGTGTCTGACAGTTTTATGTGTGGAGGAAGCCGGACTACCTGGAGAGAACAACCATGCAAGGGCGAGCAACTGTCAGGCTCCCCAACATACAAACTCCTCACAAGCAGGGTTAGCATTGGTTGAAGATAAGTGCACTATCAATATGCAGACATCTCAGTACACAATGCCACCATGCTCCCACATGGGAAATGGGGGGTGAAGTACCTTGCCAAAGGACACAACGTGGTCGCCGCAGGTGGGATTCGAACCGAGGATCTTTCGGACTGCAGCCTGCACCTCTACCTACTGAGCCACCATGCACACCTTGGAGTGTGATTAACATCCTCTGGAAACAGGTTCAGGAGTGTAACCGAGGCCTTTAAATTAATTTATTTTAGGAACACCATTTTACCCTCATTCGGGCACATTAAAACCAGAAATAAAGTTTTCACCCTGTTGTTTTATTGCCATGCCTTTCTTTGTGTGGCTATGGTCATATTATGATGGAAGTTATTCTCAAATATAGAAAAGGCACAGAAAATTTATCGATTGTTCTTGATGCCTTCACACCTTCTTTAATTTGGGCACACATTCTCTTATTTGGGCACACCTGTAAACAGTGTGAAATTGGGATAATCTAAAGGTTTAAAGTAACCATCCCCATAATACTTATTTATTTTATTAGTGCTTAATCTGCTGAGTATTTTCTAAATATTTTTCATCAACTATAGTCATGGCTGCTTCTTAACAGCCATGGCCAGATTTGATGAAAAATTTATCAACATTGTTCTCAAGAAGTCATTGGTCAATATGTTGATTTATTTTACAGGAAGAAATGTTGTTAACCCTTTACCTAACGAATCACCCGCACCCGCCCGCATAATTTGCAAGTTGAGCCGTTCAAAAAGATAAATTTTTCAAAATATTTCAAGAGAACCATATCATGTGACCCCTCATTGGAACGAGCTCTTCGAGCTCGTCCCAATGAGGGGTCACATGATATGGGTTTGTTGACATTTTTACTATTTAAAAAAATTGTAATTAAAATAATAAATTTTGATATTCTCTGCGTTGGGTAAAGGGTTAACCCTTTACCTAACACGAAAAGCAAACAACATTTATTTCATTTTTGGTTTCAAAAACATAGGTTATGACCCCTCACTGGACCAAGCTCGACGAACTCATTCCAAATAAGGGTCAAAACCTATGTTTTGGAGACAAAAAATTAAAAAAATAATGAAAATTAATTGGCGATTTTGTGAATAGCGCTGGCCGGTTTTGGCCATTACGTTTGGTAAAGGGTTAAATGTGCTCACATTATACTTACTGGAATGACAAGGGTAAGCCTATCCTGGGCAGGAAAATCTGCAGCATGTAGGGAGTTAAGCAGGGTTTCTGCAAGACCGGCTGAGTGGCCATTGACCAGATGCCTTCACTTCCCCCCAAAAATCTTGAATCTTGGCACCAAGGAGGTTAAATGTTCTGGTCAGTAACCCAATTTCCAAAGCCTTTTATTTCATACATTAAGTTGCAGAGACAATGTTGGCAACCTCTAAAGAAATGGCAGAAAGAAACAGGATCACGACAAGTACATTCCTTTGTCAGTGAGCATCTCGGAACACCAATCGGTCCGCAATCATCAAAGAAAATGGTGTAACCAAGAACAAGTCGAAATACATGACGTTTCATTTCCTGTGTCTTTTGTGTCACTAAATGTCTGGAAACAGCTTGAAAGAACATACTCTAAACACCAAGGCCAACAATGCTTTTAGGCTTTTCACTTTTCCGTCCATCATTTTACAGCCTTGTATGTTGATTCTTTTGAACACTTCAAAGCATCAACACCTGAGGCTGAATAGCAACAGGCCAAAAACTGTGTGGCAGAAAAAAACCATGACTCCATCTTTTAGTCAAGTTCATATGGTGTGAAATCTGATAACATATCTGAATATACATGTACAATGCAAAGAAACAATTCTGAATACTCATTGAAAGGTAGCCTTGATCCTTTATAATATGATCAGTAACATCATAGGGCTGCACGATATTCATAACAGAATACCGGTATCAGTATTCAAAAAAATACTGTGGTATACCGCATAATATCGGTATATCAAAAATTGTTCAGATATCTGAACATAAGTACCACAATCGAGACTTGAGGCATTACAGTCGGAACAAATCAGCATGCCTTGATGATGCGGTTTGAAAAACCTTTACACAACGCAGACGATACCAAAGTTTATTATTTTAAATCAAATATTTCCAAAATATTCTACAAAACAATATCATGTGAACCTTCATTGGAATGAGCTTGTTGTGCTCGTCCCAATGAAGGGTCACATGATATAGTTTTGTTAAAAGTTTTGAAAATTATTTTTTCAACTGCTGAATTTGTATGTTACGTGGGCATATGCGGACGATTCCTTGGGTAAAGCGATAATATTATTCATCCTGAGCTTCAGTTAAAAAACTCAAGACATCTTGAAAATTAAGTTGTGGGTAAATAAATAATGACGATAAACCGATATTTTTGTAATTACACCAGTATTCAATCGGTATTGGTTATCGATTTATCGAAATACCATGCAGCCCTATAACATCATAAGAATCAACTTGTCAGAAAAGTGCCTAACAGTTTGGGCTGATGTAATTGGGTGATGTTTTCTCAAAACTTGAACACCTGAAATTGATGTCAAAAATGTATGTCTCAACATCTGAGCATCAAATGGCATTGAGTTAACAAGGGAAAAAAAAATTTCATGGGGTGATATCCAGATCTGGATATGCTACCACCCCACCTCTCCACATCAGAATTTGCATAATCAGGGTGGGAGGGGGGGGGGGGGGAGTTGTCATAGGATACAGTACGTGGAGAGTGGATTGTAACTAAATCACCCACAGAGTGGAATTATCACCCAAACTATAATTTTCAAATTGTGTACATATCAACAAAAAATACAAGCAATGTTTCAGCCAATGGACCTCCGGGTTTAACTGAAACTTTGCTTGTGCTTGTTATGCCTTGCAACAAATTTGCAATTATTGCTTGGGTGGATCTCCACTCTGTGGGTGATTTAGTGGTAATACACTCTCCACGTACTGTATATCCACTCCACCTCCCCAGAAGATATCCAGGGGGAAGATATCTTGTTACACGAGACCTATTTTTACCAGCAATTTGTAAAGCAGAACTCTGGCAATAACATGGCAATAAAATGGGATTATTACAGAGATAGTGTTGGCTGTACTCTACATATCCAGAGGTTTAAGGGTCCAGGTATGCTTAGGGAAGAAATCCTCCAAAATGGACAACATGTGTATAAACGACTGACGAAACTGGACTTTATCTCCATAATGTGATCACGATTCGCCATTGTGCAGAAATATGTCACCTTAAACACCAATAAATAAATAGAGGGCCCATGTATTTACATAACATATTTTCATCCTACAGCAATTTTGCAATAACAGGGCAATACCCGGGCATTATTAAGGGGATAATGTTGTCTGATGACACATATTGTTACAGGCTGCACTGTAGATATCCAACAGTTAAGGGTTCATGTATTTACATAACATATTTTCATCCCATTTTTGTTATGAAAGGAATTGTTCATTTGAACATATTTCACAGGTGTATTCAGCTTTTATATTCAACTTTCAATTCAACACAACACAAAATGATGTAGTTGATTGTTGTAATGAGAAAATACCAGAAAGTCAGTGAACCATGCCCAAAGCAATTGTGACTGTTACCAGCTCAGCATGTCCAGTGAATGTAATTTATCCCCCATGACTCGTACATGTAATCTTGATGAACAACAATGACAAGATCTGCTAACAGGCATTTATTACTGAACATTGTAAAATGTACATGTACATTTATAAGCTATTAGGCTGATGTTTTACAGCGGGGAGGAGGGTTGTTACAGGACATAATAATCTAGCTTATATAAATGAGACATGCAGCATGCCAGTCTGAGTTGCAGATGTATATGAGTCTCATGCATGCGCAGACTTTGAAGAGTATTAAATACTTACAAAAAGGGCATGGAAATAATTTTGAAGGTAAAAACACTCTTAAATTAAAAAAAAAAGTGTTTTTCTTCTGTCTGATACATGGTGATTAACAAATAGTGCATCTAAATTTATGAAATGGCACTATTGGGGGTACTAAAATTACTGTCACCTCAGACGTTCAAGTCAAGTGATTTGGAAATGTGCATGTTAGATTCTTTGAACATACATGTATGATTGTATTTTACAAATACAGCAGGTGCATAGCCAGGATTCAACATATATAGCTGGGGGTGGCCTAGTCAGTTTGGTGGTAGCAAAATTTAGAAAGTTGTTTGTGGGCATTCGGAGATCTTCCCTGAGATAATTTTGCAAAATTCAGTGCTCTAAGAGTGAATATTTATTTATTGCTGTTTAAGGTCACGTTTGTGCACAAAGGCTAATCATGACCATGACATTTTTCCAAGTACCCAGAGAGAACCGAGCAACTGTCAGCTTCCCAACACACCAACTCCACAAAAACAGGGTTAGCATTACAACCAGGGATGTGCATTACGCTTCAGTACACAATACCACCATATCCTGTTGGCAATAGGGGGGGGGGGGGGGGGGGGGGGGGGGGGGGGGGGAGGGAGGGTAAAGTGTCTTGTCTTGCAGCCTGCACCTAGCTCTACCTACCAAGTGCTTTAAGCCTTTACCCAATGCAGACGATATCAAAATTTATTATTTTAAATGTTAATTTTTCAAATTTTCCAAACAAATTCAACAAAATCATATCATGTGACCTCAAATTTCCAGCTATTCGTGGTTTACCCAACGCAGACGGTATCAAAATTTATTATTTTAAAAATCATGTGACCCCCTCACTGGAACGAGCTCGTTCCAAAGAGGGGTCACATGATATGGTTTTGCAGAAATTTTTTGAAAAATAATATTTTTTCAAATGCTGAGTTTGCATATTACGCAGGTGAATGCGGCCGATTCATTGGGTAAAGGGTTAAAATAAGAGTGAATCTGAGGCTGTTTTCGTGTGTGTGGGCCTATATGTTTGAGACCATTTTGAGGCTCTATGTTATATAAAACATGCATTGCCAATGTTTATGGGGCCAGCAAAAATGTCACTGAAGTACAGTGGAACCCACTTAATTGGATATCTCTTACCTGGTAAATGTATAACCCTGTTAATCCTTTACCTAACGGATCGCCCACATCTGTCCGCATAATATGCAAATTGAGCAGTTGAAAAAATAAAAAAAATTCAAAATATTTCAACAAAACCATATCATGTGACCCCTCACTGGAACGAGCTCACTGAGCTCGTTCCAATGAGGGGGGTCACATGATATGGTTCTGTTGAACTTTTTTGAAAAATTTAAAAAAATTATATGTAAAATAATAAATTTTGATATCGTCTGCATTGGGTAAAGGGTTAACTGAATAAAACTTCCAGCCAGAAAACTATTTAACATATCTTCAGTACTAATTTGACCTGTTAATTGAATACAGGTTTGAGAACACTCCAGTTAACTGAATCAAAAATATGGTGATAATGCAGTATTGGGAGTACAACAACACTTCAAAAAGCCAGGCTCACATCGTGCCGGATAGTTTTATTAGTGGAGGAAGCCTGAGAACCCAGAGAGAACCAGTGGCAAGCAACTGTCAGACTCCCCAATGTATGGACACTGCACAAGCAGAGTTAGCAGCTGCTGAAGGCAAATACATGTACACAATCGATGTGTTGTACATCTTAATACAGAGACATCAAGCCCCACATGGGCAATAGGGATTAAGAATCATGCCCAAGGACACAATGCAGTTAGTTGCTGGTCAGGATCAAACCACTGACCTTTTGGTTTGAAGTTCAATGCTCTAACCACTGAGCCAACATGCAAAGGGAGAACTTTGCTTTTCGAAAAAATGCAGCTTCCCAACATCTGAGCGATCGATTGCAGTCCACATAGAGGACATTTTGAGGCATATTTATATCATCTTCGTCACTCAGTTGGAAACAAATGGTTGCACCCAGGGTGGAGGTGGACCCATCGAGCTGGCGGGCCATAGTCGACCCAATGGGAGAAAATTTAGATTTTTCAAACTGACAGAACGTTGTTTCCTTGCATCTGAGCGATCAAATGCAGACCAGACTGCTGGTATTCAAAATGTGTCTATGTGGACTGCCATTAGTCCATGTAGAGAGCATTTTGGTATACCAACAGTCTATGCAATCAGATCCATTTACCCAACCATCACCAAATTCCTTACGTTTCTATTTGGCCCCTCAGTGCATCCAATACGAGCACTTAATCTATTACGACCTGCACAGAGTAGTGGTGTCGAGTGAAGATTTGACTGCTAACATGTACATGTATACAGGCAGAAACCACCGACATATACACTGTAGTACAGTGGAGCCCTCTTAACTGGATATCTCTTAATTGTATATCCCTGTTAATTGAATATAATTTTCAAACACAAAACCATTTACCATACCTTCAGTACAAATTTGATCTGTTAATTGCATATGAGTTGTAGAGTAAACTCCTGATAATTGTATATAAATTTTTGTATATGTCGAAAAAATTGCTGTGACACACACCAAATTCCCCTTATTTATCAACCTTTTTGGCCTCATACATCCAATACAGGCATTTATTCTATTATATCTTGTTTGACAGAGCTCTATCAAACAAGATATAATAGAATAAATGCTCAATTTACCTCCAGAACACAAGAAACTGACCAAATCCCTGTTAATTGTATACTCCTGTTAATTGAATAGTTTTCACTGGCAAAATGGATATTCAATTAAGAGGATTCTACTGTACTTTAATTTCCATCAGCAAGACCAGCAGAAGCCTTATGCTGGCACAAGTGTTCCACATCTACATGTACACGTAAGACAAGAAACTCACCAAAATTGGAACTACAGTACGGTCGCCGTGGACTGGTAACTTTCCAAAGGTTGGACAATATTTCCATGGATGCAATAATATTACACTGCATACACTAATTATAGGAATAATCATCAAAAAATTAATTAATGAAGCACCAGGTACAACCTGGTACTACTTTAATTAAAATTTTGCTGCTATGATTTTTATTACCTGGTAAATGCATTTGTGGACATCACTGCCCATGCCTGGATTACGACCAGTTCACAGCAACTCTTTTAATTTATTTTATGACCTCTACTGTACATCTTTAACCCTCTGCACTCCGATGTCAAAATACTCAAGTTTTCAGTAGCAAATTTTTCCCACAATGCAACTGAGAATTTAATAAATTTTATCTTGTTTGACAGAGCTCATTGAGCTGTCAAACAAGATATAATTTGTTAAATTTTTCATGCTAGGTGGGCAATATGGAGTCAGTGAGGGAAATTTTGAAATACTACCCGAGTGCTAGGAGTTAAGAGTTGAATTCTTTAAATATGAGGTTCACTCTTTAACCCTTTACCCAATGCAGACGATATCAAAATTTATTATTTTAAATATCATTTTTTCAAATTTTTAAAATAAAAAACTTTCACCAAAACCATATCATGTGACCCCTCGTTGGAACGAGCTCGACGAGCTCGTTCCAATGAGGGGTCACATGATATGGTTTTGTTGAAATTTTTTGAAAAATAATATTTTTTCAACTGCTGAATTGTAAAGTTCAAAATGATCACTGAAGCACCCCTTGCATGGCTATCACCAGGATTTTCCAAAAGGGTTTCAACTTTGTTGAAAAAGTTACACTGGGGGTATACTTGGTAGGTGCAGAACACACATCAGCCACGTTTTCCGAAGGCAATAACATACTGGGGGGAGGGGCGGGGCATGCTCCAAGAAAACTTTTAATTTAGTATCCAATGGAACCCCCTGGTGGCCTTTGGGGGATTTATTTGCATACTCCGTTCTTGAAAAATAAAGTAAATGCCTTAAATGGGGTTCATTTACAACCCCGAAACCACCTGGTGATGCCTATGCCTTGAACTTTCCACAGGTGAGCTAAAAATTAATTTTTCATAAAATTTTAACAAAAGCATATCATGTGATCCCTCGTTGGAACGAGCTTGATTCTGATGAGGGGCCACATGATTTATAAGGTTTTGTTGCAATTTTTAAAAAATTTGAATAAATAATATTTAAAAGCATAAATTTTGATATCGTCTGAATTGGGTAAAGGCTTCAATTTATAATTTGCATACACATGTATGTATGTTAACCCTTTACCCAACGTAACGGCCAAAACCGGCCAGCGCTATTCTCAAAAATCGCCAATTAATTTTTAAAATATTTTCATTTTTTGTCTCAAAAACATAGGTTATGACCCCTCGTTGGAACGAGATCGTCGAGCTCGTTCCAACGAGGGGTCATAACCTATGTTTTTGAGACAAAAAATTAAAAAAATTAGTTATTCAAGAATTTTTTTTGCAAGTGTCGTCTGCTTTTCATGTTAGGTAAAGGGTTAATTGTAAGTGCAAATTTTCCAGTTATCTTATCTTATCATTTACAGGAAAGCTCTCCAAAAGAGGGCCCATGTAATTGGGAAAATTTGTGCCATGAAGGCTCCAACTGGGAAATTGTTTGGAAGAATGCTACCTTCATATTGAACTGAGAATATTAATATAGCAGCTACTATATGTACATGTAGTACATGCCGTAAGTTTTATAACAGTTACATGAAATAAAATGTAGGGCTGTCGCGATTATTCGATTAGTCGACTAACCGTCGACTATTGAAGTAGTCGACGTTTTTTATTTTTAGTCGATCATCGTTCATTTTCAAGGTGGTACACGTCTACTACACGTCGGGGCTAAATTGCATTGTTTTGTGAGGTGAATGATCAATGAAGGTGCATAACTTTAAATATCTAACCATAGTTAACATTCATATCCGGAAGACTGTACAACTGTCACTGACTGTGTAAGAAAGAACACTCACAGTTACTCGAGAAGAATAGATTCTTCTGAATTTCTCCAGTCTTGTACACACGAATGCACCCATTGGAAAACCCAAAGCGCGGAAGTGACAAAATTATGACGAAAGTCAGAACGTCAGATCACTTCTCAAAGTTAGGAACTTCAGACTAAGATCCAATTTTAACAACTGACGAGGGAATGCAGAGATCTCAATGTTCAAAATTTCGAGAAACTTATTGCAGAAAGGAAACATATGCAGGAACGTTCTTTGGTAAATTCATTTTAATTCATCGGCTTCAATCTAGTTCAAACTTGGACCCGCAGTCAGTAATATTATTTTTGGGGTTGGACTACATGTAGCTTCAGTCGGGACCGATTTGTTGTTCCCACAACCCCACTTCGTCTGAACACACTGGTGCCATTGTCATTTTCAGAGTTTTACGAACAGAAGAATGATTTGCTAAAAAATCATGGGAAGCGACTATTAATCGACTAACCGTCAATTACTGGTCACGATTAGTCGATTACAAAAAATGATAGTCGCGACAGCCCTACCATGAAGGCTCCAACTGGGAAATTGTTTGGAAGAAGAATGCTACCTTCATATTGAACTGAGAATATTAATAATATAGCAGCTACTATATGTACATGTAGTACATGCCGTAAGTTTTATAACAGTTACATGAAATAAAATGATCACTCTACATGCATAATCTGTATTTAATAAATTGGTCTTATACTATTAACCCTTTACCCAATGCAGAGAATATCAAAATTTATTATTTTAATTACTATTTCTTAAAATTTTTGAAACAATTTCAACAAAACCATATCATGTGACCCCTCATTGGAACAAGCATCATCAAGCTCGTTCCAATGAGAGGTCACATGATATGGTTTTGTTGAAATATTTTTAAAAAATTAATTTTTTTAACTGCTCAATTTGCAAATTACGTGGGCAGATGCGGGAGATTTGTTAGGTAAAAAGTAAAATGATTAAAATATTTATCAATTCTGCTACACTTTAGCAGCCAACATCCTGTGGCTTTGCAGTTGAGTCTAGGCAAGTCTTGGCTGCCTAAATAGGCAGTGAAGACTTGCCAAGAAACAAGTGACGAGGTTCTTGGGATGTAACTTACAGATGTATCTAAAAACTGTCTGTTGAGGTACCTGTTTTGTTGTAGTAAAAAGTGATTAAAAGTCAAAATTAGGCCTTTGAGAGTTAAAGAAGAATTATTTTTTTTATTTGAATGAGGACTGTAATTGGGAAATTTAGGGTTTGAATTGGGAAAAATTATGCCAGAATGCTATTGGGAAAGGGGCACATATTAGGCCTCTGTAGACACCCAAAATATTTTTAAATGTAGCTTTATATTCAGCTCAACAAAACTGTGCTGGTCATCATATCAGGCACAGAAAAAAAACATTGCTGGTCAAATAGGTAGAAAATTATGCATGTGATAGGCTACTTATTTGAGAGCAGCATATTAGCCATGACCAATATAATACAAAAAGATGTTACATACACATGTCGGTGGACTAAAATAACTCCTGGCTATCTTCCTGTCTCAGAGCTAAGTTATTTCTTCAAGTGACAAGTAAAAAATAACTAGTGTACATGTACATATACCTGTCATAGGAGACAAGTGGGTTTTCAAGTTAGTTACAAAATATTAACAAGTACCCCGCCAGACGGTGGATCAATATACGGCCGCCTCTGAAGAAATTGTACTTGTGAAGTTGTGAAGAAATTTTTAGTTAAACAAAAGGTCAATAATTCCTTCAAAAATAATCATACATTCCTGGCTTACGACCCATTCAAGTTGAATATAATGTTTTCAAGTTATTGCGTGGAGAATCAAAATTCATCAAAACTCCCAGAGGGTTGCCATGGTCGCCATATTGGACATGCCAGAATTCATGCTGATTATCGAAAGGAACCATCCTCTAGTCATGATTAATCAACCACAAAAGAGCAGTATCTGTTGGATCTGTAGTTTTCAAGTCATTGCATGGACAATCAAAAGTCCCTGAAAATCCAAGATGACTGCAGTGGTGGCCATATTGCCATATTGGATATGCCAGAATGCTGGTTATCGTAAGGAACCATCCTCTAGTCATGACTAATCAACCTTGAAGAAACAGTATCTGTTGGATGTATTGTTTTCAAATTATCGCGTGGACAAACAAAAGTTAACAGACTGTCGGATGGGCAGGCGGATGGACAGACATGCAGGAAAACGGGTTTCTGGGCTTAATTTTTTGCAGAAAAATTCTACCAACCCCAACATATCATCCCTACCTGAAAGTCATGTAGTAAGTGACAAGTAAGTGTTATTCAATAGTGATTAACTGATAAGAATTTGGAAGTATCATCCACTTCTGATTAGTTGAGTGCACAACAGGCTGATTGTGAGTGCCGATGCCAGACGTCACAACCAAACAGAGTAGTATGTTCAAGGTCAAGGATGCATCGAAATAGGGTTAATGTTACTGTACAGTTAGGCTGATGTGTTGGTTGATCTCAAGAGCAAGACACTGTATATAAAAATAATGAAAGTGTCAATGACACTGTAGCTCAACTTGTCAAGACAAAGACATGTACATGTATAGTATGTGACACAGCAATGACAAACATCTAGGTAATGACCTGATAACAAAGGTACATATAAATGAGTCCCAGAGTGGGTCTGACTGAACCCCAAAATATTTGTTCTCATAGCACAGTGATAACAAAGGCACCCCAAAACACACTCGTTCCTGTCCCAAGGTGAAAACAAAAGTACTCAAGAAGTTTTGTGAAGATCAGTTCATAAATACGAGCTGTATAGAACTTGTGACAAAAAAAACTAATTTCGGTACAAAATGGCCACTGGCAGCCATCTTGAATTTTGGACCGTACCCAGAAACACTCAATCTCATCCCAAGGAGATAACAAAGGTACCCAAGAAGTTTTGTGAAGATCGGTTCATAAATACAGCCTCTACCCTGAGCCGTATTGACATGTGTGCTTACATTGTGTAAGTAGCACTGAATAAATCAAAGTTCATCTAATTTGCATAATTTCTGCACGAAAAAAAAACCCTTACAATATGTGATGTATTCCATGTTACTAAACATTCATACAAAAATTTATTCAAATCAGAACTTTCATACAGAAGTTCTATACAAAAGACTGATTGCACTAATTTTGGTACAAAATGGCTGCTGGTGGCCATCTTGAATTTCGGACCACACCCCAAAACACTCGCTCTCATCCCACGGTGATAACAAAGGTACCCAAGAAGTTTCGTAAAGATTGGTTCATAAATATGGCCTCTAGTCTGAGCTGTATAGAAGATGTGTACAAAAAACTGATTAGACCTAATTTCAGTACAAAATGGCCACTGGCAGCCATCTTGAATTTTAGACCGCACCCAGAAACACTCGTTCTCGTCCCAAGGTGATAACAAAGGTACCCAAGACATTTCGTGAAGATCAGTTCATAAATACAGACTCTAGTCTGAGCCGTATTGACATGTGTACTTACTGTGTGTAAGTCGCACTGAAAAAATCAAAGTTCATCTAATTTGCATAATTTCTGCACGAGAAAAAAACCCGTATTATATGTGATGCATCCCATGGTACTAAACATTCACACAAAAAATTATTCAAATCAGGGCTTTCATATGGAAGTTCTGTGCAAAAATCTGATTGCACCTAATTTTGTACAAAATGGCTGCCATCGGCCATCTTGAATTTCGGACCGGACCCCAAAACACTCGTTCTCGTTCCACGGTGATACCAAAGGTACCCAAGAAGTTTCGTAAAGATCGGTTCATAAATACGGCCTCTAGCCCGAGCCGTATTGGCATTTGCACTTACAGTGCTGAAAGTAACCCCAAAAAACATCAAAATTAGTCTAATTTGCACAATTTACATACGAGAAAAAAACCCGTATTATATGTGATGTATCCCATGGTACTAAACATTCATACAAAAAATTATTCAAATCAGAGCTTTCATATGGAAGTTCTGTACAAAAAACAGATTTCTGCATCGTCGGTACAAAATGGCAGCTGGCAGCCATCTTGAATTTCGGACCACACCTAAAAACACTCGTTCCCGTCCCAGGATCATAACAAAGGTACACAAGAAGTTTCGTAAAGATCGGTTCATAAATACGACCTCTAGCCCGAGCCATAGCCAATTGTTGACGTACGGACAGACGGACAGATGGCCAGACGGACGGACAGACGGACGACGGGCCATGACAATAGCTCAAATTTGACTTCGTCAAAGTTGAGCTAAAAATAGTTGAAATACGTCAACGGAAACATGTTAACAGTGCAGTGACTTGATCAATGTGAAAATAGGTGACTTACGATCATACTATTTTAAATTCCACCTCCATTTGAATTTAGTTTCAAGATGAAATTGGATAAAATATATCAAACTGAATAACATATATTTATTTACTTGATTTAATTACCGATTGATGTTCTAATTCGAAGTTTCGATTCAAAACCCACATGGATTTTATAGCAGGGTTTCTGCTAGGGTGACCTGGGATCCCCCCAGCAGCCCCATTCCCCTCATCCTAAATTCCCCTAATTGCGATTTCACGGCTGATATAAATTGCTACAAGAAGTCTGACACCAGGAAAAACATGAAATAAAAATCGCGACATCGACGCCGTAGCTGCGACGGGTGGTGCAATCTCACAAAATTCTAAGTCCATCAAGGACCATAACTCCAAGAAAAATATTTGGAACAACACATACATTGAACAGTGGCTAGGCATCAATAAGATACACTTACATGCCAAATATAAAGTCATTCCATCAAGTATTTCAAAAGTTATAGAGTTTTGAAACTCGATCACAGACAGACCGACAGACCGACATTGCCACTTATAGAGCTAGCTGCTAGTCGCAGCTAAAAATCACAGGTTACACCAAACAGGAGTAGGAAATGCACTGTAAAATCATAAAAGAGAGTGGCGGGAAAATCGATGACTCTGTCTTTTTGTCACATTCGTCCTGTGTGAAAACTGATAACAATGTTAGCAAGTAAGGCCTGTCGGTCTAATTATTACTCAGTTAAATGGTCAAAACCCTGATCAAATATGGCAACATAGATAGGAATTAATGTCCAATGCTAGGATGCGATGTGATGTTACATCCTTCAGGGTATATTTTTTGGACACCTGCGTACATGCAATCGTTGTTGAACTGAATCATCCATGCCACCATAAATCGGTATTGTTGGTAAGTACTGTAATCTGTATGAATGATTTCTCACCTCATTGGTCCTTATTCTTCTGCAATTACCGGTACTCAGAATGTGAAAACCTACATAAATATTGCTGTGAAGAACCTCAAAATATCCCTCAGATGCAACAAAATGGGGGTTTGGGGACCGTGGAATTTAAAATTTTCCTACCATGGGCAACCAATAACTCTTGGTTGCCCCATTACGGCCTCATTTATTTTCCCCTAGCAGAAACACTTACGATTTTCCCCAAATTACCAGCTCCCAACATTTTTACCCTAGCGGAAACTCTGATTAGAGGTCAAAACAAAAGTACAGTATGTGGAGAGTGTATTATCACTAAATCACCCACGGAGAGGCAATTCCACCCCAGCAATAATTTCAGATTTGTTGCAAACCATAAAAAGCACAAGCAAAGTTCCAGCCAATGGACCTCCAGGTTAAACCCAGAGGTCCATTGGCTGAAACATTGCTTGTGTTTTTTGTCCATATGTGCAAAATTTGAATGTGATACTTTGGGTGATACCTCCACTCTACGGGTGATTTTGTAACAATCCACTCTCCATGCACTGTAGGTCTCGTTTTGTACATAGTAATTCACATTGCTTTCATTGTGGGATGGAAATCAACGACTGAAAATACATTCATAATGGCTGTGTTTTCAAATAGCATCTAATACTGCAATTTAGAATGTCAGAAAATCCTGAACGGAAAAATATGTTTCAAAAATGATACCCAATCTCAGAAGTCCATGTACAAAATGGCCATACACTATTTTTAGGTTGTTAACTTTACATAAATAAGTACATGTAACATGCTCAGCAGACTGAAGTTATACTCTGACCGTGAACACGATTGACTGATGAGTGTATTTTTAAGTTCATTTGTTATTGTCCACTTTGTGTTGACAGTGATTAAAGAAGAATTGGGTAACTAGATTGTTTACAAATTAACTGACAGTTATATCAGATGATGAAACAGCAATTCATAGTACTGATGGGAGGCTGTCAGTTTAACTTGTACTAGGAGTGAAATATTATAAATGTTGAATAATCGACAAATCGTTACAACACTACTGCCAATCAATGTGGCAACTTATTACTAGTAAGTTTGTTACTGCTTCTATAGAGGTTGTGTATGAAACATAAATATGAACAATTTTAATTCTGTGGTGTTCCATGTAACCATCCACACAAACCGACGTTCAAACACATCTACCTACACTTAAAACTAGAAGTCCTGTCATGAACTGTGCACTTATCTAGGCTTAATTGCGCATAGGAATTGCGCACAATTGCCATATCGAATGACATCAAAAGCATGGCAGGTTCTCCTGGTTACTCACAGCAAACACAGGCAATGTACAGAATTTGATAGCCTTAGTATGGTCATAACACATAGATCGACGTGCTATTTATGCGCATTTCATGACAGGACCTCGTAGTTTTAACTGTACATGTATAGTCAACTGATGACATCAGTTTATCACTATTATTCAATCATAATTTACTTTCTAAAATGATGTTAACACCGTAACACACATACATTAAGCACCCACAGAGTGGAGATTCCACCCAATCAATAATTGCAAATTTGTTGTAAAGCATAACAAGCACAAGCAGAATTCCAGCCCATGGACCACCGGGTAAAGCACGGAGGTCCATTGGCTGAAATGTTGCTTGTGTTTTTTTGCCCACATGTAGAGAATTTGAAAGTACTACTTGTGATATACCAATCCACTCTCCACATACTGTGCATGTATAGGATAATTGAAATTTGTGGTGATATTTTGTTCAATGCACCAATGAATGGTGCAATTTTCAACAGCCTCATCTTATTTTATACCAACCCATGAAGAGGCAGTGATTACGCATCACATTTATGAAGTATCTTTCCACATCATTTATTAGTTCAGGTCAATGCACCTGCCACTGGATAGTCGGCTGATACAGTCGAAACTTTTTTCATTCAAATTATACAACACAAACACTGGTTTAATTGGAAATGTGGAACGCTGTGGCGAGGTTCTCAACTTATTCTGGATTGTCAGTTTCATGGCTGTTTGCTTATCGATATACACTTAAAATATGTGAGAAGACATTTAGCAGTTGATTACTGCATACTGTAGATTATTTGCACCTAAAAATGAGAAACAAACCACAGTTACATATACATGTGGAAAATTGCAGGCATTTCATTGTCAGGCTGGGTGTAATGATAGGTGCAGCTAGTAAACATGCATACTAGTCTATAGTGTTGCGGTGATGGGTGTCGACTAGTGGAATAGTCATCAACTGATGGCCGCTAACTAGTCAACAACAAACTTCCTTTTTTGTTTCAACAATAACTAATTTTGGATCTGGCAATTTTTTGCATGTGTAATGATTTGTAAAATAGTTACTACCACAGCCCTCGTCACAGATAATAATGTTCTTGGAGATATGAAGCACACTTGGCCATGAGTTGTTGTTCTGAAATAATATTTTATCATCAGTTTTGGTACAAATATGGTAGCAGACTTTCAGGAACCATTGGTGCCAGCTGTCAGCTCAGCGAGTTGACTGCAGATGCTTTTCGTGTTCTATACATCACAACCTTCATTTTTGTGTGTAATTTGTGTGTATTTAATTAGAATTTAAGGAATATCAGAGGTGGGAATTTCAAAGTAAACAAATTTCTCTTACTTTTAAATTTTGCACCTTAACTACCGTATATTGAGAATATGTCCACTGAGATTGTCTTTGTAACTGTTTAATGGAAAGTACAGAGTGCAAATGTTAATTAGCGGGCAGTTCGGGAGAATTATGCGCAGTTCTTGGGGATTCTGGTATTTAGACATTTTAGTAGAAAAATACTAAATACCAGAACTGCACAGAAGAAACCGACTTTGGGAATGAAACCAATTCTATTCTGGTCGCAAGGCCTAAATCACACAAGAAATAAAATACTTCCTCCCAAAACACTGTGCAAGTGTGGGAAGGGGGGGGGGGGGGGCTGTGCGATTCTGTGCGATCCCCAAAATATTTGTTCTCATAGCACAGTGATAACAAAGGCACCCCAAAACACACTCGTTCCTGTCCCAAGGTGAAAACAAAAGTACTCAAGAAGTTTTGTGAAGATCAGTTCATAAATACGAGCTGTATAGAACTTGTGACAAAAAAAACTAATTTCGGTACAAAATGGCCACTGGCAGCCATCTTGAATTTTGGACCGTACCCAGAAACACTCAATCTCATCCCAAGGAGATAACAAAGGTACCCAAGAAGTTTTGTGAAGATCGGTTCATAAATACAGCCTCTACCCTGAGCCGTATTGACATGTGTGCTTACATTGTGTAAGTAGCACTGAATAAATCAAAGTTCATCTAATTTGCATAATTTCTGCACGAAAAAAAAACCCTTACAATATGTGATGTATTCCATGTTACTAAACATTCATACAAAAATTTATTCAAATCAGAACTTTCATACAGAAGTTCTATACAAAAGACTGATTGCACTAATTTTGGTACAAAATGGCTGCTGGTGGCCATCTTGAATTTCGGACCACACCCCAAAACACTCGCTCTCATCCCACGGTGATAACAAAGGTACCCAAGAAGTTTCGTAAAGATTGGTTCATAAATATGGCCTCTAGTCTGAGCTGTATAGAAGATGTGTACAAAAAACTGATTAGACCTAATTTCAGTACAAAATGGCCACTGGCAGCCATCTTGAATTTTAGACCGCACCCAGAAACACTCGTTCTCGTCCCAAGGTGATAACAAAGGTACCCAAGACATTTCGTGAAGATCAGTTCATAAATACAGACTCTAGTCTGAGCCGTATTGACATGTGTACTTACTGTGTGTAAGTCGCACTGAAAAAATCAAAGTTCATCTAATTTGCATAATTTCTGCACGAGAAAAAAACCCGTATTATATGTGATGCATCCCATGGTACTAAACATTCACACAAAAAATTATTCAAATCAGGGCTTTCATATGGAAGTTCTGTGCAAAAATCTGATTGCACCTAATTTTGTACAAAATGGCTGCCATCGGCCATCTTGAATTTCGGACCGGACCCCAAAACACTCGTTCTCGTTCCACGGTGATACCAAAGGTACCCAAGAAGTTTCGTAAAGATCGGTTCATAAATACGGCCTCTAGCCCGAGCCGTATTGGCATTTGCACTTACAGTGCTGAAAGTAACCCCAAAAAACATCAAAATTAGTCTAATTTGCACAATTTACATACGAGAAAAAAACCCGTATTATATGTGATGTATCCCATGGTACTAAACATTCATACAAAAAATTATTCAAATCAGAGCTTTCATATGGAAGTTCTGTACAAAAAACAGATTTCTGCATCGTCGGTACAAAATGGCAGCTGGCAGCCATCTTGAATTTCGGACCACACCTAAAAACACTCGTTCCCGTCCCAGGATCATAACAAAGGTACACAAGAAGTTTCGTAAAGATCGGTTCATAAATACGACCTCTAGCCCGAGCCATAGCCAATTGTTGACGTACGGACAGACGGACAGATGGCCAGACGGACGGACAGACGGACGACGGGCCATGACAATAGCTCAAATTTGACTTCGTCAAAGTTGAGCTAAAAATAGTTGAAATACGTCAACGGAAACATGTTAACAGTGCAGTGACTTGATCAATGTGAAAATAGGTGACTTACGATCATACTATTTTAAATTCCACCTCCATTTGAATTTAGTTTCAAGATGAAATTGGATAAAATATATCAAACTGAATAACATATATTTATTTACTTGATTTAATTACCGATTGATGTTCTAATTCGAAGTTTCGATTCAAAACCCACATGGATTTTATAGCAGGGTTTCTGCTAGGGTGACCTGGGATCCCCCCAGCAGCCCCATTCCCCTCATCCTAAATTCCCCTAATTGCGATTTCACGGCTGATATAAATTGCTACAAGAAGTCTGACACCAGGAAAAACATGAAATAAAAATCGCGACATCGACGCCGTAGCTGCGACGGGTGGTGCAATCTCACAAAATTCTAAGTCCATCAAGGACCATAACTCCAAGAAAAATATTTGGAACAACACATACATTGAACAGTGGCTAGGCATCAATAAGATACACTTACATGCCAAATATAAAGTCATTCCATCAAGTATTTCAAAAGTTATAGAGTTTTGAAACTCGATCACAGACAGACCGACAGACCGACATTGCCACTTATAGAGCTAGCTGCTAGTCGCAGCTAAAAATCACAGGTTACACCAAACAGGAGTAGGAAATGCACTGTAAAATCATAAAAGAGAGTGGCGGGAAAATCGATGACTCTGTCTTTTTGTCACATTCGTCCTGTGTGAAAACTGATAACAATGTTAGCAAGTAAGGCCTGTCGGTCTAATTATTACTCAGTTAAATGGTCAAAACCCTGATCAAATATGGCAACATAGATAGGAATTAATGTCCAATGCTAGGATGCGATGTGATGTTACATCCTTCAGGGTATATTTTTTGGACACCTGCGTACATGCAATCGTTGTTGAACTGAATCATCCATGCCACCATAAATCGGTATTGTTGGTAAGTACTGTAATCTGTATGAATGATTTCTCACCTCATTGGTCCTTATTCTTCTGCAATTACCGGTACTCAGAATGTGAAAACCTACATAAATATTGCTGTGAAGAACCTCAAAATATCCCTCAGATGCAACAAAATGGGGGTTTGGGGACCGTGGAATTTAAAATTTTCCTACCATGGGCAACCAATAACTCTTGGTTGCCCCATTACGGCCTCATTTATTTTCCCCTAGCAGAAACACTTACGATTTTCCCCAAATTACCAGCTCCCAACATTTTTACCCTAGCGGAAACTCTGATTAGAGGTCAAAACAAAAGTACAGTATGTGGAGAGTGTATTATCACTAAATCACCCACGGAGAGGCAATTCCACCCCAGCAATAATTTCAGATTTGTTGCAAACCATAAAAAGCACAAGCAAAGTTCCAGCCAATGGACCTCCAGGTTAAACCCAGAGGTCCATTGGCTGAAACATTGCTTGTGTTTTTTGTCCATATGTGCAAAATTTGAATGTGATACTTTGGGTGATACCTCCACTCTACGGGTGATTTTGTAACAATCCACTCTCCATGCACTGTAGGTCTCGTTTTGTACATAGTAATTCACATTGCTTTCATTGTGGGATGGAAATCAACGACTGAAAATACATTCATAATGGCTGTGTTTTCAAATAGCATCTAATACTGCAATTTAGAATGTCAGAAAATCCTGAACGGAAAAATATGTTTCAAAAATGATACCCAATCTCAGAAGTCCATGTACAAAATGGCCATACACTATTTTTAGGTTGTTAACTTTACATAAATAAGTACATGTAACATGCTCAGCAGACTGAAGTTATACTCTGACCGTGAACACGATTGACTGATGAGTGTATTTTTAAGTTCATTTGTTATTGTCCACTTTGTGTTGACAGTGATTAAAGAAGAATTGGGTAACTAGATTGTTTACAAATTAACTGACAGTTATATCAGATGATGAAACAGCAATTCATAGTACTGATGGGAGGCTGTCAGTTTAACTTGTACTAGGAGTGAAATATTATAAATGTTGAATAATCGACAAATCGTTACAACACTACTGCCAATCAATGTGGCAACTTATTACTAGTAAGTTTGTTACTGCTTCTATAGAGGTTGTGTATGAAACATAAATATGAACAATTTTAATTCTGTGGTGTTCCATGTAACCATCCACACAAACCGACGTTCAAACACATCTACCTACACTTAAAACTAGAAGTCCTGTCATGAACTGTGCACTTATCTAGGCTTAATTGCGCATAGGAATTGCGCACAATTGCCATATCGAATGACATCAAAAGCATGGCAGGTTCTCCTGGTTACTCACAGCAAACACAGGCAATGTACAGAATTTGATAGCCTTAGTATGGTCATAACACATAGATCGACGTGCTATTTATGCGCATTTCATGACAGGACCTCGTAGTTTTAACTGTACATGTATAGTCAACTGATGACATCAGTTTATCACTATTATTCAATCATAATTTACTTTCTAAAATGATGTTAACACCGTAACACACATACATTAAGCACCCACAGAGTGGAGATTCCACCCAATCAATAATTGCAAATTTGTTGTAAAGCATAACAAGCACAAGCAGAATTCCAGCCCATGGACCACCGGGTAAAGCACGGAGGTCCATTGGCTGAAATGTTGCTTGTGTTTTTTTGCCCACATGTAGAGAATTTGAAAGTACTACTTGTGATATACCAATCCACTCTCCACATACTGTGCATGTATAGGATAATTGAAATTTGTGGTGATATTTTGTTCAATGCACCAATGAATGGTGCAATTTTCAACAGCCTCATCTTATTTTATACCAACCCATGAAGAGGCAGTGATTACGCATCACATTTATGAAGTATCTTTCCACATCATTTATTAGTTCAGGTCAATGCACCTGCCACTGGATAGTCGGCTGATACAGTCGAAACTTTTTTCATTCAAATTATACAACACAAACACTGGTTTAATTGGAAATGTGGAACGCTGTGGCGAGGTTCTCAACTTATTCTGGATTGTCAGTTTCATGGCTGTTTGCTTATCGATATACACTTAAAATATGTGAGAAGACATTTAGCAGTTGATTACTGCATACTGTAGATTATTTGCACCTAAAAATGAGAAACAAACCACAGTTACATATACATGTGGAAAATTGCAGGCATTTCATTGTCAGGCTGGGTGTAATGATAGGTGCAGCTAGTAAACATGCATACTAGTCTATAGTGTTGCGGTGATGGGTGTCGACTAGTGGAATAGTCATCAACTGATGGCCGCTAACTAGTCAACAACAAACTTCCTTTTTTGTTTCAACAATAACTAATTTTGGATCTGGCAATTTTTTGCATGTGTAATGATTTGTAAAATAGTTACTACCACAGCCCTCGTCACAGATAATAATGTTCTTGGAGATATGAAGCACACTTGGCCATGAGTTGTTGTTCTGAAATAATATTTTATCATCAGTTTTGGTACAAATATGGTAGCAGACTTTCAGGAACCATTGGTGCCAGCTGTCAGCTCAGCGAGTTGACTGCAGATGCTTTTCGTGTTCTATACATCACAACCTTCATTTTTGTGTGTAATTTGTGTGTATTTAATTAGAATTTAAGGAATATCAGAGGTGGGAATTTCAAAGTAAACAAATTTCTCTTACTTTTAAATTTTGCACCTTAACTACCGTATATTGAGAATATGTCCACTGAGATTGTCTTTGTAACTGTTTAATGGAAAGTACAGAGTGCAAATGTTAATTAGCGGGCAGTTCGGGAGAATTATGCGCAGTTCTTGGGGATTCTGGTATTTAGACATTTTAGTAGAAAAATACTAAATACCAGAACTGCACAGAAGAAACCGACTTTGGGAATGAAACCAATTCTATTCTGGTCGCAAGGCCTAAATCACACAAGAAATAAAATACTTCCTCCCAAAACACTGTGCAAGTGTGGGAAGGGGGGGGGGGGGGGGGCTGTGCGATTCTTGTGGGTCTGTCTGGTATTAAGGAGAACCTATCTGTGGAACAGATAAAATTGTGCCACTGTTGATAATTGTGTTTTAGTGTTCGCAAATCATGTTTAGTGCTTCTGTTTATACAAGTGCTCGATACTTATGCAAATGAATGGTAGTGAGAGGAGGTGGTGACAACCGGAGGGCCCTACTTGTATCATCACTGTCAACTTGACTGGTCTTGCATTTAACTTTGCATCGCCAAGTTCACATGGTTATTCAATGGTTTTACTTGATAGCCAGCGAAGACTGGATTTCTTCACCTCCATCAGCATAAAATGAACGCACGATAAAGTAAAACTACGAAAATGAAAGTGCCTTGCCATATTAATCTTACAAATGTGTTTCTTAGACGTGGGACAGTTGTCAACATGGCGGAACTATAGAAAGTTTTAAAGGTAAGACGAGAAAAATTTATGAAAAGATTATAAAGTTGGGGTCGACATGAATGTATGCTCACCTGGCTAAATGCGCGTGAAATTACTAATGGATGTCGGTTTGTTTAAAGCGTGTAACTCAAATAAGATTGTTGTTTTTAACGGTGCTACGTCAAAGAATCTTCTCTACCTGTTATTGGGCGAGGCTTTCCGTGTATTGGCTGTTCATTCATCAGAACGAACCCGACAGTACAGTACTTCCATTCACTCCATTAAGCGGAGTATGCACTCGTTTCATTCTTGTATTTATCAACCACGCGAGGCGCCGCTGAGACAATATTCACAATGAAAGAACCACCCGTTGCCGAGTGCAACTTATCACCTGATGTATTGTTGGGTACTAGAGTTTCACTAATTGAAGGCAAAAAGTCTCAACAACCAAGATGTAAATTAAATCTTTACTGTAAATCCATTATTGAAACCCAGATGGCGGAAATTTGTCACACAACATTTACCCCAGAAAACTTTAAGACAAATTAATAAGGGCACTGATATTGGCAGCCTTCCTGCTATTTTAAACGTTTTTAAAAACAACACCTGTCGTAGCTCCAATTGACGTAACAGCGAAGTATCCAAACAATTGTCACATGACTAGAAAGTTCTTTTTGCCTCACTGAAGGCGCAGTTCATTCATCGACGATCGTGAGATTGCCAACGCTGGTTTGTGGGAAGGCTATCGATTGTTTTTTTAAATACTGAAACATTCGATTATTGAATGAATCATAAGTTACGATGTCGGGGAGCTGGCAGCTGTTCGGTGGTTCTCTCCGGCTTCCTCCAGTGCTCCACCCGTAAAACTGTTAGTGTTACGGTCATGATTGGCCATTGTGCATAAATATCGAAAGAAATGGTTTGGCGCGCCGAAGGCGCGCAGGGACGATTTGGGAGACAAGCCCCTTTTGACCTTCAGTGGCTGTAGGTGATGGGTTTCCACATGTCTAGGCGTGTTGAGGGAGGAAAAGGAAGGAGGAAAGAAGGTCTATCCCCTTCTGGCCTTTTTGCGGCTCTTCTTCTTTGGAGGTTGGCATGGTGATGAGGCTGGTGGTGGTGGTGTAGAGCTATGTTCTTTTAGGTACTCCCTTGCTCTTTCCTGTGCTGCTTTGGCCAACTCTATCTCTCTCATAATGGTCTCCATATTGGTTGGTGGCTTTACCACTCCTGGGCTTTCCGGTAGTGAAGGAAGGGGGAGTGAGGGGTGGGAGGCGGTGAAAAAGCAACTTCCAGTTCCTCCTCAGTCTCCACTGGACGTTCCTCATCCAACTGTACCGGCTCAGAAGCCGGCAGTTGATTGGGTGTACCAGTGGGACTAGGAGGGGAACTGGCGGCTGCCTCCAGAGCCTCCACCCATCACTCAACTCTTTCTTCCTATTCCGGAAGGCCTCCAAGCGCCGGGCGTCCCTGCGCTTGGTCGATGGGCTCTTCTTCTTTTTCTTGTTCTGTCTCTTTTCAGGGCCTCCGTGCCCCTTCGGGTGAGGACCAGTGGGAGAGGGGATCCGCTCTCCAAAGGTACTACCTCGCCCCGAAGGGGTTGGTGTTGTTGTGGGCTTCTCAATATCAAACTCCACTTTCAGGTGGACGCTCAAGCCTATTTCCTGGATAGTCCAGGAGACAGGGCATGAGACGCAGCTGAAATGGCTTTCACTAGTCTGTCTGGTAGTTCCATGGCTATCTAGGTGTTGTTCACGCTCTGAAGTCAGATGTGTGAATGAATGAATAAATATGTGACCTTAAACATCAATAAAAAATAATGAATCGTAAATACGGAGACTGCCATTGGCATTGTCACGAACAACATCTGGTTACGACTTAGCGTGACCATCGGTGCGCCTGCTTCCAAGGACGTGATTCGCCAAGGCTTTCGCTGAACATTGTCCTTTTTTCCACTAAACAACGGGTGAACTTGTTCGTATGTCAACTGGTCCCAGGGAAGTGAATGTTGGGGGGGGGGGGGGGACGACTGGGGGCTCTTAGGTTCATTTATGACTACTGATCAGTCGGAAAAAATTGACGTAGATGCGGCATTCTTTATCCTCTCTCCCAGTGGTGGGCCTAGAGATTTGGGTTTGGGGAGACAAGTATTACTACATGGATCACGCACGGGGCCATCAACCGAACTGCGTCGCTGCGAGTTGTTTGGGTTTTGGGTTTTTTTTGGTGTGGGGGGGGGGGGGGGGGCATTGGCGTGGACTCGCAAGTCGCCTGGATCTGGGGGCTTTCTCAGTTTTTTTTGGGGGGGGTTTGGTTTTTGGAGGGGGTGGGATGTGGTTCGGCGTGGTGAATCTTCGTATATGGTGTCGCGGATAATATGCCGTATCTCCTGGTCTAGGTGTTTAATAATTCATTCAATTACAAAAATGAGATGGGGGCGGCCACGTCATGCTGCTGGGACAATTTTAAACGTAAAGTACCGGATGTCGACGTGTCGTCGCGAACAATACCGTGTCCACCAGTGTCAGTGATGGCGCTCCCATGGCTCCGCCTATGACGAGAGGAGGACCATGCAGTAAAAGTAAAGACATAGAGGCACGAGTCAAGGAAAGAAACTAAGTTTTTCAGAGATCCGAGAAAAATAATCCGGAACTGCTGACGAGGTTGGGCGGGAAGGGGGAGGGGCTACAGTACCACCAGATATATGCGCTCCTGCATTCGATAGGTTGTGGAGATGTAACCAGATGGCTAATCTGTTTTCGAAAAAGGGCACACACGCAATCACAGCCACCCCAAACAACAAATGACTTCGTGCTGTAAATAAATAAATAAATAAATAAATAAATAGACGTATGCATACATTCACATATAGGCCTACATTCATGCACACATGTTAGAATCACGCCTCCAAAAGCATATACGCGCATAAAATAATAATAATAATAATAATAATAATAATAATAACACTTTGGCCGGCCGCTGATTTGTCACGGTTCTCATGTGAGAAGGCCTTGGTTACCCCTGTGCTCCCAACTGTCTCCCTATTCCTACGCTTCTACCCCCCAACACTCTGAGACGAACCTCTTGATGACATCCCATACCCATCCCATTCCGTATATATGCACACAATCGCACATCCTTAAACACAAAATTATCTTCTGTAAAATTAACCCTGAAGTCGACAATTCTAATCCGCTTGGGTGTGATGTGGTAATTATATGTATATACATGTAATATAAGCGCATATTGTTCTTGAACCACAAGAGATTAAAGAACACGATAAATGCATTACGTTTATCAATTCAGACACCGCCTATAAATTAACATTTAACGCTCTTATCAGTATAGTTTTACAACCACGTCACTGCACTCTGATGAGTTAGCGGATAGGGTCACTAATATGGCGAACTCGAATAGACTAAAGGTAGGGCATCATGAATCAGTAGGCGGTGTGTCGACTTTTCATGTCGCACTCACTTATCAACCGTGTGTTTGGCGGGCATTGCACACCACTGCACTCTGGGGAGTTTGCGGGTAGGGTATCTTAGGTAGGGCAAAAAAAGAGGTTGAAGGGTGGGGGTATGATTCATCTTCCATTTTGTCTACTTTGAGACTAGTCAACGGACATACAGAGCAACAGAAGATACCAACACCGATGCCAGACCACAGAGATAGCCTGCACCGGCGCTAATACTAAGATTGGACCACAAACAAAAAAGTTCGATGACCAACACTACAACTGAATCTACATCACGGACAAATAGAAGAGCCCGAGGCAGATTATTCTTAGAGCTAAAACGGTTAACCGTCTATAACCGATTAATCGGTTAATCAATGATCAACATTTTGATCGATCCAAAAAAGTAATTGAACGATTACCCGTTACATTTGACTGTATTAGATGGGTTAAAAAAGGAACAAACTTGCTCCAAAGCAGGCAAACATTGTCACACTGACTCACACCAATTATATGAGACAGAGTAAAGCATGCAAGTTACTTGCTGACATACTTGTTTACTTGCATGATCATTATACTGTATCAATGGCTGGAAATGGTCATTCTTAACCCTTTACCCATTGCGGGTAGCAGACGATACTTGCAAAATAAATTCACGAATTACTAAACATTTTCAATTTTTTTTCTCCAAAACATAGCTTATGACTCCTCATTGGAACGAGCTCAAAGAGCTCGTTCCAATGAAGGTTCATAAGCTATGTTTTTAGACAAAAATTGAAAACATAATAAATTTGAATGGAGATTATTGTATATAGGCCTAGTCGGTTTTGTTTGTTATGTTGGGTAAAGGGTTCATGTTGTAAATCATCAACGGTACGGCAGTTATTCAGATATCTATTTGGATAAGTGATTAATCGGTTAACCAAGGTTAATCCACGTGATTAATCGATCAAGAAAACCCCTTAACCGTTTCAGCTCTAATTATTTTTATCCTAGATGACTCCAACACACAACAGACTATAAAGACTATGAAAACGACAGACTAGACTTGCCTGAAGACACGACAGAACCAAACACCATGAAGACATTCCCGAAAATTAATTATACATTACACAGTCTGCTGTTTTTTTAAACCGACATGGAAACATTATAACCGTTATGGAATCCTTATAACCGTTATGTATCTTTTCATCCTTCATCCCATCCCTGGACGTGGTCGCCCCCCCCCCCCCTCTCAGAGCCCATTTTTCGTAAACTTTATCGAAACGTTCTATGGTCCCCACCAAGTAGGATAACTTGCATACCTGCCCCGAACCAGGAAAGTTCGGGCCTTTTGGTGGTATCCGGAAAAGGGCCGTTGTTTTCTATTGCTGTCATACTCGAATTCGTAATCGTTTTTCTTCAACCTACCGAGATGAGCCTGAGGCAGACTATACTTGCCGAGGAAGGCCTCAACCAACCCCCAACCAAGCGACAGACTATACTTGCCTAAAGATCACCAGAATACAAGAAGCCTCCACCCACCCACCCACCCGCCTCACACTATCCCTCCTCTACTTCGATCGGACATGATGTCGATACAAAATTTCAAACTATACAGTCAAAGATGGGGCGAAAGGGGGCTTACCCCGCACCGTCACATCGCGCCTTAGGCGCGCGAAACCATTTCGTTCGTAGCAAAAACAACCACACAAAGTCCACAATCATCAACGCTAAAAACGAATTCAACTCCTCAAAATCGGGTCTCCCCAGTGGGGCATCTCTGAGATGCCCCCTGGGAGGGGCAGTACTTTTTAAGCCGATGGTGAATCGCGGAATACTCAAGACATTGGTCAAACCTTGGCTGCTTAGGAAGTTCAAAAGATACTCAAGCAGCAAACACCGTATGTTTGTTATTGTTTTATACACGTGGCGCGTACCATGTGGTTTCTGAACGTATCTTTTCATGACATAAGAATAGCGCCTGTGGGATAATACTCGTTACATAACAGTTAAATCAACTGAAAACTTGAAGCACAATAAATACAGCTCAACTAGGTTTCGACCTTTTTGTATTACAAGATGTTTGTTGTTTGGTATTATGTGTTGCTTTTGGTGGGAACCATTGGTGGAATACGGATGCTCTAGCCCCTCCACATGTCAGGAACGTTGATCGGGGAAATCTCGGCGGGGGTAATATATGTATGTCAGCTGTGGAAGGGGGGTATAAGACGGTACAGCAAACTGTATTAGGCTTTCTTTGATCTGAGCTTCATCGTGTAACATGGCAGTTCATCCGCCAAAGCTCGATTTATCACCCAAACAGACGAGCTAAAGAAAAAGAGAGATCGGCCATTTTTTTTTCCTTTGAGGGTGATACGCCCCCACTCCATCTCACCGCTTCTCGATTCGCCCGCAGCTTTCGGCATGCCTCAGATGTAGTTACTCACTAAAAACTGAAGTGTCAAAACTGACACTTTCAAGGTGTTAAGCCCATTCTTACTCCTAGGGTTTGATTTTAACACTCAAAGTAAAATGCTTTAAGCACTTAGACATTACAATCGTCAGACATCTGAAACTTGAGTGGATGGCACTTCCCATGTGTCTAACATTGGTGGTTCTTCCAGAATCGTTCATAATTTGATTTGCGCTTGGTGGGTACATAATTGAAAGGACACAACGCAGATGACGCGGATCAGGCTCGAGAATTCGAGCCTGATCCTCGTCATCTGCGTTGTTTCCTTTTAAGTGTCGCGACATTACACTTGTCAAGTGGTATTATTGTAACACCTGTCAAGTTCCGGGATATCTACTCTTGAACAAAGTGCCAGTTCAGCACTTAGTAAGTGTTAAATACAGCACTTCAAGTGTAGTTTTTAACACTTTAGTTTTTAGCGTGTAGTAGGTTTCCTCCCGCCAAGGAACGTAGATTCCTTGTCAACGGAGGGGGGGGGGGGGAGGGGGGGGGGGGGTAACAGTGTCTCTGAGGTGACGACTCGTATAATTTCCCCAATCGAGACGTTTACTTCTGGACTAAAGTCCTAGATATCGACTCGCTCTTCTTATAGTAATCATGTACTTTCTTACGAGACTAAATTTGGCACTTTGACTTATATCACACACACAGTCGTTTATACAAATGGAGTATCCGAGTGAGCTGTTGGGGGCCTATAGCAGGACTAATGTGGAGTAAGGTACGTGTGAGTCAAACAAGAAAGCATACTTTACTTATCCACAAATATATTTACAATCATTTTTTAGCTTTTGATCTAATCTCTGAACTAACTGATATTCCATGCACATCATCAAGGTAAGCCTTCGATGAAAACATGCCTTGATAAATGTACTTGGAATACTTTATCAGTTAAGATTTGAGCCATATCACAGATTCACAGTTGGGATAAATCAGGTTAACATTCCCAGTCTGTTAACTTCAGTTCACGACAGCCCTGTGTGTGTATATATAATGGTGGTGATATTCCAAGAAAGAACTTAAGCAAGGGTACCACGACTATACTTGCAGATATCACATCTGTGATATTTACAAGTACAGACGTGGTAGCAAGTAACAGTTACTAATAGCGGTGGCAGATATACAGAATTCGGGATAATAAATATTAGTATTGCATGATTTGGGGGTTAATCTTGAGAATCTTATTTATTTATTTATTTATTTATTTATTTATCTGTGGGGTTTAACAACACTTTAACAGCCAAGGTCACCCCGTGTCGGACAGTTTTATGCAGAGGCGGCGGAACAAAGGGGCACAGGGAAAATGTGCCCCTTTACCTTTTCCACAGACATGTTGGGTGGTTTACACAATGAGTCAAAATTAATGCAAAAGTGCCAATATACAGGCATTCCTGTAATATATTATTTGCACACCCAAACAACATTTGACCAAGGAATCCCATCATCGGTCGCTTCGGCCCGTTCTTCTACTTCGACCATCTCCCAACCCGAAGGCAAGCCTTCGGGTTGGAAGATGATTGAAGTAGAAGAAATAGACAGGATAGTGATCAAACCGCGGCATGCTCTTCTAAACGAAACACTATAGTGTGTCACGGTACATTTACCGATATACGATTGTAACTTTCTCTCCCACTGACCCGAACCATGATAGCCTTGAAAGTTGTTCCCACCACTTTTATCGAACCTCCGTCGTCTCTGTGTTTTTGACTGGAGGAAGCCGGTGGGCTATGAAAGAACCACCGAGCAACTGCCAGGCTCCCCAACGTACTCACTCCATAGAAGCAGGATTAGCATTGGTTGAAGGCAAATGCACCATGGACGTGCAGTACAATTTAGAACACAGTAACACCGTACCTCGTGCACGTGGGCACAGATAAGATTAAGGGCCTCGCACAAGGATACAAGCAGTTACGTTGGTCAGGATCGGGCGCCTTACAAGTTGCATTGTAAACGTTCTTACAAAGGACTATAAAATGTAGCGATGTAACTCATATAATCATGCTGCACGCGACTCTAACGAGCGCAAAGGACATGCATGGTAATTGTTATTAGGTAATTTGGTAAAATAACAAGTCGTAGATCACGAAAATTGTTTCCAGCTGTTTCCGATTCAATTCGGATTTGATATCGGTGTCCACATCAGACCCCCGACTGGATTCGAGATTACAAAAATTCCTATTCACACGCAGGGTTGCAGGCTCAAGTAAAAAATAGAATCATCAGTTCATCCCCAGTTTATTGCAAATTTTACGAAATTTGTTCAGTAAATTAGATCCGGACCTAGCCCTTGGCGAGGTCTAGATCCAATTTACTGAACAAAATTCGTAAATTCTTCTATCAACTGGAGAACCAGGGCTGACCTGGGCAAGAAAAGTTACCGGGGAATGTACCAAGGGGGCATATAGACCAAGAGAAAACTTTTATTTTGCGAACTGAACGAACGCGGCTTCCTTGCATCTGGGCGACCAATGGCAGTCCACAGAGAGGACATCTCGACGGCATTTTTGTATCATCTTCATCGATTACACGACAAAAATGGTTCTACCGGGGAGGGGGGTGAGTGGACCCATTCGGGAAGACCACTGTTCGGCCCAATCGGAAAAGGTTTGATTTTTGAAATTGACGGAACGCTGCTTCCTTTCATCTGAACAATCAATGGCAGACTTGACTACTGATTTATCGAAATGGGTGGACTGCCAATCACAAGGAGAACATTTCGTTATTTCCAAATGAAACAAAATACTGCATTTTGATTGGCTGAGAGGTACGGTGTAACTTGCAATCCACACTGGCTTTTTTACACCGTGTTTACCCACGGTGTAAAAACAAGAATATACAAGAGCAAGCTATATGGCTAAAAAAGTACCCATTTTTAATATTTTTGTGCAATAAAATGTTACAGATATGGATGTCATTGGAACTGGCTCATTGAGCTAGTTCCAATGACATCCCTATTTGTCTGGTTTTATTAAAGAAACTTGCAAAGTACAAATTTTCGGTCAGTTTTTGCCCACAATGTAGGTTAAAGTATTAAGTACACCACAATTCTTGGAAATAAATCCGTTATCCTTGTGTTTTCCAGGGTGTATGGGAATTTACACCGGTTTGGGAACTCATACACCCTTCGGCTTCGCCTCAGACTGTATGATTTCCTGAAGCGATGTAAATTCCTATACACCCTGGAAAACACAAGGATAACTAATAATATGCCTGCAGTCTATGCAATCAGATCTATTTCGCCTTTTGGTCATTTTTACGAAGTTGCACGTACCAACAGGTGTTGGGCTGCATCAATTTTGGGGCCCAGGGGGTACCACAATAGGACACCAGCTGGGAATGTTCCAGGTGGACCATACGGCCAGTCCACCTCTGTGGGGAACTCGTTATAAATGTGTGGGCCCACTGGGCCAACGTTTTTACGTTTGTTAGTGCATCATAGGGTTTAACGATATTTTCTGCAACCTATGTTATATCATGTCAGATAACTGTACGGGGGGGGGGGGGGGGGTGTGTGGGGGAGGGGGGGGGGGGGGGGGGGGGGCAAGAGTAACCGGAAGGAACCACTGCGAAACGGTGAGTGTTTGTCAGACTCTCCAATGTTCTACCTCTACCCCGGAACAAGCATGTAGTGGAGTTTCCACACAAACAGTATCACTTAAAATCTATGGACCGACTTGAGAAATGCAAACAACGTTCATCCATTGGACGTCCGACGTCTGAATTCAATCTGGAAGTCCATTCGCTTAAACTTTACTTGCGATTCTTGAGCTGTTCCGCACAAAACGTTAACCTCCTGCACACTGCCGAAGGGAGTTCTGTCAAAAAGATTGAACTGGTTTAATTCCTAGTTGTTATTATGTGTAGAGGATTAACCAGAAACTTTAGGGAGCAATTTGTCTAGTTTCACCGTGTGAACCTCGGGAAGTGGAACTTGTTTCCAGTGGTAAACAACTTCTGGTTTACTGGTAATATGGTACTCGGAACCAAACGCCTGGGTGGAAGTCCTCTAAAGGTTCCATTGCTTTTCGGCCCCAGTAGTATTTTTATCGCTTTTCGGCCTCGTGTTGGGCCGAAAAGCGCCACTTTTGGGGCCGAATAGCGACAATAAGTATTATTTTTAGCCGAATAATTTGTATATTTTACGTAAATTCGGGTTCATTTTTCTATTCCAAATTGTTCTTAGATAGTTTTACTAGTTATAAATATATTTCATATACAAACTGGCGACAAGTATTATTTTAGCGGGGCGGGGGTGGGGGTGGGGGTGGGGTGCATTCATTGTTATCATTATCTTCTATTTTTAGCGATATTTTTATGTAAATTTAGGTTCGTTTGATTATTCTAAATTGTTTTTGAATGGTATTTGAAAACAGATTAATTACTGTAATTTCAGAGATATGTTGTTTGAATAAATTGATTTGTTGACTTTGTATAAGTTTATAACCGAGAGCTTGGTAACCCGACAATAACCCGACTATAATAAACGTCTCACCGTTGAGAGATGCAATCTGTTGGAACTGCATATTAGTATAATTTATTTCATATATTTTAAGACTTTTAATTATGCTACTCCTCACTAAAACCATGCAAATTTGAATGCCATTGAAAGTACTCCAACAAACTAGTCCCAGTAGCATCCATATTAGTATGGTTTATTTCATATATTTTATGACTTTTAAATGTGCTACCCCTAGTTACAACCATACAAATATAAAATCTATCGAAACTAGTACAAATATATATATATATATACATAGGAAAAGATTCTAAAAGATACCAGTTTCAAACAATTCTTTATTTGTCTGTATTATTCATTGTAATCCACATTTACATAGCACACAAAAATCTTTGGTCATTTTACACTATATCCAAAAATTCGGTAGGTACTTTCGACACTAAAGCCGGGGACACACTAGGCGATTTTGTACGCCCGATCCATTTTCGCTTGCGTAATCGTGTAGTGTGTCTGATTGTGCGACGCCGAACTTTGCTAGCGAACACGTACGCCCGACCAATCGGCCGTATTCAACATGCTGAATATTGGCGATCAATTTCGGCCGGATTTTTATCCGTGGCGTAGAGATCGGCCAGTGTGCCCACCTCGGCGACAGCATATCGGATGCGTATATTGACAGCAGCCAATCACTGTACGCCTACAAGTCACATGATTTCAACATGGCAGCCTCCACCAAAACAGCTACTGCGGTTTGGAGCTCGGAAAAAGAAGACGAGTTGGCCGTCCTTTGGTCAGAACATCCTTGTCAGTACGATGTGAAATCAAAAGAATATAGAGATAGGGTGGCCAAGGAACTAGCCTTAAAAGAAATTGGACAGAAAGTGGAAATGACTGTACTTCGACTTGCTGGCCGCCATTTTATGATCACATGACAAGAGTAAAAAGGTGTCACATGACAAGAGGAGACGTCGCTGTCGTACTGTTATCCGGCAAGTGTGTCCACTCAATCGTTGAACTCACTGCCGGACAAAAATCGACGGCGTAAAAAATCTTTGTCGACAGCGATAAAAAATCGCCTAGTGTGTCCCCGGCTTTAAAGTCACATCAGACCGACATTTTAAAAATTCGGTAAGTACTTTCGACACTTAAAGTCTCATCAGACCGACATTTTAAAAATTCGGTAAGTACTTTCGACACTTGAAGTCTCATCAGACCGACATTTTAAAAATTCGGTAAGTACTTTCGACACTTAAAGTCTCATCAGACCGACATTTTAAAAATTCGGTAAGTACTTTCGACACTTGAAGTCTCATCAGACCGACATTTTAAAAATTCGGTAAGTACTTTCGACACTTCAAGTCTCATCAGACCGACATTTTAAAAATTCGGTAAGTACTTTCGACACTAAAAGTCTCACCAGACCGACATTTTAAAAATTCGGTAAGTACTTTCGACACTTAAAGTCTCATCAGACCGACATTTAAAAAATTCGGTAAGTACTTTCGACGCTTAAAGTCTCATTCGACCGACATTATAAAAATTCGGTAAGTACTTTCGACACTTGAAGTCTCATCAGACCGACATTTTAAAAATTCGGTAAGTACTTTCGACACTTAAAGTCTCATCAGACCGACATTTTAAAAATTCGGTAAGTACTTTCGACACTAATTTTCATTAGTTTTTTATCGAGTTTGCTTCCAAAACAGAGCTTATTATCCCTCGGTGGAACGAGCCCACTGGTTAGTTCCACTGAGTCTCATAAGCTAGGTTTTGGAGGCCAAAATTGCAGCTTTTAGTTATTCAAGAATCGTTTTGCACTTATCGTCTTGCCGTGATAGTCAGTAAAGGGTTGCAGTTGTAGTTGAATGCATCCATCAGACATAACCGTAAGATATTCGCTTTTAATTTTATATCATCGAGGGCGTGATCAACTATACTCGGTCACGTTTTTGTGACAGTTTTGAACATTAGATAATATGAATGGATACAACTCGAGTGACTAAACAAGGCGACTGTTCGAAATTTTGTACTTTATTAAATAATTTAAAAAGATGTTGGTCACGTTCCATAAACACATTGGTATTCAAAGGAAAGTTTGCAGGGGACGAGGTGTGACCGATGACACATTTCTAGACTATTTGTGGGTCTATTAACTGACAATATGAACCAGCTGTCCAGACTACACAGTGTTGAATTGATACTCTCCAGCGCCTCTAGGAAGACTCGCAACTGTCTTCATATATTGGGGAAGGGGGGCATGATTGCCAACCGATACCCCGTGGGAACACCGGGAAGTGATGTAGTGCTCGTAAACTATGATAAACAAGTTCTGCTTTACTGGTAAAATATCCCCGAGGGAACTCCTGGAAGTGAAATAGTGCTTTTTAACTATGGTAACCAAGCTATGTTTTACTGGAAAAATAGGGCCCAGTCACCAATGCTTGGAGTGGAAGTCCTCTAAAATTGGCAACATGGGTATAAACGATTGAATGGACTTGACTTTATCTCCATGCTGTGGTCACGATTAGACAGTATGCAGAAGTATGTGGCCTTAAACGCCAATAAATAAACAATAAATACTTTTACCTAGACTGATGGTATATTGAAATGCCCTCTATGTGGATTGCCAATGGCAGTCCCCATAGAATGCATGTCAAAAAAACGACAGTGTATGTAATCAGATCAATTTCGCGCTGTTGGTATTTTCACGAAATTTCATACGCCAACGGATTTTGGGGCCTGCGTAAATGTTGTGGGCCCTTGGTGACTCCCAAGAAGGGGCGTTTCGGGAAATTTCCCGGTTGACCATACGGCCAGTCCGCCTCTGATCAATGGTCGAAACGTTGCTACAGATTTTGCAGGAGAAAATTTGGTTAAATGTTCTAAGATTTTACTTATTTTAGTGACGAGATTTCTTGTCCTGGGCAGGAATCTGCGCCAGCAGCATGTAAGGAGTTAAATGCCCATGTAGAAAATCTTTGACAAACCAAAAATTTCTAGACTCCAGGTTTGCACAGAAAGTCTAATAGAAACAAAAACCGAGTCGCTTTCAACTTTTAAGAGCGTGGAGGTATTTTTCAGACTTTCTACTACACCACATCTCGTAATAGCGTAGCGGCATGGCAGTAATTTCTAGCCAGGTCTTAGCTTACTCCAGAGGTAGCAAAAAAATGACTAAAACCACCGCCAAGATAATTTGAATATTGTCTATACGGCACCCTCTTCCGGGTGTATGTTAAAGTGCCTGTTCAGAGGCCGCAAAGTTTGTCAAACGAGGATAAAGACCTTTGATGGTTAACATCTTCAAATGAATGGTATTATTTATTTATTTATTTATTTATTTATTTATTTATTTATTTATTGGAGTTCAACGACTTTTTCAACAGCCAGAGTCACCGCGTGTCGGACAGTTTTACGGCTGGAAGAAGCCGGAGTTCCCGGAGAGAACTTCCGAGTAACGGCGAGCAACTATCAAACTCCCAACATAGTAACTCCACACAATCAGGGTTAGCATTGGTTGAAGACACGTAAACCATCGACGTGCATTACCTCTAAGTAAAAGCGCCACTGTGGCCCCACGTGGGCAATCGGGATTAAGCGCTTTGCCCAAGGACACAACGCAGTTATCCCTGGCAGCGATCGAACCGTTGATCTCTCGGTTTCAAGTTCAATGCCGTAACTACTGTGCCACCGCGCTCCCTAATGGGTGGTATTAAAGTAAAGATTACAGGGACGTGACGACATGAAAGAGGGTGTTTTGGGGACATAATTGTCAATAGTAAGAATTTTAACCCTTCATCCAACGAATCGGCCACATCCGCCCGCGTAATATGCAAATTCAGCAACTGAAAAAATACTATTTTCAAAACATTCAACAAAACCACATCATGTGACCCCCTCTTTGGAACGAGCTCATCGAGCTCGTTCCAATGAGGGGGTCACATGATTTTTAAAATAATAAATTTTGATATCGTCTGCGTTGGGTAAACCACGAACAGCTGGAAATTTGATGCCTTATCGAAGTAGATATCGTGGCATTTTATCTGTATCTGTGGCCGTTCGTAATGGACATTTTGTGATTTTGATAATTTTTCAACCATTTTTGAAAGGATTTTCTACCAGGAATCAATATTTCGTCCCTTGAGTGCCACAAATCGCCATTTGAAAATCTAAAGCCTATAATATGTGGGACAATTTGTACACGTGATCCTTTTCCCAGGAGGGCGTTAATCGCTTTCCCGTGATATTCAAAAATGCAGGTCTGATGTATACTCTGAAATCAGTTGGGTTAAAAATAAACCCAAATCAATTTGGTTGGGTGAATATGAACCTAATTGGGTTCATATTCACTCACTCCAGTTGATGTGGGTTGATTTTAGCCCAACTGATTTTACAGTGGAATGTATATGTATTGAACACAAGGGGCACTACAAACCGTAACCAATATGCCCATCAGAACCACAGGCCCTTGTAGTTTGATCAATATTCTTAAATAAAGGTAACATCATCAAATATCAATACAATAAAAAAGACTGGGTTCAGTTTCACTCAACTCAGTTGATTTGGGTTAATTTTTAACTCAACTGTTTTTACTACTTTTTAGACTATTAACCCAATCGGGTTCATATTCACTCAACCCTGTTGCTTTGGGTTAATTTTTGACCCAACTGATTTTAGACCGTGAACCCAACTGAGTTCATATTTACTCAACCCAGCTCATTGGGTTAATATTTAACCCAACTGATTTTAGAATGTACGTATAAAACTATCACGAGTGGTTGCTAGTTTGGTGATATGAAAAAATGACTTGGACCAGTCATAGAGATCAGCAACGTCCATCGGCAGTTCTATGGCGTTTACCGTGGTATTTCCGATTGTTGCGGAAATTAGGGTGAATGTTGATTTCTTGCTTGGATAGCTCACTCAGAAGGATAGATATGTATATACGTTATACGTTAAGAACCGTCGGGCAAATTCTTGTTAAGCTAGGCGCACATTGATGCAGTTGCGGCAACGGATCTTGGCTTCGGTGTGATGTTTCTACCGCATGCGATTGTCGACGAGAAAATCAACATAGGAATGCACTGACACCCGCACACGGGTAAGGTTGCGGTACGAATCTCAATCGTCGCAACGAAACGAATCGGAGAGAAAATGTTGGCATTTCCCCTTCGGCAAAACTCGTCGTTCCGAATCATACCGCAGGGGAAATTCCTTCTTTTTACGTCATTCTGTGAATACCACTCCTGCTCCAGAGATCACAATGCCTCGTGCTATTACAATAACATCTCAAGAGGTTAAAGGTCTGTGTGGGTTATCCAGGCCCCGTCTCTATTCGTATAATAACCAGCATATAGACTACCACGACATCCCAAAAAACCTTTAATGCGTGGAAAGAAATCTCAGAAATAAACACACCCTTTTCTTTCCGTTAGAGGTTAATCTTATGGACCCACATTCTTCTATCCATTCTCTTTTTCATGACCTTCCTGTGGTAGTAAATACAAACGGCCAATATCAAAAAATCACAACCTTCCATCTCGCTATCCATGGTGTAAAAAACTGAAACACGCTACTTTCGGACAGCTTTCGAAGGTCCACAACCAAACCACATGCATGGGCGGGTGGTTTCGGACGGCAAATACAGTCGGCGAACGGATCCGAAAAAAATTCGTTGTCGCAACCGCATCAATGTGCGCCTAGTTTTACGGTCAGCAAACATGGGAATCCACTCTTCCCCACCCTCTCAATATCCAAAGATAGTCGCGGGCTGTAAATGAAATACTGGCTTCACCACCATAACAAAGTCTTCGAATTCCAAACGGTATTAACCCTTTGACCAACGAAAAGCGCGCATCATGGCCGCCCGCGTAATATTCAAATTCAGCAGTTGAAAAATATTATTTTTTAAAAAGTTCAACAAAACCATATCATGTGACTCTTCATTGGAACGAGCTCATTGAGCTCGTTCCAATAAGGGGTCACATGATATGGTTTTGTTGAATTTTTTTGAAAACATTATATTTAAAATAATAAATTTTGATATCGTCTGCGTTGGATAAAGGGTTAAGGAGGGAAATTTGGCTGTTAATTCAAAAAGTCCCTGGTTCGTTCGTGATTCAAACTTCATTTGACTTGAATGAACATTCTTAAAACAAGTTCCTACCAAATCAGAACTCCAGTTGCACGAAGCGCCAGAAGAGGATTTTGGAGACAGTAGAATATAGTTAACCCTACGCTCCCCTAGAGGACTGTCGTAAAAGGCCGATGTTAATATTTCACCACAGATAAACAACAAAAGCGCTTGAATGACACGATTTTCGAGACGGTTTGTTCAGGGCTGAAACGCAGTACGTCACAGATGAAGTCTGAAGGTACCCACAAGAGCGTGAACGAATTCATTCATAATAATTTCAGATAAGTAGGGCGTATTGAATTACCACGTAATGTGGTTTATTGATGTACAGGCCCAAAAACATTGTATTCAATGAAAGGTGAAATATTTTAAGTCATGTCGACCGAGTCTCTCTGTCAAACTTCAAGAGAATGCAACAAAGTGCATTGCGAAAAAGAATCACTCCCGATGTGATCTAGTCTCGATTCAGTGTAACTTCAAATGCAGTGTTATTGAAGCATTTTTATCTTGACCTTTTCCCACGATCACCCGTCATGTACACGCCTTCTTAATTCGCGATATTGTTAATGGGTTAAACGGGTGTTGGTCGTTTATTACATAAATACAGGAGATCTAATGAATCAGTATTTGATATCAAATATATGAAAGGAATTCACTAAAAATCGATCTGTGTCGTCGTTTACCGAAGCTCAGATCGATTTTTTGTGAACGAGGTTCAGAAATTTAAAATTTTACTTAATTATTGGCGTTTACAGTCATATATTTATGCACAATGGCTAATCGTGACCGCACCATGAATATAAGTCAAGTCCAGCCAATTTATCCGAGAGCCCAGATGGTTTAATTACGCTATCGCATACGACAGGCTTGATTGATGATCTCGAGTTGTTAGTAGCCTACCGTTAAACTATTGAAGAAAACCAATTTGTTAAGTTGCGCATTCCAGGTCTTCTGGGGCGACCCAAAAAATTCCGAAAATCACTTTTAATTTCACTTTCGCGTGCGTCTATGTCTTTCAGCTCAAACATTCTTCAATGTTTACTGATCACAATGAAAGTGTCAATGACACTGTAGCTTAACTTGAGTGTTGTGTTTGATGAAAAGGATAATGTTCAATGTTTATGAAAGGATTATGAAATAAGACAAGAATTGTGATAATTGGGAATATGTTCATTTCGGTCTCCCTGTATACCGAATCTGACCGAATCTGACTTCAAATACCGAATCTGACCTCAAATAAATTAATTATATGTTTTTCCTAATGGATTTGTCGGTTTTGAGTGGGCCTAGTGGGTAAATAATTATTTTAAAATAAAGCTGTCCAGTAAATGTCCATAAATTTCATGTAACGGTAGTTATTGGTGAAACGGCGCCAGTTCAATTTTCGAACATCACCTAATTTTCTCAGAAACAGGATGTGGAACAGGAACGGGTACCTAATCTTAGGAATGCAAGAACAGAGAGAAAGCGCGTTAATCCACGCAAATGAATAAACTTTATTCCAATGTTTGCCCACTATAACAACACACTAATCATACCTTTTAATCCCCTGTTCCTCTCATCTATATAATTTATAAAATGTGTCTTTTTCTCGCCTTTATCGATTTTCATTGAATTCACAGGAACAGTTACCGCCGGATGGGGATAAATTTCAGCAGCCAAATATTTCTGCTCGACAGGTTTTATTTATTTATTAAACATTCACCAGATTAGTACCGATTACTACCTGTTGTTTAATGTTGTTTCACTAAACTATTAATACAAGATGTAGTTTATTGTTACATGATTCCATATCAAGTTATTTTTTAAAGATAATAAATCAAACAATTTGCTTTAACGTGTAATTTTCTTATAAAACCAAACATAAAGTGGGTGGGGTTGATGCTGTCACTGCGCACCGTACTATCAGATGGGGGGGGGGGGGGGGGGGGGGGGTAATACTTTTTGCCGGTAAAAAGAACGGTATCCCGTAAAAAGGACGGTAAGTGTATAAAAACTACGCTTTAAAGTACTAAATGTACCTCTGAATGTGTGAAAAGTGATTATTAAAGGAAGCTTACGCAATAATAATAATAATATATAGAAGGAAGATTAAGTATTGTTTGTTTTATTGAAGACTATTATCAAGACAAAATAGATGATTTCGCAATGGACACTGATCGATGATGATGATGATGATGATGATTCTTTATTTCCTCCATATTTGAAGAGTACATCAGATCAAATAACATATATTACAAAGTTGAAGCAAAAGAGAACGACAATTGTAAACGGTATTTTTGTGCATATGTACATGACAGGGGCGAAAAAATGATACAGGTGGAATAAAGAAAGGCGTTTAGTCAGCAACAGACCGATTGAGGATCCGAAGAACTGATAAAGAAGCAGTCAATTGCTACTGCGGGGAGCATTACATGCGTTGCGACATAGGTTACAGACGAAAGAGATGCAGTCTGTCAATAATTGGTCCTCGAGCCCGTCAATGGGCAGGGACGGGGGAATTATTGTAACATCTCCCATGGCAAACGAGAGGAAATCGTCATCTGAAAGTCCGTCTAGAAACAGGAAAGTACTCGGGCCATATACATCCGTGATGTACGACCAAAAGTCGTTTCGTGTATCCAGTCTGGACTGGGAATTGCAGACAAAAAGAACATGTCGAATTTGATTCCGATACACTCGTAAGCAGTCAGGACACTGGGTATTATTGTCGTAGGTGGTTTTAACAAGAAAATTTGCCATGACGATACATTTTTGCAGTTCGCTTGGCTTTTCCCAGCAGAGTTTCCAGAGTCTCCAAGGCGTGACTGGGACGGGGTTTACTTTAACAACAGTCGCAAGGCAGAGTTCATCACGTGATCTTTGTAGAGTGTCAGTAAGGTGGAAAAATCGGGTTTCAGTCTTCACATAGTTTTTCCATTGATATTTGGATGGAAAGTTACCATGCTGGATGTAATTGTGAATATGTTGTGCAAGGTTATATTTATTGAGCAGGTGCATAATGTCGCAGAGGAATCCAGAGGGGGCATTGTTGAACAAGACCTGATCGTATATTCTATTCAGCAGTATCCGGAGAGCATGCCGATGATTATGTGGCAAATAGATTAAGGTGGCAAGAAATAGAAGTTTTCTTTTCTCTATCTCTGATTGCAGTGGCAGTGCACCAAGTAGACTAAGGGACAGTACAGTGCTTGATCTATGGGGAATTGATTGCATAGATTTAAGACATTTTCTATAAGCACGCTCGAGTTGAAGCATCTGGGTATTTGAAATGTTGTGCCACAATTCTGAGCCGTAGAGAGCTTTTGGAAGCACCACACTCTTGAATATTTTGAAAGCCGTTAGGGGTGTTAAGTTACCGAACTCGAGTGTATTGCAAGTCAGAAAATACGTCTTCCTGAGCTTTTCGCAAGCTAACTCGATTCTTGACTGGTTTACCAAGTATTTGTCTAAAATAATTCCAAGATGTGTTAATTCCTGTACTTCATCTAGAGTAGTGGGGCCAAGTACCCATTTCCTACTAGATCTTTCAAATGCATGTTTTGTTTCGTTGAAAACGATTATCTTACTTTTTGTGGGAGAATAGTTGAATTTCCATTTTATACTGTAAGCGTCGCAGATTTGGATTAACCTGTCCAGCCCATGCTTGTGAAAGGAGACTAGCGATATATCGTCAGCAGTTGTCGGCGAGGTGCAGCGAACAGTACCTACTGATGCTCCGTCGCTAGAGTTTTGGAGATCGCTCAGAAGATCATTTATGAATACGAGATAGAGAAACGGGGACAAGACACTTCCTTGTCGGTTACCTTGTTCCAGTCGAAATGGGTGAGATATCGCGCCAGCATGTAGTACACAGCTCTGCGCATTAGTTTGAAGGTTTTTCAGAACTCTAAAGATTTTCCCCCTAATTCCCATATGGTACAATTTGTACAATTGCTCTTGATGCCATACTCTATCAAAGGCTTTCTGGGAGTCGAGGAAGCAGGCAAAGAGCTTGGAATTCATATCCTTTGCATAATGGATGCACTCTTGCAACGTGAAAGACGACACGGTACAGGGAATTCCTTTTTGGAAGCCATTCTGGATTTCACTCGGGAAGTTTTTAAACACTGGACTCGCAATGAGACGTTTTAGAATTATATTTTCAAAGACCTTCAAAATAACAGGCAAGAGAGTTATGGCTCTGTAGCTGTCTGGGAGTTCCAGTGGTTTTGGAGGACCTTTGTAAATAGAAACGATGACTCCAAGCTTGAGTCCTGACGGGATATATTCGAGTTTGAGGATACCATTGTACAGATTGCACAAACAGAGTAAAAGCTTGGGTGGAGCGTTGATCAAATGTTCATTTACAATGTTATCGATGCCACCTGCCTTTTTCTGCTTTAGGCTTGATAAGCACTTTCGAATTTCAGGTACTGTAATAGTTTGGCATAACATTTTACAGTCGAACTCTGGGTGGTCTGGGCTGAGGATTTCTGTTATGTAGTTTTCCACATGTGCTTTGAAGTCTGGGTTCTGGTGGGGGGAGGCGGTAAAAAGTTGGGTATAATAATCTGCCCACCCTTTAGAGATGTCAACTGGATCTCTGCATATGGCCCCGTTGAACTTGATTTCAGTTCCGGGTACGTTGCAGGCTCTAGTCTTTTTAGATTTTAGAAGGCTCCAGAATGCCTGTTGATCAACTTGAGCAGAAGATTCAAGTTTCTTTATTAAAGAGATATTATAAGCCTGGACCGCGGCACGGCGGCAGCGTCTAAATTTCCTTTTGGCATTTTTATAGGCTTTGTATGAATCCAGTGAAGGGTCGCTTATCTTACCATCGTTTATCCAGGCAGCGCGGTACTGTCTGAGGTGTGCATGAAGGGATTTAAGTTCAGAGTTCCAGTAAGGTTTTAGAAAGGGGCGATACACCTTTTTCGGTGCAGATGTTTCGGCCGAAGAGAGTAGAACGTTTACAATTTTTTCATACAATAGCTCAAGCGACATATGTTCATTGAGATCGTGCTCCTCTAAGTTCAGTTTATTGCAGCAGTTTTCTACAGACTGTTGATACTTGGAAGTGTTGCTTTGGGTTAATTTTTGACCCAACTGATTTTAGACCGTGAACCCAACTGAGTTCATATTTACTCAACCCAGCTCATTGGGTTAATATTTAACCCAACTGATTTTAGAATGTACGTATAAAACTATCACGAGTGGTTGCTAGTTTGGTGATATGAAAAAATGACTTGGACCAGTCATAGAGATCAGCAACGTCCATCGGCAGTTCTATGGCGTTTACCGTGGTATTTCCGATTGTTGCGGAAATTAGGGTGAATGTTGATTTCTTGCTTGGATAGCTCACTCAGAAGGATAGATATGTATATACGTTATACTTTAAGAACCGTCGGGCAAATTCTTGTTAAGCTAGGCGCACATTGATGCAGTTGCGGCAACGGATCTTGGCTTCGGTGTGATGTTTCTACCGCATGCGATTGTCGACGAGAAAATCAACATAGGAATGCACTGACACCCGCACACGGGTAAGGTTGCGGTACGAATCTCAATCGTCGCAACGAAACGAATCGGAGAGAAAATGTTGGCATTTCCTCTTCGGCAAAACTCGTCGTTCCGAATCATACCGCAGGGGAAATTCCTTCTTTTTACGTCATTCTGTGAATACCACTCCTGCTCCAGAGATCACAATGCCTCGTGCTATTACAATAACATCTCAAGAGGTTAAAGGTCTGTGTGGGTTATCCAGGCCCCGTCCCTATTCGTATAATAGCCAGCATATAGACTACCACGACATCCAAAAAACCTTTAATGCGTGGAAAGAAATCTCAGAAATAAACACACCCTTTTCTTTCCGTTAGAGGTTAATCTTATGGACCCACATTCTTCTATCCATTCTCTTTTTCATGACCTTCCTGTGGTAGTAAATACAAACGGCCAATATCAAAAAATCACAACCTTCCATCTCGCTATCCATGGTGTAAAAAACTGAAACGCGCTACTTTCGGACAGCTTTCGAAGGTCCACAACCAAACCACATGCATGGGCGGGTGGTTTCGGACGGCAAATACAGTCGGCGAACGGATCCGAAAAAAATTCGTTGTCGCAACCGCATCAATGTGCGCCTAGTTTTACGGTCAGCAAACATGGGAATCCACTCTTCCCCACCCTCTCAATATCCAAAGATAGTCGCGGGCTGTAAATGAAATACTGGCTTCACCACCATAACAAAGTCTTCGAAATCCAAACGGTATTAACCCTTTGACCAACGAAAAACGCGCATCCGCCCGCGTAATATTCAAATTCAGCAGTTGAAAAATATTATTTTTTAAAAAGTTCAACAAAACCATATCATGTGACTCTTCATTGGAACGAGCTCATTGAGCTCGTTCCAATAAGGGGTTACATGATATGGTTTTGTTGAATTTTTTTGAAAACATTATATTTAAAATAATAAATTTTGATATCGTCTGCGTTGAATAAAGGGTTAAGGAGGGAAATTTGGCTGTTAATTCAAAAAGTCCCTGGTTCGTTCGTGATTCAAACTTCATTTGACTTGAATGAACATTCTTAAAACAAGTTCCTACCAAATCAGAACTCCAGTTGCACGAAGCGCCAGAAGAGGATTTTGGAGACAGTAGAATATAGTTAACCCTACGCTCCCCTAGAGGACTGTCGTAAAAGGCCGATGTTAATATTTCACCACAGATAAACAACAAAAGCGCTTGAATGACACGATTTTCGAGACGGTTTGTTCAGGGCTGAAACGCAGTACGTCACAGATGAAGTCTGAAGGTACCCACAAGAGCGTGAACGAATTCATTCATAATAATTTCAGATAAGTAGGGCGTATTGAATTACCACGTAATGTGGTTTATTGATGTACAGGCCCAAAAACATTGTATTCAATGAAAGGTGAAATATTTTAAGTCATGTCGACCGAGTCTCTCTGTCAAACTTCCAAGAGAATGCAACAAAGTGCATTGCGAAAAAGAATCACTCCCGATGTGATCTAGTCTCGATTCAGTGTAACTTCAAATGCAGTGTTATTGAAGCATTTTTATCTTGACCTTTTCCCACGATCACCCGTCATGTACACGCCTTCTTAATTCGCGATATTGTTAATGGGTTAAACGGGTGTTGGTCGTTTATTACATAAATACAGGAGATCTAATGAATCAGTATTTGATATCAAATATATGAAAGGAATTCACTAAAAATCGATCTGTGTCGTCGTTTACCGAAGCTCAGATCGATTTTTTGTGAACGAGGTTCAGAAATTTAAAATTTTACTTAATTATTGGCGTTTACAGTCATATATTTATGCACAATGGCTAATCGTGACCGCACCATGAATATAAGTCAAGTCCAGCCAATTTATCCGAGAGCCCAGATGGTTTAATTACGCTATCGCATACGACAGGCTTGATTGATGATCTCGAGTTGTTAGTAGCCTACCGTTAAACTATTGAAGAAAACCAATTTGTTAAGTTGCGCATTCCAGGTCTTCTGGGGCGACCCAAAAAATTCCGAAAATCACTTTTAATTTCACTTTCGCGTGCGTCTATGTCTTTCAGCTCAAACATTCTTCAATGTTTACTGATCACAATGAAAGTGTCAATGACACTGTAGCTTAACTTGAGTGTTGTGTTTGATGAAAAGGATAATGTTCAATGTTTATGAAAGGATTATGAAATAAGACAAGAATTGTGATAATTGGGAATATGTTCATTTCGGTCTCCCTGTATACCGAATCTGACCGAATCTGACTTCAAATACCGAATCTGACCTCAAATAAATTAATTATATGTTTTTCCTAATGGATTTGTCGGTTTTGAGTGGGCCTAGTGGGTAAATAATTATTTTAAAATAAAGCTGTCCAGTAAATGTCCATAAATTTCATGTAACGGTAGTTATTGGTGAAACGGCGCCAGTTCAATTTTCGAACATCACCTAATTTTCTCAGAAACAGGATGTGGAACAGGAACGGGTACCTAATCTTAGGAATGCAAGAACAGAGAGAAAGCGCGTTAATCCACGCAAATGAATAAACTTTATTCCAATGTTTGCCCACTATAACAACACACTAATCATACCTTTTAATCCCCTGTTCCTCTCATCTATATAATTTATAAAATGTGTCTTTTTCTCGCCTTTATCGATTTTCATTGAATTCACAGGAACAGTTACCGCCGGATGGGGATAAATTTCAGCAGCCAAATATTTCTGCTCGACAGGTTTTATTTATTTATTAAACATTCACCAGATTAGTACCGATTACTACCTGTTGTTTAATGTTGTTTCACTAAACTATTAATACAAGATGTAGTTTATTGTTACATGATTCCATATCAAGGTATTTTTTAAAGATAATAAATCAAACAATTTGCTTTAACGTGTAATTTTCTTATAAAACCAAACATGAAGTGGGTGGGGTTGATGCTGTCACTGCGCACCGTACTATCAGATGGGGGGGGGGGGGGGGGGTAATACTTTTTGCCGGTAAAAAGGACGGTATCCGGTAAAAAGGACGGTAAGTGTATAAAAACTACGCTTTAAAGTACTAAATGTACCTCTGAATGTGTGAAAAGTGATTATTAAAGGAAGCTTACGCAATAATAATAATAATATATAGAAGGAAGATTAAGTATTGTTTGTTTTATTGAAGACTATTTTCAAGACAAAATAGATGATTTCGCAATGGACACTGATCGACAAGCCATTTTGTGCAAGGGAAATAACGAATTCGCCGAGGTGCACGACGGGGTGAATACTATCATACTTGCTCGACGGAGGTGTAGCTAATTTTGGATGTTTCTGTTCGGTATGAGGGGATTTAACAGAATTTTATTTTTGGAGAGAAACCATTTATAATTTGAAAATAGTCTACAATAAAACAAACAATACTTAATCTTCGTTTTATATTGCACACGCTTCGTTAAATTGTCACTTCAAACCTACTTTAAAACAGTTTTTATACGCGTACCGTCCTTTTTACCGGCAAAGAGTTGTGTTCAAGCTTTTTTTTTTAGACGGGGGTTCATATTTCATTTTCAGTTAGAGTTTCGCCAAACACATGCCGAGGTGCTAATAAATATTAAAACCAACCATACATCAGTGGATACTAGTTCTAGATTCCTGTAAGTTCCACCTCAGTGATACCCACATGAGTCTATTAAGACTAGGGCCCCTTATGCTCACTCCACCAATCCCTATGTGTGAGCTCACACGCCCAATTCCAAAGTTCAAGCCATTGAAATATGCCAGCGTTATGACGATCTTGCCCCCCCCCCCCCCCCACCCCGACCACCATTTCGAAAATATGGGAAATGGATTATATATCTAGCGGGGCGCAGCCAAGATTTTGTAATGGGGGGGGGGGGGGGGCAATCAAGATATTTGGAAGGCCGTTGTGGGTCCCCCGGCCTAACTACGGTTGGACCTCCCCAGAAACAAATTATCGTAAACAATTCATTAGTTATTAATTCCAATCGCCCACTATATACATTAGTGTCTATCATACACAATATGTATAGAGGGCGACTGCAATCAACAAGCAATAGATTTGGAATGCTTCCAGTTACTTGATGCCTAATCTTGGAGTGCAAGTTCAAGATAGCCTGAAGCGCCAGTGTGTGTCAGAGAAGAGCAGTAGAGATTGTGTTCAGATGCCAGTTTCAATGTAATCGTATGTGCTTACCGGGCAGGGAATATAGAGAAGAGAATTAACATGTACAGGGAATGGACACTAGCCTAGTCTTCCATTCTGATCGCCATGCTGGGTTACCAAGCAACTTAAAAAAAAACAACAAAGATCTTTGTGAACAAAATTTATTGAACAGAGTTTATCATCGAGTCGAGTAATATCAAAATAACAAACAACAGAAAAAATATAATTTTGTACAAAATAATCTTTTAAAACGTTGACCGTTGCAAACAACAAATGACCAACCCAGTTGTAACGGCCAAAATCGGCCAGCGCCATGTACGAAAATCGCCATTCAATTATTTATATATTTTTATTTTCTGCTTCCAGAACATAACTTATGACCCCTCATTGGAACGAGCGCGTTGCGGACTTTTGGTCCAAGTTTGGACTACCGTCTCATCAGATTGATAACGCGTCTGATGGCTATAGCCACACAGACATAACACAGTTTATTCAAGCTAATTCCAGACAGAAACTAGCCGCCAACCCCCAACTGTGGAAGGGGAACACCTCCTCCTACACCTACACCCACCCAAGGGCCACTTGCCTCAATAATGTCTGCAGTATCACTTTTCGAGCAAAATCTTCCAGCCCCCTCCAAAAAATTTGGCCCGTACACCTATGAAAATAATATTCATTTATTGGTGTTTAACATCATCATTCAGCATCTGGGCATTATCATGACACAACAGATCGTCGTCGAGCTGATCTCGGGGTGGATTCATCAAAACCAGCAATTCAAATGCTGATTTACACTGTTTATCTAACTTTATATGGACCCTTTTATGATGTGGTTGCTGTGGGGCCTCCTCAATCTCCCGTTCAGATTAACACTGAATGACACTGACCACTAAACCATGCCATTCTCTAAATACAATATCAGCGGTGGCCCCAGTGGCAGAGCGAGGATCCCCAATCGAAGGTCTGGGTGAAGGTTAAAAACAATAAGTGACAGTTTGCATTTGGGAGCCCCACCCTGCTCCACCACTGGGAAGAAGGTTAAGTTGCTAGACTCTGTGGCAGATCGATCCTCTGCCTAGCGAAGAAAGGTAGGGGTTAAAAACAGTATGTGACAGTTTGCATTTTTTTTTTTTTTGGGGGGGGGGGGCCAACCCACAACGACCTTCCAAATATCATGATTGCCCCCCCCCTTATAAAATCCTGGCTACGCCCCTAATAGATAAAAAAAATCCATTTCATCTTTTCGAAATGGGGATGAGGTGGGGGACTAGATTGATATAACGCTTGAACTATGGAATTGTGCGTATTCCCTCCCACGATTATGAGCCCTTCCCATGATATTTTTCTTCATCAAATTCTGAATCTCTGAGATCGATTCTGGTGCCTACTGAGGAAACGTGGGGGTTAAAAAGTTAATTTTGGTTTGTATTTTGGGGCCCTCAGCCCCCCACCCCACCCCGGGTCCACCACTGGGAGCTCACACATACGGATTGGTGGAGAGAGAACAAGGGGCTCCAGTCTTAATAGGTGCCTGTGAGTATCATTGGGGTAGGACATACAGGAATCTAGAACTAGTATCCACTGATGTGTGGTTGGTTTTAATATTTATTATCACCTCGGCATGTGTTTGGCGAAACGCTAACTGAAAATAAGTTATGAACCCCCGTTTAAAAAAATAGCTTGAACACAACTTTTGGCCGGTGAAAAGGACGGTAAGCCTAGAAAAACTGTTTTAAAGTACTATATGTACCTCTGAAAGTGTGAAAAGTGATTTTTTAAGGAAGCTTACGCAATAATAAATATATTGTTTTTTTACTGTAGACTATTTTCAAATTATAAATGGTTTCTCTCCAAAAAAAACTTTCTGTTAAATCCCCCCGTAGTGAACAGAAACTTCTAAAATTAGCTTCACCTCTGTCGAGCAAGTATGATAATATTCACCCCGTCGTGCACCTCAGCGAATTCGTTATTTCCCTTGCACAAAATGGCTTGTCGATCAGAGTCCATGGCGAAATGATCTATTTTGTCTTGAAAATAGTCTACAATAAAACAAACAATACTTAATCTTCCTTCTATATATTTATTATTGCGTAAGCTTCCTTTAATAATCACTTTTCACACATTCAGAGGTACATTTAGTACTTTAAAACGTAGTTTTTATACATTTACAGGCCTTTTTACCGGATACCGTCCTTTTTACCGGCAAAAAGTATTACTCGGATGAGGACGTAAAATGGCTGGCTTCTGTGCAGGGAGAGACACACCTTGTGCAGGCTAAAGCTCTCTCTGTGGTAGCCTAGAGCAGAGCTGCAGATATTCGTCCCACAAGCCCTGCTGACAAAAACCAAAACAGTGAAATATCGCAAACGGGGGTCGCAAGGAGCGCACAGTACCATTTCCTTCTCCGCAGACATACTCCCTAAAAAAACTTTCTCTACTAGGCGGGGGAAATGACTGACTGACTAACCAGCATTTTTTTTTCGGAAGGGTAGAGAGGGAGGAGGGTATTTGGAATTATATGACAACCAGATAGGCGTACCATAAAATTAGGTAATAGGTGATGCTCGAAAACTGAACATGCGCCGTTTCACCAATAACTACCGTTACATGAAATTCATGGACATTTACTGGACAGCTTTATTTTAAAATAATTATATACCCACTTGGCCCACTCAAAACCGACAATTCCATTAGGAAAAACATATAAATAATTTATTTGAGGTCAGATTCGGTATTTGAAGTCAGATTCGGTCAGATTCGGTACATAGGGAGACCCGTTCATTTCTGTTCCTTGTATGCTATGTTTTTGATAAAATAATATGAGGCGTACACTGTACTAAAGAGCTGAGGGTGGGTTAATATGACCTCACAGTTAATGTATGTGGCCCTCACAGTTAATGTATATCAACGAAAGTTACCAAGTTACAGTGAAATTATTCCAAAACAAGACATCCTATCAAGTTACATTGAAATCCCTTCATAAATATGGCCTGCAGACTGTGCTAAAGGTTTTCGGGCTCCGGGCCCCTGTAGCCGTCAGTTTCCCATTTGCGTCCAAAGGGGACGTTCTCATCTAGACATTATATGAAGACAACCTATCAAGTTACAATGAAATCCCTTCATAAATATGACCTGTAGGCTGTGCTAGAGGTTTTCGGGTTTCGGGCTCGGGCAGCCATCATGGTTGAATGATCGCAACCAAAGAGGACAATCTCATCTGGGCATCATCTGGAGTGATCCTGCGAAGTTACAATGAAATCCCTTCATAAATATGACCTGTAGACTGTGCTAAAGGTTTTCGGGCTTCGGGCACCTGTAGCCATCACAGTTGACCAATCACGACCAAAAGGGGATGTCATCATCTTGGCATTATATGGAGTCGACCTAACAGGTTACAATGAAATCTTTCAATAAATATGGCCTTTTGCCTATGCTAAAGGTTTTTGGGCTCGAGCACCCATCAAGGCTGAATGATCGCGATCAGAATGGGACGTTCTCATCTAGACATTATTTGGAGTCATCCTACCAAGTTACAATGAAATCCTTTCATAAATATGACCTGTAGACTGTGCTAAAGGTTTTCGGGCTTCGGGTCCCTGCAGCCGTCACAGTTGCCCAATCACGTCCAAAAGGGGACTTTCTCATCTAGACATTATATGAAGTCAACCCACCAAGTTACAATGAAATTCCTCAATAAATATGACCTGTAGACTGTGCTAAAGGTTTTCGGGTTTTGGGCTCGGACTGTCGTCACGGTTGGCAGATCACGCCCAAATGGGGAAATACTCATCTAGACATCATAAGGAGTCATCCTACCAAGTTACAATGAAATCCCTCCATATTAAACATGACCTGCAGACTGTGCTAAAAGTTTTTGGGTTTCGGGCTTGGGCAGCCATCACGGTTGACAGATCATGCCCAAAAGGGGACGTTCTCATCTAGGCATTATACAGAGGCATCCTTCCAAGTTACAATGAAATCCCTTCATAAATACGACCTGTAGATTGTGCTAATGGTTTTCGGGTTTTGGGCTCGTGCAGTCATACCGGTTGACCGATCGTGACCAAAAGGGGACGTTCTCATCTAGACATGACCCCAAACCTGCATATGAAATTTCATGACGATCAGACAAGAACTGCGGGGTGTAGCCCGTGCTAAAGGAAAATGTGAACAGACTCACAGACTAACAGACTTTCGCACGCGTGCTGGCAATAGCTTATCTTGACTTTGTCAAGCTAAGCTAAAAATGGAACGAATTTTCCTTGCGTTTTCAGATTAAGAAGGGGTCTTCCGTACCCCCACCCTCGTTCCCAGGCCCGATTTGTACTTTCATTAACGTACGACCATGCAATGTGGTGTGATATTAGCTTTATGTTCAGATATTTAAAAAATACTTCTTAAGAACTGAAAACTTCTGGCGTTTTCAGATAAGAAGTGCTCCCATCCTCCACCAGGCCTGAAAATAAGCATTTTCTATGCAGGGTAACATCACTAAATTCACCCTCTGGGTACCCCATTTTGCAGATGACAGTCTGCTTATTTTCTGGCTTGTCCTGCACCACACACGCACATAAGCCCAAATTTCACTTTTAATTTCACTTCTGCGAACGATCACGTAACTCTGCACTGTTGTTAATTCTTGTCTGGACGTTTAGAAAATACATCTTAAGAAGCAAATATTCCTGTCGTTTTCAGGTATGAAGGTTTTTAGGTTACCCGTTAACGACGGGATAGGTGGGGGTGTTGTTGCGCGGGATTCTTCTAATATCGCGCCAAGTTGCATGGTCGTAGGTAGAGGTATAATTGATAATAAAAATCGGAGCTGGGAGGCCACCGAAGAATCCTTCTCATCTGAAAACGCCAGAAAAATTCGTTTCTTAAGTTACATTACATCTTTTGTGATCAGTAAACATTAGAGAATGTTTGAGCTGGAAACCATCGACGTTCGCGAAAGTGTAATTAAAAGTGTTTTCTGGAGTTTTTGAGCACCTCAGCCTCTGAACGTCAGAGAAGCGCAGCTTAAGAATGGGGTTTCTTCAATAGTTTGACTGTACTAACAACTCGAGAGCATCAAACCTCCCGTACCCGACAGTGTAATTAAAACCACCTGGGCTCTCCAACTAAGCCGTTTACCCCCATGTTGCTCACTTTAGATGACTTTCACCCAGGCATTGGTGACGGGACCGATTTTACCAGTAAAACTGAGTTTGTTTGCACAGTAAACAAGCACGCCTCTCTACTCGCGGTTCCCATGGAGAAATTATTGAACACTAAATAAATAAAATATCACTAAGTTTTTTTTTCTGCTTAAGAACGCACTTGTGAGTAATTTCTCAGTAGCTATGCTAAATGGGGACACGTTTCTAGCGTGTGTAGATGAATTTGCTGTGAAGAAAACCGCATCGCGGAGTTTCACCACGATACATGCTTTAATTTGTGGAAATTGGGAATAGGCCAGTGGTAGGAGAGGGTCCTATAGGGATGCTCACATAATCCCATTTTCATCGTATATGCATATGAGCTGCATGTGTTGTGCTCACATTGTGCAATTTCACACAAGCACATATCGGCACATTTGGCACGTGCCAGTGTGCTGTATGTGATGTGCACATATTGTGCACTAGCACACAAGGACACCACGATACTATCAACATACTGTTTCTTGTATGTAAGGTACCCTAACGTGCACTAGGTCAATGAAAAGTAAAGACCAATTTGAGCTTAAATGAATGAAGCAATTTAATTGAGCCGCTAAAGACCTGACCGAGGGCAGAGTCGAGACAGGGTCGGGCTTTTGCCTTGAAGTATGTAGTAGTGCTACAAGTCAATAGCAGTGTGCAAAAATTGACGAGAACGCTCGTTTCGTTCACGTGGAGGTTACGCAAATTTAAATCTACGCGAACGGATAACCGGATAGCCAAAAGTTGCATCTTGAATGGTAAAATAGGAGTAACTTAATTGGGAAAGTGCTAAATTTTTTCTCAGCCTCAAGATTTGTTCACACATTTTTGTCTTGTTACAAATTATGGGAGAGTGCCTATACACTCTCCCATAAATTGTAACAATGCAAATCGATGGAGATGAAGTAATTTTACTTGGAAGATAATAAGAAGGACATCCACAGAATATGAAGCCTTTAACTTTAGGTACCTGCAGTTCAAAATAAAGTCTAAAATGGGCTTCTAGCACTCTACCAGTTAACCAGCCTTTCTTGTGTCTTGATAGGTTTTTAGACTTTCGCCTTGAGAGGCTATATATATATTTTAGTTCCACGCAATATATGAATACTTGTTAATGATGAAAAAGCAGTTTTCCCAGGACTGTTTACATAGCTGAGCATTCGGTTAGCCATCTCCAAACCACGTGGACGGCCAGTCGGTTCGGGTCATTTTTGAAATTTTGCACACAGCAATTTATTTATTTATTTATTTATTTATTTATTTATTGGCGTTTAAGGTCACATACTTATGCACAATGGCTAATCGTGACCGTGACAGTTTTACGGGTGGAGGAAGCCGGAGTACCCGGAGAGAACCACCGAGCAACATCGTAACTCTGAACTCTGCACCGCAGCACAGGCAGGGTTAGATTGGTTGAAGACATGCGCACCATCGACGTGCAGTACGCCTCAGTACACAGCGTCATCGTGCCCCCATGTAGGCAATCGGGGTGAAGTGTCTTGCCCAAGGACACAACGCGGTTGCCGCAGGTGGGATTCGAACCGAGGACCTCTCGGCTTGCAGCCTGCACCTCTACCAACTGAGCCACCGCCCCCCCCCCCCCTCTCCCGCCCCCCACACAGCATTAGTAATGGTACAAAGAAGTAAGGGTGTTAGAAGACTATTTATTTATTTATTGGTGTTTAACCCTTTACCTAACATGAAAAGCAGACGACACTTGCAAAAAAAATTCTTGAATAACTAATTTTTTCCATTTTTTGTCTCAAAAACATAGGTTATGACCCCTCGTTGGAACGAGCTCGACGAGCTCGTTCCAACGAGGGGTCATAACCTATGTTTTTGAGACAAAAAATGAAAATATTTTAAAAATTAATTGGCGATTTTTGAGAATAGCGATGGCCGTTTTTGGCCGTTACGTTGGGTAAAGGGTTAAGGTCACATATTTCTGCACAATGGCTAATCATAATCATGACAGTTTTACGGGTGGAGGAAGCAGGAGTACCCGGAGAGAACCACCGAGCAACGGCGAGCAACTGTCAGCTCCCCAACACACCAACCTCACACAAGCAGGGTTAGCATTGGTTGAAGACAGGTGCACCATCGAAGTGCATTACGCCTTAGTACACAACGCCATCGTGCCCCCACGAGGGCAATGGGGGTGAAGTGTCTTGCCCAAGGACAGAACGCGGTTGCCACAGGTGGCATTCGAACCGAGGACCTCTCGGCTTGCAGCCTGCACCTCTACCTACTGAGCCACAGCGCCCTCTTAGAAGACTATAGTATTGGGTGACTACAGTAGACGTTGATCAGAGAACGGGTGATGGTGGCTATGGGTAAGTCTACAGTAGTGGTCTAAGATCTTGGAGGGTCATGGGATGGTCGAAAAGCCAGAAACCGAACAGTTGTTAGGAACGATAACAGCCAAAAGGTATCTTCCAATAGGTGTCCTCCCATAGTACATCTCCATGTCATAAGTATCCCCAGTATCCAGATGAGCACAAGAGTCGTAAAAGGAGTCACTCGTTCGAGTAATTACTCGATGGCTTATTTGCTCGATTAGATTCGAGTCGTTCAAGCAATGACTGTTCAACTCATAACTCGATTGTTTATTTGCTCGATAAGATTCGAGTCGTCCGAGCAGACAGACTGTATTCGAGTGTTAGTAGTAGTGGAGCCAAGTATGAAAGTGATTATCTTGTAGTGATATATGTATTGACAGCTACAATAGTCAATATAGAGGCCTGAAAATAGGCAGTCTGACATTTTCAGAATGAGGTCCTCAGAGGTGGAATTTGATGATGCTATCCCACACAGTGGGCCATTTTATCCTCTGGGTACCTCTTTCAGTTTAGTTTTGTGACCCTGATTCAGATTGAGGTTCACAGAGGGTAATTTAGTGATGCTACCCTGCTATGCAGGGTAGCATCACTAAATTCACCCTATGGGGACCCCATTTTGCAGATGACAGTCTGCTTATTTTCTGGCTTGAGTCAGTAGTAAGTGGGGAAGACTCTAGCACAGGATACCTAGTGGTAGCCAATAGTAGTGGTACAGACCAGTACTAGTAGTAGATGCGAGTGGAAGCTAATCATAGCACAAATGATGATGACATGGGGCATATCAGCAGTAGTGACCAAGAGGCTAGGAACTGAACAAGTGTTAGGAGCGATAACTATCTTCAGGTAGATATCTTCCAAAAGGTATCCTCCAGTACCACATCACGATGCCATAGGTATCCTCCAATACCCACATGGGCATTAGAGTCGTAAGATGAGTCACTCGTTCGAGTAACTGGTCTTTAGGTCATTTGCTCGATAAGATTCAAGCCATTCGAACAGTGTCTGTTCCTGTTCGATAGTCTTTCGGGTTTATTTATTTATTGGTTTTTGAGGTCACATATTTCTGCACAATGGCTAATCATGACCTCGACAGTTTTACGAGTGGAGGAAGCCGGAGCACGCGGAGAAAAGCAGCGAGCAACGGCGAGCAACTGTCAGCTCCCCAACATACTAACTCCACACAAGCAGGGTTAGCATTGGTTGAAAGCAGGTGCACCATCGACGCCTTAGTACACAACGCCACCGTGCCTCCAAGTGGGCAATGGGGTGTAGTGTCTTGCCCAAGGACATAACGCGATTGCTGCAGATGAGATTCGAATCGAGGACCTCTCGGCTTGCACCCTGCACCTCTACCTACTACGCCACCGCGCCCGTCTTTCGGGTCTAAGAATCATGGATGCTTTGGTTATAGGCAGTGGAGACAACTCTCCGTGGGGAGGTACAGATTTCGGGAATATACACAGGGGATAACTCTGGCTGGGTTATACTGAGTAGGTATAGATTATGGGAAATGAAGCAATCTGACTGGTGATTACAAGACTTGGACGAGGGCAGAAACAGAGGACTAGATAGACTGCTAGGATAGTCCGAATAGTGTCAGTCATTTACAAAACAGATCAGAGAATAAATGAATAAGCCACAGAATAGATCAGGAAAGGCAGAAAACGAGGATTTTGCAGGAACCCGAATCAGTAAAGGTACTCTTGTACAAAGGAATGCGCCTTATAGCGCAACGTGCTTCTCGTATTCTCCAGAAATCCGAACCAAGGAAAGTGATTTTGGGTGGGGTTTTTTTTTGGTTATTTGGGGCAGATTCTAGGAAGTAACCAATGATTCTGGGAAAATCCGAACTAGTGAAAGTACTCTTATACAAAGGAACGCGCCTTGTTATTGGACAAAAAGGCACTCTGGGTGGAATCCGGACCCATTCGGTGAGTTGGGGTGTTTTTTGGTGTTTTGAGGGTGATTGTCGGGTCATTTGAGGTAATTAGATTTACTCCTATTCAATCGAACAAACACAACCTCAGAACATAACCCATGTAAGCCATTGGGTCACATAGAAACCGATGCTATACCATAGAACCAAGATGGGGGCCTAGTATCCAAATTGGACAATGGAAACACCACCCTAACAATTCGTGCTGCGCATGCGCACTACCACCACGTATCTGTATAGGAATGACGTCACAAGATAGCCGCTTGACCGAAATACCATGGCAACTAAACATGATGTAACTGGGTCACGTGACTATGATATCACTTCCGAGATTCTGGGCGAGGTGCGGCCAAAAAGGGTCGGCCCGTCCATCTCCTACTACTGCGTCCTCTTTAGGACCGAGGATCCATAAGGATCTCCAAACCTGTCAAGTTTTAACTAACTACTTCACAATTCCAGGGTCCTCAAAAAGGTGGTGGTGCCTGACAATTTGGCAGGTGCCACAGTTTTCATTAGCCTGTTTGGGGTCCTTGGGGATGTGGTTCTTGACGCAGCACTCGCAACTCTCTCAATATTGACACTGCGATTTTAATCGTATTCCGTGGTTGTTTAGAGCCCCCAAATTATACGTGTGATATGTTCCGGTCGTAGAATGAGAACTTTCTGGCTTAAACTGAGACGTGGTAGGTCAGGGAAAACACGATTAATCCAATTTCGAAATTTTACAGCAGTGTCGCAGCAGGATCCCAAAAGTCGGAAGGGGGGGGGGGGGGGGCAGTTACAATATAAGGGTGTGAGGAGATAGATTTTTCGCAGGTATATAACTTGACGGCCTGAACCCGACGGTCCATCAATGGAAATTTCGATTGTCTTTTTAAGAGACTTACATAACTAAGGTGGGAGCGCGGTGGCTCTCTGGTTACAGCATTGAACTTCAAACCGAAAGGTCCACGGTTCGATCACCGCCAGGGTTTACTGCGTTGTGTTCTTGGGTAAGGCACTTAATCACGATTGCCCGCGTGGGGACACGGTGGTGCTGTGTACAAAGGTGTACTGTACAACCAATGCTAAACCTGCTTGCTTGAAGTCAGTACGGTGGGGATTCTGACAGTTGCTTTTTTGAGCCTCAAAATATCGCCTAGTATTGAGGAATATTTTTCAAATTTTTTGAAACTTATATTCCCCTCCACCCGACCCCACCAAATTGAGAGGGAGAAACCACCCTGATAGCGCTCCCCAAGTCAAGTCTTTTATCTTTGTGACGTTCCAGCTCGAACATGGATTTCTAGATGGCTACGCATCTGATTATGCATCCGACGCCCCTATCATGATCATGGTCAGGCAGCGTTATCCTGCCTTGCGCGAAGGAAAGAGATGTACAGAGATGTGTTTTGGGGCGTGCTTTTAAAATATGATTGGGTTGAAATCGACACTATTGGAGTTACTAGCCAATAGATAAGTATTAGAGGTGAATTTATTTCTTGACTGCTCGTATTACATAAAAAGTTAGTATATCAAGTTCACATTTATATGAACCCACTCTCCAACCAATACTGTATAAAATTTTACAATTGTCGTTATTTATTTATTTTATTTATTGGGGTTTAACATTTTCGACAGCCAGCGTCACCTCATGTCGGTCAGGTTTTTTTCTGGTGGAGGAAGCCGGAGTACCCGGAGAGAAACACCGAACAATGGCGAGGAACAGTCAGACTCCTCAATGCACTAACTCCCCACAACCAGGGTTGGAATTGGTTGAAGACAAGTGCACCGTCGACGTGCAGTACGCCTTAGCACACAGCTCTACCGGGCTCCACGTAAGCAATCGGGATTAAGTGCCTTGCCAAAGGACACAAAGCAGTCTCCCCTGGCAGGGATTGAACTGTGGACCTTTTCGGCTTAAAGTCCAATCCCGTAACCCTTGAGCCACCGTGCTTCGTACAGCGTCCGTTCAAAATACGGTAAACACAATGGTAACCAGATACCAGTACTTCTAATGTAATATATCACGGTCCAAAACCCGTTTTAAACTATTCTTTGCAATGGCGACCTTTTGTTTTGTTCGATATTTGTACAAGACCGAAGAACTGATATTTGGTTTCTCCTCATGACACCATATGAGTAGTAAGTCTCGTATGTTTCAGGTCAGTTCTGGATGACCTCGGTGGATGACCTCGGAAGTGACGTCATGTCACGTGACCCAGTGGCGCCATGTTGTGTTGTCGTGGTAACCCGCGTGAGTGACCATGTTGTGACGTTATCCCCATAGTAAGCGCGTGTTGTTATGGTGATACGTGCTTCCGTCGTTCATTTTGTATACTAGAGGCCGCCATTTTGGTTTCTATGGTAGCGCGTGGTTGCTATGTTACCCAAATGCCTACAACAAGACGGGGGTATGTTCGGAGGGTATGATCGATTGAATAGGAGTAAATCTAATTAACCCAAACAACCCGACAGTGCCTCCAAATCACCAAAATCCACCCCAAACTACCGAAATTAACTTTATATAGTACGGATTTCCCCCAGAATCCTATTTAGGACCGCCATACCAAGGTACCGAGCGGCCCCCAGGTACCGATGGGGGACCCCGGGGTACGTTCGACTGAACTAGAGTAGTTTTTGGGTTCAGATTCCCCCAGAATCCCTTTTTATACCTTCTTTGTTCTATTTATTCTAACTTCCCTAAACATGTTTATGTTCTATTGTACACATTACAGGTAGCACATAGGCACATGCTGGATGTGCCAATATGTGCCTATGTGAAAAGGCACAATGTGACACAATGTGCACTAGCACATAAGCACATGCTGGATGCGCCGATATGTGCTTATGTGAAAAGGCACAATGTGACACACTGTGCACTAGCACATAGGCACATACGGGTATTTGAGGATACCTATGACCTGGTATTGTATTATTTGAGGATACCTATCGAGGATATCTATGGCCGGGTATTGTATTATTTGAGGATACCTATGACCGGGGACCTATACAGCTCTTATTGAGCTCGTTCCAATGAGGGGTCAAAACCTATGTTTTTTAGACAAAAAATGAAAAAAAATAGTTATTCAAGAATTGTTTTTGCAAGTGTCGTCTGCTTTTCATGTTAGGTAAAGGGTTAAAAGCTGTATAATTATGTTATTTATGACCCACCTCAACTGTATGTTGTTCACAATGTTTCCCATCTTGCCTATACCATTCGCTAATAGCCGCTAGGTCAACAATCCTGACGGCCCTTTTGGAATCTCCATTTTATACCGACCCACTATTATAACGACCCTTCATGAAATCTCCATTTCCATACGGACCCACAAACCCAACGGCTCTTCTGGAAACTCCCCTTTCTTTACCCGTCCACGATTCTAACGGTTTTTCCGGAAATCTCCATTTCTACACTGGCCCACAATTCTAAAGGTACTTTCTGGACAACTTCATTTCTATACCAACCCACACAACCCAAAAGTCCTTTATGGAAATCATCAGTTCTTTTCCGACCTATAAACCTAACGGCTCCTCTAGAAATATCCACTTCTATATCGACTCATAATCCTAACGAATGTTCTGGAAATCACCATTTTATACACTCCAACAATCCTGATAACGGTCCTTCCGGAAATCATCATTTCCATACCGACCCATAATCCTAACGACCCTTCTGGGAATCTCCATTTCTATACCTACCCATAATCCTAACGGCCCTTCTGGGAATCAAATCTCTATTTCTATACTGACCCACAATCCTTACAGCTCTTCCAGAAATCTTCATTTCTACACCGCCCTACAATTCTAAAGGCCCCTTCTGGAAATCTTATTTTCTATACCAACCTACACAATCCGAAGGGTCTTTCTGGAAATCTTCATTTCTATACAGAACCACCAAACCGTCCCTAAAATGCCTGGCAACTATCAGCTGTCTTACAAGGGCCTCTCTCTATCTTTCATATTTACTGAATCCACAAACAATACACACAGAGAAGTGACAAAATAGAAGTCCATGCCTTAGTGGAACGATATCTACGATGAACCACACAATATATGTTTTGAAAGAGTTAAAAACGTTGCAAGTCATAAAGGACAGAAAATGGGTAGTGTTGCCTAAGACCGTCGGGCTAACTAATGCAGTGCTCAATTAATGTTGGTCATTAAACTTTGTTTTTGTATACGTTCGTCTTATTACAGTTTATTGGGGAGTGCCTATTTGTCACTCTCCAACAAACAGTAAAAAGCCAAATCCATACAGGCAAAACAAATTCGATTCTAATAGAATATTAGCAGATCCACGGAATATGAAGCCTTTTAAGTGTAGTACCGGAACTACTGAATGAAGCCCAAATTTTACTTCCAGCACTAAACCAGTTAAAATATCGTGTTGCTAGAGAATTTCGAAACCTTTCGTTGCTGGGAACGTCAGTGTTTACCTAAGAATCGTATCGATAAATCTGACCCCACCCACTTGAAAATAGATCACCATGAGCTATTGTTCGACTGGCGTTACCATATCCTTGAGTTGTTATCATATTGCAGAAAAAATGAAAACTATTCATTGAATTGCACGGTGAGGTGAGGAATGAGTGCTCATTCGCAGAAAATCTCCGAGCTTCTCCGAGCTTCGAGCTGAGAGAGAGAGAGAGAGAGAGAGAGAGAGAGAGAGAGAGAGAGAGAGAGAGAGAGATTACTTCCATCCCCAGAGTTGCTACCTTTATTTTATAAATAGATAAATGGTTTACATGTTTACATGGACACATCTAGAGATTGTGGTTAGGAGTATCATTAGACTCGAATCTAAATCATAGGGGTCACTCGTTTTCTATTCGAATCTAATATCGTATCGAATCGGGTTTATCAGGACTTATATTTCATCTAAATTTGGGAGAATCCATTTGGATTCTGGCGAAAAGGGTTGCGAGAATCCATACCTACTATGAGTGTCCCAGGATCAAATGAGAATATCATCATGCTTGAACCCCTGTTGTATACTGATAACACGCATTATCCTCTTTCCCAATAAAAATTTAACACTTAAACTAAATTTGACAAATTAAAAAAAACAAAAACAATATTTACCAATAAAACCTTACAAATATGGCTGTACGGTGAAACCGGTTCCAATGACCGCCATATGTGTACAATTTTATTGACAAAGTGTCAGGATATTTCAGATCATGTTAGCCTAATATTGGTTAATTTGCAACCGCTGTAGTAGGTAAAGGGTTAAATTTACTCAATTCTTTTCACGCGAATCCTAGCAGACGTGCGGCGAGAATCTACATGGGTTCTCGCTGGTTTTGTTGCGCGAATGTTTGCGTGAATCGTAGAAATATAAGCCCCGGTTTATTATTGGAAATAGAATCGAACCTCGGAATCGAATGAGGGCGTCCTCAAAGATGGTCGACTGGGTGTGGGAGAATGGCTCTAAACCTTTTTGGTACCGATTGTGATGGCACAACTCCTGTCTGACATTCCAACTACACCATCAAGACATGCCTTCGACGAAGGCATATTGATGATGTATGCGGAATATCATCCAGTAATGATTATAGTTTAAAAACAAGAATGAGAATTTCCAGTACTAGGTACAGCACAGGGCTTGCCGCTAGCAACAGCTAATCGTCGACATTGTTTGGAAACTTAGTGGTAGAGACAATTAACCCTTTACCTAACATGAAAAGTTGACGACACTTACAAACAAAATTATTGAATAACTAATTATTTTATTTTACGCGTCAAAAACATAGCTTATGACCCCTCATTGGAACGAGCTCATTGAGATTGTTCCAATGAGGGGTCATAAACTATGTTTTTGACGCAAAAGATGAAAAGATAATAAAAACTGAATGGCAATTTTTGTGAATAGCGCTGGCCGGTTTTGGCCGTTACGTTGGGTGAAAGGTTAAGTCAGCAATTAGCATCGGTGATGGCATGCATGGGTGCAGATGGTATGTTGATATATCGGAAAATACACTTAGTCTTTATGTCAGTGGGAATGGCGGGAAAAAAGCCACTAGTGGCTACGCCATCTCCCAGTGGTGTAGTCATGTAGTTGTGAATTATGCCACCTCTGTATATTTGTGTTATTAACTGTATACATGTTGTACTACTGAATGAAATCAACCAATCAATCAGTGGCGTAGCCACAGGTGGTGGTGTGGAGGTGGTGGGTTGGGCTTGCCCCCTAAAATCCCCCCCCCCCCCCTCAATACAACTTTGACACAACATAGAGCACTAAAATTATCTCCAATACAGGGCTACACACTCGACAAATTCCTTAAATTCGCTCTTGGAGCACTGTTTTTGCAAAATTTTCTCGCGTGGGGGGGGCGGGGGGGGGGGGGTGCTAGAACTAACTATGGCGCTCCGACCGTCACCCCTCCTACTCCTGGAAGTGGGAGGAGGGGATAATGATCAGAGGATCCTAGTTAGAACTAGAGAAGGCAATCGAACCCTCTCAACAGCCTTCCAAATACGCGTTTCCCCCACCCCACCAATCTGAACTATATTTTTCGTAAGACGAAGTAGATGATTGATACCAGCTATATTCTTGTGAAAAGATTAGAAAGAAAACGGATCGGGCGACCGATTTCGAATCGAACTGAAAAGCAACTTTAGATTCAAAATCGAAATACTAATTTGGCAAGGAGTACGACCCCTAAAGTACCCCCGAAGATGGAGGTTACTGCATGTCCCATGCAGAAAAGTAGCATCGCACACCATGCTATTATCTTAATACAGAAAGCGGCTGGTATACTATAAATTAAAGGACGCTTAGTTGGCGAATATGGTGTCACGCGAGGCGAAGTGAGAACAATATTAGGCGAGGCTTTTGTTTTCCCAGCCCCACGCTTCCTACGCCCCTGCTTCTGGTACATCTTTATTACACCAGCATACGAAGTGTTTCATGTTTTGTTAAATTTTTCCATCGGCATTCATTTGTTTACAAAAGCATACGAGTAGTGATGCATGAAAGGGGAGTATTCCAACATCTCACTGATTGCCAAGAAAATTATTAGTTTGTTACCGTAGACATTTTTGGGCGTATTTACAATTCTGTATGCTTTCCGGCGCTTTGTACTGAAAACAAGTGCCAATTAACTGAACTCAAACTGCGATTTTGGAGATGAAAACAAAATAACGGGCAGTGACAATTAATATACCGCCAGTGTCGGTACATTGAATTAATACGGAGTCATTGTTGATGATTATTGTCAGTATATTCCTCAGTCCTATGTCACAAGTTGTGGCCGTTCATTCGTTTATCTTTTCAGATGGCGTAATAACATGGCATACACCGGTACTCGTTTATAAGAGGTGGGGATATTCTCTGGCCAGGGGCATAGGAATACTTTCAAACTGGGGAGAGGGGCGGCTATAGAATGTGCCTTTTTATTCTTCCACAACATATATATTGCTTCATTAATCGTAGAAAAAAGTTCCACGAGCTTGTTCCACAGATGATGCATAAGCATAATGTTTTTGGACACTTTTTGAGCGTGTATTGTTTGTGGATTCAGCAGATTTATCAGTGGTGACCCATGTGCATTAGTGGTATGGTATTAATATATTATATAAAACTATGCTTGAGACTAACACACCTCAACATTGAGAAAAATGCATCTTCTGGTTCTATATAAATTTAATAAATTTCCCCATCTGGCCGAAACATTGTTGAATACGGAGTACAAAATGTGCGCAGTTCTCGACCTTAACCCTTTACATAACACGAAAAACAGACGACACTTGTAAACAAAATTCCTGAATAACTAAATATTTTCATTTTTGTGTCAAAAACATAGCTTATGACCCCTCATTGGAACAAGCTCAAAGAGCTCGATCCAGTGAGAGGTCATAAGATTTGTTTTTGCTACAAAAAATTAAAAAATAATGAAAACTCAATGGTGATTTTTGTGAATAGCGCTGGACGATTTTGACCGTTACGTTGGGTAAACGGTTAAAGTTAATATAGAGGAGACAAATCGAACATGGAATCATCGGCCTCATCTACCGCCAGGTGTAACTGCGTTTTGTCCTTGGACAAGGCACTTAATTCCGATTGCCCATGCGGGGCACGGTGGCGCAGTGTACTGAGGCGTACTGCACGTCGATGGTGCACTTGTCTTCAGCCAATGCTTGTGTGGAATTAGTACGATCGGGTGTCTGAGAGTTGCTCTCGCCGCTGCTTGGTGGTTCTCTTCGGGTACTCCGGCTTCCTCCACCCGCAAAACTGTCCGACACCGACACTAGGTGACTCTAGCTGTCGAAGGTGTCGTTAAAACCCAATAAATAAATTCGGCCGCATCTTAAGAGTGAAGAGTGTGTGCACCCGCTTCCAGCTAATTCCCCATAATATTACAATGGCGGGAACCGCAAAGAAAATGTTTACGAATTCGCATCCGCTTAAATACGTCACTGGTTTAGGGGAGTGGTGTCCCTCTGTTTTCAGAATCACATCCCACATCATTCTTTGGCGACAGGGATGTTTTCTCAATTTGTGATCGGTGTGGGGAATGAGTGGGGTGGGAGCTTCTTACTGTGGCCCTACTTTATATCCTCTTCTTAGTCACGTATACCTTCATGGAAGGATGGTAACACTGCACAGCGCAATGCGTTTGACTCATTTATTGAAGAAAACCCGGATATTGAAATGAAAGAATTTTGCGAAAAAAATGTGAATCACGCCAAATATGTCACCGATTATACCACAGAAGATTCGATGTCACATTATGGCCCTTAAACCAAGTCCACTTGAATGAAGAGTAAAATTAAAAAAAGAAACATTTCTCGTAGCACTTTCAATTTCATTCATCATTCGAGGTTGATGAGCATGATAGCCTCTTCCAGGAATGACTGACACATACAAGAACTGGAATGGAAAACGGAACCTGGTATATTCCAGGGGGAATCCTCGATCCTGCCACCCCCCTCCCACCGCCAAAATATTCTTTCTCTCCGGGCAGGCAGATATTCCACTTTAGTGGGAGTATAGCCACTACGTTCTGACAGCTGAACTACTCGTTCACAGTACTATCGCCAAATAACTGTAATGTTCCTGGCTACCCCCCCCCCCCCCCCCCACACACACCATTCTCGAAAATGCCCATGTCTCGCCAGGCAGATAATAGTGAGATAGCCACTACGTTCCTGTAGCTGGACTAGTAGTGCAGGGTACTACATTGCCCAATAGTTGTCATGTTCCTGACCCCCCCCCCCCCACCCCACCCCATCCGCCCAAAAATAACTCGAATCGAAATAATTACCTAAAAAATTCGAACGAATATCGTACATCGAAAAAGGACGATCGCGTATGTTTCTGTTCGTCGCCAATGCGCAGAGGCGTTGCCACGGGTGAGGGTGGTGGAGGGCTACCTCCCCACTCCCATCATTCGCCAAATTTACAATAATCGGAAATTCGACGCCCTAAACTGGGAAAAGGGCGCTAGTGGAATTCTTCCAAACATTCTAGAATTTGGTCAAAGTTTTCAAACTGAAAACTAGTGAAAGTCCTCCAGATATTGACTGAAAAGTAGTAAGCACCCCCCCCCCCCCCCCCCCAATATTGATTTGAAGTTGAAATTTATGACTAACAAGGGCCTCGGTTGAATAATTTAGATTCAATAGGGAATATTCAAGTGGAAGTTGCATCTTAACCCTTTACCTCACGAATCTACCGCGGAATTTACAATTTCAGCAGTTGAAAAAAAAAGTTTAAAAAACTTTCAACAAAACCATGCATATGACCCCCTCATTGGAACTGGCTCGTCAAGCTCGTTCCAATGAGGGGTTACATGATATGGTTTGGTCGAAATGTTTTGAGAAATAAAACAATTAAAATAATAAAATTTGATATCGTGTGTTGTGTATAGGTTTAGACCTTTAGTTGCAAATGTTGGACTCGTAGGTGGGGGTGCTAATGAAATTTCACACCTGTTGGAAATTGTGTAGTGGTAGATGGAATATTGCCTACGAGGGTGGGGTGGGTGTGGGGGTGGTGTAAATGAATAGCTAGAGGTGGAACACACACGCGCCCGTGACTCCTTAGCCCACTAATGTCCCAACTAATAAAATATTCCAACTACATTGGCATTAGGGCCCTGTGAATCACACATTTTTTATTCGAATGGAATTTCGAATCGAATTATGTTTATTATTCGAAATCGAATCGAACCTTGAATGGAATCACTGGCGTCTTGAAGATGACCAATGGGGGTCGGGGTGCTATAAACCTGATTTGTCCCGACTGTGATGGCTCAAGTCCTGACTGATAAAATAACCCAACTACATCATCAAGGCACGCCTTCGTCGAAGGCATTCCTTGATGATGTGGTTGGAATATATTACCCTATAGGGATTATAGTTCATCGTCGACAATGCTTGAGAACCTTAAATTTGTATTTAACAGTGGTAAAGACTAGTGATATTGGAATTAGCATGGCTGAAGGTATAAGTATAGATGTTATTTGTGTTAATGTAGAGTAAGTTACACCCAGTCTTTTATTTCAACATTTTTTATATACGATTTCCATCTGAACTTTACGTTTTGTCAGATGACGAAGATGACTGATATCAAGCTATATTCATAGGAAAACGATTCGAGAGGAAACGAATCGGGCAGCCAATTTCGAATCGAACCGAATATCTAATTAAGATTCTAAATCGAATCGAACCTCGAAGCTTCGCAGGGCCTTAGCATCAACTTACTACACACAGGAACAAGCAGAGTTAACATCGGCTGTAGGCATGCCTGCTATCACTGACTTTCACTTGGGCAACTGGAATTAAGTGCCAGGGCACAGCGCAGATGATACGGGTCAGGGTCGCACCTACGGCCTTTCGATCTGAAATCCTATGCTCTAACCAATGGTTAGTCGGGGAACTTTCCAGCATCGACTCATATGTATGGAGTAACAGCAAAGTACGCCAGGGGAGGAATGGAAAGGTTACCAGGGAATGTACCAAGGAGGCCACAGAGCAGGAGAAAATTTTGATTTTGCGAACTAAACGAACGCGGCTTCCTTGGATCTGAGAGATCAATGGCAGTCAACATTGAGGACCTTCCGATGGCATTTGTATCAGCTTCATCGATCATTCGACAAAAATGGTTCTTCCGGGGGTGGGGAGGACCCACCGGGAACACCGAGAAGTTCCGCCCAATCGGAGAAAATTTTGATTTTTGAAATTGAAGAAAGGATGTTTCCTTTCGTCTGAGCGATGAATGGCAGACTGAAGTACTGCTATATCGAAATGTCGACATTTCGAGATACCGGCAGTTTACGCAATCTGATCCATTTCACCTTTTGATCATTTTCACGAAATTTCACGCATCAATTTTGGGGGACCCAGGGGGAACCCAGTGGGGCCCATCAGGAATTAATCCGGTGGCCCATACGGCCAATCTACCTCTGAAGTACGCCGCCCTTAACCCTGTACCCAACGTAACGGTCAAAATCGGCCAGCGCTATTCACAAAAAAAACGCCAGTTAATTTTTATTATTTTTTCATTTTTTTTTGTCTCAAAAACATAGGTTATGCCCCCTCTTTGGAACGAGCTCGTCGAGCTCGTTCCAATGAGGGGGCATAACATATGTTTTTGAGACAAAAAATGGAAAAAAAGTGTTATTCAAAAATTTTATTTGCAAGTGTCATCTGCTTTTCATGCAGGTAAAGGTGGAATTTTCAACAAATTCCAAGAGGCATGTGTAAACGTTAAGTCACAAAGATATTGCTTGAATCAAAAGTAAACACAAATTGCCTTACCTAAAAAGTGAGGTGATAATTGATATAATAATATTCTTTCCAATGCAGAGAATACCCGAGGAATTGTTAAAAGTCTTGCTCTCCTTAAACAAAAGTATGGGGAAAATCTCCGAAATCCTGCTTGTTAATCCCAATTTTCCAGTTAATTGCTTATCTGGGCAAATATGACAGCAAACACACAGCCCTGCCCACAAATACAAACGAGAAAATGTCTAATGGCGATGTACATAAACTATATGGGCCGTTAAACAACTTGTCAATCTTCTTTTCATGTCTGTAACACGCCCGAGGAGGAAGTAGAAAGCCATCTCTCTTTTGACGATTAAGACCCGCCCTCGTTTAATTTTTCACATCACGTCTAAACAAAAATGAATTAATCAGTCCTGTCGCTTTCAGGTGGCCAATCGCCCTCACACCTCTATATAGACCAATTGACTAGGAAAAAAGGGAAAAGCAAATTCCCACCTTGAAAATCTACTGGAAACATACCTAGTTTCTTTTAACCCTGCTTATATAGGATCTGGGAAATTTTCCAGATTTTTTTTTATACACCACACCTTGTGAGTCAAAAGCCTTAGCAATATTTTCTTGTCATGTCTGCACTTTCTCTAACGGCATGAAATCGCGAAGCTGACCAATTGGGGTGCAAATCTGATTTGTCCTGGCTGTGACGACTCAAGTCCCGACTGATACAATGTTCCAACTCCATGAACTTCGAACGCATGCCTTGATGGTGTAGTTGGAATATTAGTGAGCCTGGTGGATAGTTAAAAACTCCAGAATTCCTGGAAATGTATTTGTTGATAAATAAAATATACACGTAGTAGTCTCAAAGCAACAGGGGCGGACTGGGCATAAACAGCTACCGGGAAATGCACCAAGGGGCCTCCAGACCCGGAGAAGGTTTTGCTTTTTCGAACTGAACGAACGCATCTTCCTTGCATCTGTGCGATATCAGTCCTCGTGGAGGACATTTCGATGACGTTTTTGTATCATCTTCATCGATCCTTCGAAAAAAAATGGTTCTACGAAGTGGCGGACGGGTGGTGGGAGGGGGAGGGGGGGGGGTTGAGGGCATTGGCATTGGGATGACCAATCGGAGAATATTTTGATTTTTCAAATTGAAAGAACACTGTTTCATTTCACCTGAGCAATCAATGTCATACTAGACTGCTGGTATATCGAAATGTCCTCTATGTGGACTGCCAAAGGCAGTCTACAAAAAGAACATTTTGATGTACCGGCAGTCTATGCAATCAGATTCATGTGGTAATTTTCACGAAACTTCACACATCAACGGGTGTTGGGCTGCAGCAATTTTTGGGGCAGGGAGAACGGAATTGGGTGTGGGAGGGGGGTACCGGAAAATTCCGACCAGTCCGTTTCTGTGGAGCAACTTATCTACTTGATACGTACTGTACCGGTATCCCAAATTGGTCATGCTCCCCCCCCCCCCCCTTCACCCCAAGGATGACCGACTGTGTGTGTTTCATCAGCTCAAGAAATAAATCTAGTGTTGGAAGAAAGTACTGGATTACTGAAAGCGATAAGTAAGACTCCAATCCCCATCCCTGACTTTTCCCGTCATGAAAATCGACTTTCGATTAAGTTATCTCCCTTGAAATTATTAGATGAGTGAGGTTCCTTTTGTTCTTTCTGATAAAGGGAAACGTCTGCTGTTTTCGCTTATTAAAAGTAACTAAGGGATCCTTGGCTTTTTTTTTATCGCAAGCCAATAAGAAGCAACTACGTCACTTCTGTTTTATTAAAAGTAACAGAAGGATCTTGGCTTTTTATCGCAAGTCAATTAGAATCAACTACTTCACAGATTATTAATGAGAATATCTATCAGTATCATACCCACCAACACAGAGTCCATTCTGGTGAAAACGCCGTTTTCTTATATTCCCTTTACCCAACGCAGACGATATCAAAATTTATTATTTTAAATATCTTTTTTTTCAAATGTTTCAAAAAATTTCAAGAAAACCATATCATGTGACCCCTCGTTGGAACGAGCTCGACGAGCTCGTTCCAACGAGGGGTCACATGATATGGTTTTGTTGAAATTTTTTGAAAAATAATATTTTTTTCAACTGCTGAATTTGCATTTTACGCGGGCGGATGCGGCCGATTCGTTGGGTAAAGGGTTAAATGCGTTTCAACGGAGAATAATAGTAAAACGTTGACAATGGCTGGGGAAACAATGTAAAACGCTGGTTTCTGTATTTTTAGGAAACTTTACAGGAGGAAAATGCCTGAAATTTGTGAAACGGTGCACATCGATGATACAACTTCGCTAACATTTTAAAATTTCAATTTTCACATGAAATTCCCATAGCCTTAGTGTTAAATTTATTCACAGCCAGTATTCAGCCCCCCCCCCCCCCCGCTCCTAACTCTCAACTCCCCTCCCCCAACCCCCAATCAAACCCAATTTCAACAATTTTCACCCACCTATCGCATGTTACACCCAACACAAACACGACTCTGAAGTCAATAAGGGCTGCTGTCATAGTTTGAAAACCATTTATATGTAAATGGTTTGTCCGTCTGTCCCACTCTAGGGCGGAGCCCCCTCCCCCCTTACCAGACCTACCACTCACTCGACCCTTCGGGAAAACCTACAACATGTCATGCTGTGCCCTCCCTGAATATTGCCCAGCCCCCTCCACTCCCTTTAATTACAAATGCTTGCTCCGCCACTGCTGACAGCTTCAAAAAGTTAAGGGGAGCTAACTTTCATGTAAACCTTTTCCACTGACGAAAATTGTCAGCCATGAACGAAAATATCCCTGCTGGAAAAAGGCTTGGGTAGTCACACCCCACAAACCCACTTCGCGACGTTCTTGTCCAAAGAGCAAATAAAGAACTTTGGAGGTTTACAACTCCCAGTGGATGGTATTAAGTTAAAGTAAAGTCTGTGGTACAGAGTTTCCGATCATATGGTGAAGTAACTACAATATGATGGAGCTGTCTCCCTCCTGGATCATTTCCCAAAAGGGCGTTAATCGCACTCCCATATTTTCGAAATGGCAGACTTGATCGATGTTAATCCTTTCACTCCGCTACGTATAATTTTTTCCGTGAAGAAAACAGTAGCCTTCGCCAACAAGGTAAAACGCTACAACACCAATCAGAAAGGAGGATCAGTTATAATTCAATCCTGCAGACTATAGGCTCTAGTATTAAATTAGTACTAAACCTGCCTATCAATACAGAATAAAAACGCCCCCATTGCTGTAAATAATATTCTTTAGGGCGATGCCACCCAGGAGATCAGTGTTTAAAGGGCGTACACGAGTTGACCATATCTTTGTTTCTCCATTGTCCTTCCCTGCGGTACAACAGGCATCAATCGTACGCCATCCTTTTAGATTTATTAATCTTAATGCTTTTAGCACGATTGCAACAGAATTTTGCGCCTATCTGCCTCCGTCCGATGCAGAAACTGTGGCGGTGGAAGTGAGGGTTGGTGGAGTGGGCTTGGGGGGGGGGGGGGTATGCCCCACTTCACTTTTTCAGATCATATATTTTGGTCCCTCTAATTTACTTTTGATGAATAATAAATTACCCATACACTTTTGTAATCTACATTTATTCATTACTCTGAGTTAAGCACTTGCCTAACACGAACAGAAGACGATACCTGCCAAAAAAATCCTGGAATAATTAAACAAAAATGTTACCTCAAATTGCAACAAGCACATTCTGTTCATCACAATGAGGGGTCATAAGCTATGTTTTCTATGAAAGGTTGACAATAATAATTAGTGGGGCCCCCACTTTCATTTGGGCTCCACGACACTACTATGCGGGGACTGTCTGTTACATGACCAATATCAACATCGAGTCTTCCCGTTACTTATAAAACGATTTCTTTCTGACTTCCTTCATGAACATTAGTCGCCTACTTCCTCATTCAGCATCACAAAATCTACCCCTCTATTATATAATCAAAGTATGACTCCACTGGGCACACACACGCCGCACACTCTCACACATACACATAGACACACACACGCGCACTGAGTGTGCAAGCAGAGAATTTACATTTACCCAGGAAGCCAAGATTATTATTCTTCAATCCAACCAACGTGAGAGGACGTGGACAAAGAAAGGTGGTCGTCCTCTTGCCTTTCGTCAGTGCTAGCTAGAGGGAGGTTGAGAATGTACGGTGGATAATAGTGCTACATTTCGGCGGTTGATTTCTCATACAATTCCATCTTCGCTGTTTCCTTCCTTGCAAGTGTTTCCGCTACGACATGTCCCAGTCCACGATATTCGTGTTTGGTCTTCATTCCTTCCGCCGGTCCATACATGTAACTTTCGTAACACAAATTCATTAAGGAGTACTTTTAGACTCGCGAATACTTTGCTACACTTACTTACAGTACAAGTCAAAATAAGCTGTAAGATAACCACTATAAACTATGTATATTTCTCTTCCTACACTTATAGGACCAGAAGCTGACATCATTTTCTGGAAACCTCTCACTGAGAGCTTTCCTGAAAATGATGTCAGATTCTGATCTTATCAGTGCAGGAGCAGCAGTATGCTACTTAGTTTATTGTGGTTATGCTACAACTTATTTTGACTTGTACTGTATCAATGGTCTGTAAAATTCAACGATTTTAAACACTGTGAGTGGGAACTTCATAAAACCCATTGTCTTACCAAATACGAAGTCAGTACAATTGTTTGTCAGTTACAGTGTGTGTCGAGCAATAAATTCGTCGCCTAAGTGCTAGAATGTCCTATGTCCCTTATGGGACATAGGATACTTTAGCACTCAGGCGACGAATTATCCTGGCAGAGTATGGGAATCTACCAATAGGAATTGCAATTTTGGATCCTATCCATGGAATCTGAAATTCTACTGGGGGTGACCGACGCTTATAGAATCGGTTCGTTTCTTGTAAATTACGCTGAATCGTTCCGACAGTGTGCAGATTCGTTCCCGATTTTCAAAAAGTTCGGAAGCTCTGTTTTTTTATTTTAAAAGATGACAGAAATGTGAGTATAACTTGGGTATTTTGTCAAATATTGGTTACAGACGCCATTCGCCTGAATAAAATTACAGTAATAACTTTATTTTAGCGTCCTGGAATAGTTTACTAGTTTAGTGGCGAATAATACAGCCGCGTGAAGAATGTGTGCATTTTCCAGAGGGGAATTGTGGAGGTAGTTGCAGGAAATTCACAGCACATGCACAATTCACATAAATTGTATTCTGTCCAGTTGAGGCAGATTTGTTTACATTGAAAGAATTGGGACCAAATCAATAGTATTTTGTGAGTACGAAGGGTTTGAAATCACGTATGACGAATTCGTTTGCGATTTTATGGTTGCGCTCACGTTCGTTGCTCTCTTTCTGAAGACTGGAACGAATAATTTTCGCTGGATCGCAACGATTTGAAAATCGGTACTAAAATTCGCCCGTCTGTCGAGATTGGCGACGGTGATAAAAATCTGCGATCTTGGTCTCTCGATCGATCGAAAAGATCAAACATATTTGATATTTTCGCAGTTGCGGACAGGGCCCCGGTAAAATCGTTTGTTTGCCCACTCTAGCAAACGCTGTCGAACGAAACATTTTTTAGAAACCAATCAACGTTTTGAATTATGTCAAATGACGAAAAACAAGAAGAAATGATGGCAGCGTGGACGAAAAGCAAAGAGGACGACTTGATTAGTTTATGGTGTGAAAAACCAACCATGTCTATTCGACATTACATCACTCAGTTATCGGGACAAGGGTGCTGCATTGAAAGATATAGCAGAAAAGGTGTAAATGACTGGTAAGTGTAAATTTTTATTCCCCTGCCACCACCTCCCCACGGAAGAGTGAAAAACGCAACCCCCTCCCAATTAGTGACACGCTACGACGTCAAACGCGAAAAACGCCACATCCTCCCTACCTCAATATCTGGGAAAATGTACCAGTATAATATATAACATGCAACTAAATTAACGTCAACTGCAACGGGGGTGCGAAAAACGCGACCCCCTCCCATTTGATTACAGCCCTACCCCTCCCCTCGAAACTACATAACATAGCACTATAATTATATCACAGACGCCATCATGAATAGTTAAGTATTTTTATCCATATTTTCGGAAAACATCAACATTAACCCTTTGAACTTTAGCGGTGCTTTTCTGGCCAGGAACATGATACATCATAACGTCACTAAATTGGGTAGCTGTTCAGTAAATGTGTGGGGTAGACAATCGATATTTTCAACGTGCAGCCCCGAGGCTGCACGTTCAAAATATTGATTAGTCTACCCCAAATAATAAATATGGACTCTTCTAATTGCTGCTATTGAACTGGCATGGAAAATACCACTAGAATCCGAAGGGTTAAATATCACTCTATAAAACTGGAAGGAATTTTGAAATTAAGACTTCAAAGTTAAATATGAGGTCAATACCCACAAACATTGCCCCCTCCCAGTTGGTGACAACCCTCCTCCAAACTACATAACACTATCTAGACTGTAAATATTATCACACGTGGCAAAAGGAATACTTGAGGTCGTGCATTGCGCATTTTTTATCCTCATTGTCGGAAAATTGTTAACGGTGTAATATTAATAGTGATCAAGAATAGGAAAACATCAAAATGCAATTTCACTACAGGCAGACAATACCGGTGTGACAGGAATGATAGTCCGTAGGAACGTTAGTCCCTCTGGACTATTATTCCGCGGAATTATAGTCCTAGGTCTAACATTCCTAGGAATAGTAGTCCGCCGGACTACTATTCCTAGGAATGTTAGACCTAGGACTATAATCCCGCGGAATAATAGTCCAGAGGGACTAATTTTCCAACGGACTATCATTCCTGTCACACCTGCCTACATTTTATTACTCGTCATCAGTACAAAGTGGAAAAGTGTCCCCCCCCCCCCCCCCCCAACAGCTGCCTAGGTACGAGTTGTCCATGGTTGGGTACGAGTCGTCCAATAATGGATACGAGTTGTCCAGATAAAAATGAGTACGTCCAATTTTAGATACGAGTTGACTGCTACGAGTTGCAACAGTCGTTCTACGGTCTAGAAACCCTTTATTTCGATCGAATTCCAGGGCTTAAAATGCAAAGCTAAATCAAGTTACTAGCGATATATTTCTTTGTTGCGCGAAGATCTGAACAAACTAACACAAAATAGTTTTTTTATTTGATTTCTTTTAACCTTTCTTTTAGATGATGTTGTTCGTGTGTTTCAGTGTGCACGTACGTGTGTTTGTATGGGGTGGGGGTGGATAGTTCAATAGTTTAGTGCATTATACCATAATGACAGTTGCAACACACAAAAATAACAAATAAGAAGACATAATAAACATGATATATATAAAAAAAAAATGTTCTAATGACTCTTTTCTGTAACAAGGTGATCTCGCTTACAGAAAAATGACCAGAAGTAGTATGTCAGGTTGAGATCTACCCTTTTTACCAGGACCTCGAGGTCAGACCCCGACCCCGAGGTCATTGACCTCGGTGCCCAAATCCATTAGGCCTCCCCGTCCCCTCTCCCCGTCCCCTCTCCACACTAGGCCTAGGCTATTTTCAGGCGTCCCCTCACCCTACCCGCCCTGTATGTACCCTATTGTTTAGGCTATCCCCCCCCCCCCAAAGCCCATTTTAGGACCGTCTAAAGGGACCCAGACTATGTATAGCCCATTTAGGCTTTCCCCACATTGTTTAAGTTTTCCCTGTATATGGGGTCCCCCTTCCAAAAGCCCAGTCTCTCCCCACCAAAGCCCTGGACTGTTCCTCCCTCCTTCCAAAGCCTAGGCCAAAGCTGGGGGACTTTCGCACTGAGGTGTCCTTGTGAGTACTAACAAAAGAGTGCCACCATCCCCTATCCCCAGCCCTGCCCCACGTAAATTTCGAGCTCTGTTGGTGTATCTAAGGTAAATGTTGTCAAGGACATGTAACGGCATACAAAATGCTTTAGACATAAAGACTACCTGGTTTTGTTTAGACATGTCATAAAGGAATTCTGATAGAGAGAATCTTTGTTTATAAGAAGATATGATAGTGTCACGTTGTATAGTTATGCAAGTGGATAAGGGACAACTGGTATGTTTGATTATGTCATAGATAAAGGTATTATGATAAAGGGCTCCTTTGTTTATAAGAAATATGATAAAGAACATGTACACTGTTTGATTATGTCATAGATAAGATGGTGTCACGTCGCAGGTGTTTGATAACCCAGTAAGATCGCGGCGCTCTCTGATTGGTCAAACAACTGTCCATTCAGATCGTGCCATGCAGTATTTTCTGAATGACGAATAGATGAGTGATCCGGAGTGTGACAATAAAAGGCAAGCAAGATTGGAAGTTTTTATCATTCTTTCAAAATCATTTGATCGAGTATCTTCTGAACACCTTTATTTCGAGCAAAACACCGAGAAGCTATGGAAAAACTTCAGCTTGGTTCGAGAAATATTTACGTCAGCGTAACTCCGTTTAAAGGCCAGCTAAAAGAAGCGACAAGTGAGAGATGATGGATGCAGTACGATGCCATTGGATACATAAGTTAAACGAAAATGGTGAAATAGGGGCGGTGTGTGGATGACGAGTTGAACAGGTAACATAATTATTCCCACATATCCGTCGTGGTCACCAAAATATAGATATTCTCTACTATTCTTTCGACGTAAGGATAATGGAGTGTATCTGTATTTTATCTGACGGGAGTAAAGAATTTTGTTTTTTTCTCTCGTTGGTAAAGCCACCTGATGAAGGTTCTGTGGTCTGAGCCGAAACGGAATGAACAACTCTAAATTTTCTCTGTATTAAATTCGCAATTGAGAAACGAAAATACTTGTTTGATCCATTATTAAGAAAATACACGTTTCTGGAAGTGCAGACAGCTTGGAATCATAACTAGAGAAAGTCCAGAAGAAGGACAACAACAAAAACTATCCCTTTTCAGGGACAAAAGACGGTTACTGAACATGTAATTATGTTTATTGTATGCTTACCTGTAAAAGTATTGAAAAACTACTTATTGTAGAAATTACTTATGGTGAAATTGTAAAATTACTTGTAAAAACTTATTGAAAATCCATTTTGACTGATTGTAAATCCATTTTAAAACCATTTTCGCTTTGAAAAAATTACTTGTAAATTTGTAAGTCTGATTGCAAATCCATTTTCGTTTTATAAAAATTACTTGTAAATTTGTAAGTCTGATTGCAAATCCATTTTCGTTTTATAAAAATTACTTGTAAATTTGTAAGTCTGATTGCAAATCCATTTTGACTATTGTAAAATCAATTAATTACTTGTAAAAACTGATTTTATGTGAAAATAAAATTTAATAGAGAAAATTTAGAGTTGTTCATTCCGTTTCGGCTCAGACCACAGAGCCTTCATCAGGTGGCTTTACCAACGAGAGAAAAAAAACAAAATTCTTTACTCCCGTCAGATAAAATACAGATACACTCCATTATCCTTACGTCGAAAGAATAGTAGAGAATATCTATATTTTGGTGACCACGACGGATATGTGGGAATAATTATGTTACCTGTTCAACTCGTCATCCACACACCGCCCCTATTTCACCATTTTCGTTTAACTTATGTATCCAATGGCATCGTACTGCATCCATCATCTCTCACTTGTCGCTTCTTTTAGCTGGCCTTTAAACGGAGTTACGCTGACGTAAATATTTCTCGAACCAAGCTGAAGTTTTTCCATAGCTTCTCGGTGTTTTGCTCGAAATAAAGGTGTTCAGAAGATACTCGATCAAATGATTTTGAAAGAATGATAAAAACTTCCAATCTTGCTTGCCTTTTATTGTCACACTCCGGATTACTCATCTATTCGCCACACAGAAAATACTGCATGGCACGATCTGATTGGACAGTTGTTTAACCAATCAGAGAGCGCCGCGATCTTACTGGGTTATCAAACACCTGCGACGTGACACCATCTTATCTATGACATAATCAAACAGTGTACATGGTCTTTATCATATTTCTTATAAACAAAGGAGCCCTTTATCATAATACCTTTGTCTATGACATAATCAAACAGTTGTCCCTTATCCACTTGCATAACTATACAACGTGACACTATCATATCTTCTTATAAACAAAGATTCTCTCTATCAGAATTCCTTTATGACATGTCTAAACAAAACCAGGTAGTCTTTATGTCTAAAGCATTTTGTATGCCGTTACATGTCCTTGACAACATTTACCTTAGATACACCAACAAAGATCGAAATTTACGTGGGGCAGGGCTGGGGATAGGGGATGGTGGCACTCTTTTGTTAGTACCTACAAGGACACCTCAGTGCGAAAGTCCCCCAGCTTTGGCCTAGGCTTTGGAAGGAGGGAGGAGCAGTCCAGGGCTTTGGTGGGGAGGGACTGGGCTTTTGGAAGGGGGACCCCACATACAGGGAAAACTTAAACAATGTGGGGAAAGCCTAAATGTTCTATACATAGTCTGGATCCCTTTAGACGGTCCTAAAATGGGCTTTGGGGAGGGATAGCCTAAACAATAGGGTACATACAGGGCGGGTATGATGAGGGGACGCCTAAAAATAGCCTAGGCCTAATGTGGAGAGGGGACGGGGAGGCCTAATGGATTTGGGCACCGAGGTCAATGACCTCGGGGTCGGGGTCTGACCTCGAGGTCCTGGTAAAAAGGGTAGATCTCAACCTGACATACTACTACCAGATCATGTTAGAAATATTATTAATCGGTTTACTATCACAGTTTTTCAATACATAATAGTATTTCTCCGAATCATTCAATTGTTTAAATTCTTTGATTTCTTTTATAATTTCTTCGAACCTCGTTTCCCTAATTTCGACATATGCCTCACAATCCATAACAAAATGTTTGTTTTCCCTCTCTATTTCACCGGCATCGCATACCTGGCAAACTATCATCTACAAACATTGGAGGTTGTTTATGTCTGCCCTTTTCTGTTTCTAAATGATAGTTACCAACCATAAGTCTAATAAACAGTTCACGGGCCTGTCGTCAGTCGAGATCTGGTGAATTTCAGATAAGGTTCAAGCTTGTATTGATTTTTAACTAATCAATACGTTCGTAACTTATTACAGCCTTTCATTTTATCATTATCAAACATATCTTTAGTAAATCTTTCTCTATGCAGAAATTTTAGTACATCTTTCTTGCAATTTCCAATACTATTAGTTAACGTATTAGCAACGGAAACTCTAATATTAAAACGAGATAACTGAGTTATCCAAGTTTTCGGCAGTTTACATTTGAGCGACTGCTTGGATGAGTTGGAGAGTATGTTATCGCCAGCAACTTTGGACAAATTTATCGATATATTTATAGTGATGTAAGATGGCATCGTTCACAATAGGATATCTACCCAACTCTCCCCGTGCTGCGTGATTAGATGATTTTCTATTTAACATTAATATATGTTTATGTACAAACTTTCGAGTGGACATGTACACAGTCTGTGTTGTCCGCGAAAGTTGTATTAAGGTCAGGGGACCACATCTCGCAACCATATGATAAAATAGATTTAATTAATTTATCAAAAAGTTCACATTTCGCATCAACAGTTAAGTCAAGTGACTTTTTGGGAGAGTTTGTAAGGAAAAACATTGCTTTCGATCCTTTTGTACTTAAATTCTCTTGAACTTGTTTTGTGTTTCCATTGTATGTGAAATCAGGACCAAAGTATTTATATTGATCTACGATATCTAATTTCGCTGTTCCAATACAAAACGTTGGATCTTTTTTATCTTTTCTATTTTTGAAAATCGTGCATTTTCTTTTATTGATATTGACACTAAGTTTGTTTTGATCCGCAAAGTGTTTAATTTCTGAACACATTTATTCAATCTTGAAGGAGACTCTGTTAACATTACCAGGTCGTCGGCAAAAAGTAGGTGATTGAGTCGTTGACCATTGACATTAACTGGTGAACAAGATTCATCAAGTATCCTGCAAATGTCATCGATAAAAAATTTTAAAAAGTGGGAGATATAAGAAGGATCGTGATGCACAGAACTACCTGATCGAACTAACAACAGAAGCAAGTCTATCACAAATACACGAGGAATCAACAAGGGAGAACAACCTGTTAGATCTTGTCTTCTCCACAAATCCATCACTGATGAAATCACCAGTAAATGCACCAGGAATATTGGATCACGACCTGGTGATCACAGACATAGATATGAAACCACATGTCAACAAAAACAAACCAGGAAAGTGACTTATCTACTCCAAAGTCAACTGGGCGGAATAAAATCGTGTCTCAAAAAAACTGTAAAACACAATCAAGGACTCACCTAAAGAAGGCATGAACAAGAATAAGTATCGCTGAACTTTAAAAATACTCTTCTTACCCAGCATAGAAGAAAATATACCAAGTAAGACACTGGGTAGAAAAATAAACACACCATGGATAAATAAATACACAAGAAGGATGCTAAAAAAGAAACAAAAGCTATATAACTCGGCAAAAGAAACTAGAAGGTGGGACCAATTTAAGAAACACCAAAAAGAATGTAAACGGCAGCTGAGAAAACAAGAATGGACATTCATAAATAAAACCATCACAGAAGAATTAGGCAAAAACAACTCAAAGCCATTCTGAATATATATAAAGTCAAGAAAACGAGATAACATAGGTGTCTCCCACTTTGAAGAACAAAGGGAAGCTGGTGGGCGACAGCGAAGGTAAAGCAGAAATCTTGATAGAGTAATTTCAATCCGTCTTCACCAAAGATGCAGAAGACACAAGACCAAAAACATCCACAACAGCAAAGCACAAGATACCAAAATTTACCATCAATGTAAAAGGAGTGAGAAAACTATTAAAAAAGATAAACCCTGCAAAATCATCTGGGCCTGACCAACTACCAAACCGAGTGCTAAAGGAATGCGCTACAGAAATCGCACCAACAAACATTTTCAAAACATCAATAGACAACGGCGCACTACCATCAGACTGGAGGACAGCCAACATATCCTACATTTTCAAAAAGGAGACGAACATTTGGCTGAAAACTACAGACCGGTATCCTTAACATCAGTACCATGCAAAGTCCTTGAACACATCCTATGTATACATAATACTAAAACACCTAGAAAAGAACAATAGCCTAACAACTCTAAATCATGGATTCAGAAAAGGATATTCCTGCGAGTCACAATTATTAACAACAACTCACGACCAACTGAAACATTATGACGCAGAACTACAAGTGGATGGTGTGATACTTGACTTCTCCAAGGCCTTCGATACTGTCCCGCATTAACGCCTCCTTCAAAAATTACAGCAGTATGGCACTGAAGGGCCAATACACCAATGGCAATCTTCGTTCCGCACCAGTAGAACAATGATAGTAGTAGTGGAAGGGTAACGTCATCATCTAAAGGTGTACCACAAGGAACAGTACTTGGACCGCTACTCTTCCTCTGCCATATTAATGACCTACCAGACTCAGTCAAATCAAGAGTACGTCTCTTCGCCGATGACTGCCTACTCTATCGACTAATAAAATCATACAAAGATCATGACATCCTACAGAAAGATCTTGAAAAACTGGAAAAATGGGCACAAACTTGGGAAATGCGTTTCAACGCGAAAAAAATGCTACATTGTGAGTATCCAACCTAAAACCAACAAATTCTATACATTGGATAACCATATATTAGAACAAGTTCAGGGTAACCCAAACCTAGGTGTACAATTCGCGCAGAAGACCTGAAATGGGAGCAACATGTATCTAACACCACAAAGAAAGCTAATTCAACACTGGGCTTCCTCAGACGAAACCTTCGACACTGTCCTAATGAGTGGAGGAAAACAGCCTACATAGCACTGGTACGATCAGCCTTAGAGTATAGCTCAATTATTTGGGATCCATACAGACAAACTGGAAAAAGAGCTAAGAAAAGCAGCACGATTTATTACAAATGGCTATAACAGCAGAAAGGAAAGTAGCGACACCAACGTGCTGAAACAGCTCGAAATTCCAACACTCCAAGAAAGAAGGAAAGAAACAGGCTAACTTATATGCACAAGGTGGGTGATGAGTTAATACCCGTTATACCTCGAGCCGATGTCCTTACAGAAAGTACGCCCAAAAGAAGAATTACAGCCAAATGCTACATAGACTTTGAGACCAAAATTGAGAAATGTGCCAGAAACAACACCAAATGTTTTAATGTTCCTCCGCGTAAGACTGAACAATTCAGGAACTCTTACTTCGTAAACACAGTAATAGACTGGAACCAGCTAGATGAAAACACAATGTATGTGCATTCAGTTGAGGCATTCAAATCAGCCCTCAACAAACAACAACAGTAACAATAGCTGCTCTCCGTCGCTCATACGCCATACTTGTTTACTGCGACTATTGTACAGATGCAGATAGGAAATCGTTGTCTAACTCCCACTGTTGAGAGTAAAGGCGTGCTCAATCCCAGAAGTGTTTATACAATAGAAACTGGACTCAAAAAGAGAGCTGAGAATTTTGAGGACTTTCCCACCGATACGCAACGACTTCATTTTCTCAAAAAGTAACGACCTATCAATCGAATCAAATACTTTCTTAAAATCAACAAAAGTCGTGTACATTAGTTTCTTCTCTTCTTTATGTTTATTTGCCAACGTGTGCAAAATGAATGCACCGCCAATTGTTCCACGATACTTCCTGAATCCAATTTGGTTATGGCTTATTAAATCGTTGAGTTCTAAATACTTTTTCCGCCTGTAGTTTGTCATTTGGTATTTATCTGTAAATATATGTCATTTAGTATGACCAGTAAATTTTGTTCGTCAGATCCCGAAATCGAACACGGTCCCATTGAACCCGGAAGTACACGTGTTACATTTTGCGTCAACAATTTATTGGGTGATTTGAAACATGATTTTTTGAGTCTGATGTGGGAAAAATAATTTTCGAAGTTACTCTTTTATGATGAGAAGGGCAAATATTGGTTAGTTTGAAAACCCTGCTATGTTATTTATATATGATGAAGACGCTGACAACTTGACAAGGAACCTAAACCACTTTTATCACAAGATTGGGTTTTAAAACTAAACTTATTTCGTTATTTCTATTTCGAAACATATGATCTGTGTCAGTTTTTCAGTGTAATTATAACGTTCAGATTCTGTGATTACACCCATTCAAGTACGACAAATCAGATATTTCCCCGAAAACAAGCACTAACTCTTCTGGAAAGTAGACCAACTTTGGTAATGTTGGAGTCAATGTGTTCGACTAATTGCCGAAATATAACCCACTGTTTCAACACAGGTGGCACATATACAGTACGTGGAGAGAGTATTATCATTAAATCACCCGTGGAGTGGAGATTCCACCCAAGTAAAATTTGCAAATTTGTTGCAGAAAATAACCAGCACAGGAAAAGTTCCAGACAAAGGACCTCCGTATTAAACCCGGATATCAATTGGGTGAAACATTGTGTTTTTTGTCCATTTGTACAAATTTTGAAAGTGATATTTTGGGTGATAAGTCCACTCCATGGGTGATTTAGTTACAATCCACTATTTATGTTTGAAACTAATAGAAATTAGTTTAAAAAAATGAAACATCTAGTCTGGAAATAACCAATCTGTCATTTATGGAATGAGGTCCCCAGAGGAAAAATATCCCAATTTATCCTCAGGGTGCCTCTTTTTGTTTAAGCCTGAGACCTTGATTCAGATTAAGGTTCACAGAGGGTAAATTTAGTAATGCTACCCTGCTGTACAGGGTACATCACCAAATTCACCCTCCAGAGGCCTCATTCTGCAGATGACAGTCTGCTTATTTCCAGGCTTTGCATTTGATTTTGCACAGATGTTCTTCTGTTTAAATTCTTCAGGTCAATCGGAGATATTTTGGCGATTTCATTTTATCTTGACACAGAAGTGTATGCATTCCAGCATCGTCTGTTTTAAATTTGTTTTGTAAGTTTATTATGGATTCTTTGTTAAATTTATGGAAAATGACTATTAATTGACTGAAGCTTGATTAATGCTGGCGATTAGTTGACTATGAAAATTGACAGCCGTGACCGCCCAAGCAGTAATCATGTCGATAAAAAGTGTTTACAGTTCAAAACACCTTATGAAAACAATGCACTATATCCTTGATTTTTGGTTTTATATTCATTCTTTTTCAAATGGGGAAAATTAATTGGAAAATTCACATTTGCAGCCTTTTGATTTACTTACAGTCAGATAAAATAAGTCTGACATTTTGTATTTTCTGTTGATGTTCCAAGTATGCAAGTAATATTGAACTTAACATGACACCTACACGTACAAGGTGACATTATTTGGTGTACTGTCATTCTTGCACACACAGTAAGTAGTGAGTTAATTTCAACTGGCCTGGCTATGCCCCATGCCCAACTGAGCTAAAAATGTAAGAAGGCCTGTAGTGCAGCATAAAACGTTCCTGTGATTATAATATGGTGATGGTATTCACCTGTATGCTAGCCAAACCTGAAAATAAGCAATCTGTCATTTGAAGAAAGAGGTCCCCAGAGTGTGAATTTGTTGATGCTATCCCATACATACAGTGGGCTAGAATCCCCAATTTATCCTCTGGGTACCTCGTTCTGTTTAGGCCTGAGACCTTGATTCAGAATTTCAGACTGAGGTCTCGTTACAGGTATTGAGATGATAAGGGTGGCTTTTCAAGAAATGTGCAGCTTCTCATTAACATGACAGGATATTTTGCATTTAAATTACCTCCCCTATTCTCAAATACTGCCCTTGATTTTTCTCGGTTCAATGTTTTTAGAATTTTTCAGCTAGAAGAGTGATTTTCTTTTGTTTTTGTGCTGTGTGAAGTAGATTTCAGCTTTGAAAATCAACAATATCGCTTGAAAAAGGAATTTTTAGTAATTTGGGCACATTTAAAGACCCAAAAAGATATGCCCAAAATAAAGCAATCTAGAGGTCTTCTGACACCAGTAGACCACAACAGTGTATTCAAAATGCAAGACTTGGTATAAAATATATTTGTATTAAGAAAATAACATGCAGTTTCCAAAATTACTTGCAATGAACATCTATGGTGACAAGTTTACACATCGTCGGCTGAGTGCTAGAATGTTCTATGTCCCATAGGGGACATAGAACCTTCTAGTACTTGAGTGACGATGTGGCTCCCCCCCCCCCCCCCCCCAGCCCACCCTAATAATTTTAGCTACACTATTTTTTACTTTCCACGTTTTGACAAAAATAAAGCACCACATCTGAGAAACAATATATATATGAAATGAATTGATGGTGCACATGCCTTCAACCGCTATTAATTCACAAACAGAGTTAGTAAGTTGGAGAGTCTGACAGTTGCTTGCTCAGTGGTTCTTTCCTGGTACTCTGGCTTCCTCCACCCGTAGAACTGTTTAAAATGATGTGGCCCTGACTGTTGAAAGTGTCATTGAATCCCCCCCCCCCCCCCCAAAACAAACAAACAGTAGCTATAATAATACAGTGGAGCCCACTTAATTGGATATCTCTTAACTGAATAACCCTGTTAATTGAATTAAATTTCCCAACACAAAACCATTTAACATAACAAATTTGACCTGTTAATTGAATATAGGTTATAGAGTAAACTCCTGTTAATTGAATAAAAATTTAAAAAATGCTGAGAAATTACCGCGACTCTCTTCCAACCTATTTGGCCTCAGTACATCCAATACAGGCATTTAATCTATTATATCTTGTTTGACTTAGCTCATGTAGCTCTATCAAACAAGATATAATATGATAAATGTTCAGTTTATCTCTAGAATACAGGAAAGTGACACAATCTCTGTTAATTGAATACTCCTGTTAAGTGAATAATTTTCATTGGCAAAGCAGCTACTGCTATTCAAGAACAATGTACAGTAATGACAAGAACTTTCAAATACTTTTTTGACAATTGAAGGAACATTTTATCCCACCCTCAAGGCGTGTGTGCATATCTACAAGGTTGTAATAAATGGACAAAATGTTGCATCCAGTAGGCAACAGCATCACAATGCAAGGGTGCTGGAAGTATCTGAGGGCATGGGGTATTAAAAAGGGCACTCAGATCGGGGATGAGTTAAGATCGAGAGTTTACAACTATCATAAATTGTAATGTGACACTTGATTGTATAGGCATTATATAAATATATTGTCCCTTGAGTGCAACAAGGCACCATCTACAATGCTTTTGCATTGCCAGTGGTGCCTTGTGGCACCCAAGGGACGATATAAAGCTTCAGAACTCATGCCACCAGTTGTATAGCATCTTCGTGTGATGATTTTTCACCAGCCTCCGTCATTTTTCCTGACTTTCCCCCTCATTGCCATTCTCACATGTACATGTACATATAAAACAAGCAAAGAAATGAAATACTTGAGAGTTTCTCAGTTACAGTTCTCAAAAAGTAAAGTTTTTTCTACTGGTGCAGTTCTAACAAAAATGGGCACACACTGCCCCATAGCCTTACGGCAGGGGGGGGGGGGAGGGGGCTTTAGTGGGCAGCTGTTCTGTCCATGGGCGGATCCAGGAATTTTTTGGGGACACCTGTTTTTGAATTGAAGATGTCTCCAAATAACTTGAGATGTCTTAACCCTTTACCTAACATGAAAAGCAGACAACACTTGCAAAACAAATTTTGTGAATAACTAATTTTTTTCATTTTTTGTCTCAAAAACATAGGTTATGACCCCTCATTGGAATGAGCTCGTTCCAACAAGGGGTCATAACCTATGTTTTTGAGAAAAAAAATGAAAAAATAATGAAAATTAATTGGTGATTTTTTAGAATAGTGCTGGTCGGTTTTGGCCATTACATTGGGTAAAGGGTTAATACAGATGATTAGACCACTGCATGTGTCTTGAAGTGGTTTTATCAACTACATGTGTATAGATTTCTACTAAATATTGGAAATAATTGCATTCAAACTGGTAGATTTCAAAGTTGAATGATATTTTCCTACAAGAATTTGGGGACATTTGGACTCCAGAGTTTGGTTGCTCTTACCTGTAATAGGTATCAAATTGCCTCTGAATTTGTCCCTTGCACTGTCCCTGCTTCCAGCGCCCTTGTCACAATGTCTTTTTCACAAATAGTCTCTGCAAGAGTATGTCTCATCTCAGGACTACCAGAGTTTTAAGCCCAGCTAGGCCTGAAGTGTGGCATACAAATTATTAGATGTACATGTATCCTTCTGCTGATATACACATATTAGGAGAATGTACCCACATTAGAAATGAGGTATATCATGGCCACCCAAACTCAATAGCACACCCAAAAATTAAGAAATGAAGTGCTGGAGGGATCACAATTTTTAATTTGGAGAAAAAGAGTAAATTTTAGCATTGTTAGGAAATGGGAAAAACTATTGAAAAGGTTTTTCTCAACTGCTTTCAGAAGAACAATAAAATTAGTTCTTATTTTTTTTATATTTCAGGAAATGGTAGCACATATGAACCAACACAAAGTCTGTTGGAGAATGAAAACCAAAATCTTGAATCCGAGTTGTCAGGCAAAGTCAGGGATTTGAAATCAGTTAGTGTATTTTCATCCTTAACCCTTGGGGGACTAATTCTGACTTTGATCAAATTTTGCAACAGAACAGGTACTCACCCCTACATACAGTCTTTGGATTAACTCACAGTTACATTCCAAGCACCTTGGTAGTTGTTTTTAGGCAAGTCTTGGCTGCCTATATAGGCAGCCAATACTTGCCAAAAAACAGCAGCAAAGTCACAGGATGTAAACCGTGAAAGTGTGGCAAAAATATGTAAAAATCTCTAGACCCATTGACCACAGCAGTCAGCTTTAGTTCTGTGATCACAAAAACACTCTTTTTACCAGTTTGGGTGCATTCTGGTCAAGACACACTATTATCATTTGGTCAAAATTTCTGACATGAAATATTTAAAAATCAAAATAACATGAAGAAAAACAAATAAAAACAACACCTGAAATTCGACATTCTCGCATGTCTGATTCAGCAGGTAATATCCTACACTCTATGGGGTATGAAAGCTGACAGTGATCTTTCACCGAGGCACAGTCATGACCTAGTCAAAATGATCTATTTGCTTTTGTAATCACAATTTCACAGAATGGTGTGCCACAGGGACGAGAGAGTTCAGTTAATTATCTGATTTCGGATAATTTATTATCAAATTGCTGAAATTTTATTTTCTAAAAATTCACATGAAAATATTTCAAGAACCGTTTTCATGTAGATTTACAGAAATAAAATGTTCACCAAGCTATTCTAACTTGCCAAATAAAAGTGATGTCACTATTATTAATTTTGAAGAAATATTTTATTTTGGCCATCACTGTTATCTGGAAATGAGTCTGAATGGAAACAGGATTCCTGTGCATAAATTCTGGCTAAATTCAGGACCGCTTTTTTACATTTGTTTGAACATTTTTCAAGGCTCTTCAAATGCCAATTGCCAAATATAAGGATTTCAATGCACCCACTGCCACTAGTCCTGATCAGAACCCTCCAGCCATTACCCCTCCAACTTCCCTTGAATGGAAGTGGGAGGAGGTGGTAATGACCTGAAGGTCCTACATGTAGTTAGGACTATGCCATTCACAAACTGTGACATACAATATGATGCAGTTATATTTACATGCTTTGTTAGCATTTTTATTTCATGAATATTCAACGATTTTCAAGGCCTATGGGTTAGAGCTGTAGGTTTTTAAATTTCTTGTTTGGTTTTGGTTTATCAGGTGGAGTAAAACCTCGGATCGGTTCGGTTTGTACATGAGGCCAAATAAAATTCAATAAAACTCATTCTTATGTCCGGAGTCATAACTGAATGGCAGTGGAATTGAGTGAAACTCAATGAATGCCCGAAATAAGCTATAATACATGAAAAATCAGGAAGGCCAATATAATAATTACCTAACTATACAGAACTTTTATTGTGCTTGGCCATTTTTCGAGGTCTGACACCTACACGCAACTTGAGGAAAGCTGCAAACACAACTAAACTGAAAAGTCGGAAATTCACAGAATGTAGCCTTCCCAGAGTAGTGAGAGTACCCAGACACTGCCATTGGCAGTGTCTGGGTACTGTCACTACTCTGGGATGGCTACATTCTGTGAATTTCTGCAGCAAGAGAGTATTTAATAAAAAACGAAAAACCTTAGATTACGGGATGTCGATGGTTTCGGTTTTAAAAAAAACTAAAAACCTCGGTTCGGTTTTGGTTAACCTACTGCTCTACTATGGGTCCATTTTCAGGATTTCAAGGCCTTGAATGGCCCTTATTCCAGGCTGTTCCTTGTATCCATGCGCCCCAAGGGAACCATGGAAAATGCCATCGCTATTACTAAATTTAAACAAAAATTTAGGACATCGCTTTTATTAGGCAGGTTGGAGTATACCTAAACTATATATCCTCTTATTTTCTGAAGAAACACCATTTTCATAAAATTTTCTGGTTAAATTATGAGAATTTCAGCTTATATCAAATAATGCAGGTACCTTCCACTCTCATCCCTGATGCCAGGACTGTGGATAATAAGTTTTGAGGTGGCATTTGCCCATGCCCGCTAGTTTGAAATTAAGGAGGGCTGTAAATGTCCCCCGCACCAGAAAATACTTGACAAACTAACAGATTATAATATCCATGTTTGTACAATAAATCTCACGAAAATGCACCACATTTCATTGTTAATCTTTAAAGGCCTGGGTATTTTCTCCAGACTTTCTTTCTACTGCTTCATAAAGCCTTCAGTCAAGTGGCTTCACAGTGATTTCAAGTCAAGTTTTGGCTGCCTCTGAGACCAGCATTGTAGTCTCAGGGAGGAATTGGAGGGTACTTGTCCATCCCACTTTTCCTGAAAAAATGTCAACCTTACATACGTTACTGTTTAAAATCCCTAAAATTGGTTCACATACTCTCATCCTGATATTTTTGGAGTCATTTTGGTATAATAATTATTCCTTCACTTTCTGGGTAGTTATGCCTTCAAAAAGCCTCATGGAACTCCAATTGGCTTGAAAAAAATTTTTCCCCCGGTGAAGATCCTGGACTTATACCTATGGAGGATACATACTCTTAACTGAGCAGGAGGTGAAATGGAGTGTGGTTGAACAAATAATTATGCCCCCCGCAAATAAAGTTTGGGGGGGGGGGAGGGTATATAGGAATCACCCTGTCCATCCATCTGTCCATCCTTGTAAGTGCAACTCCTCCTAAACCGTTTGAAGAATTTTCATGACACTGTACACAATGGAAGAACTCCATATAAATATGTGCATGAAGCAATATAATTCCGTTCTGACATTTCCAAGGGGAGATAATCTAACTTATACATTTCAGGCGCGGGGGTATCACTTTGTGTGTTTGCTCACAGTACCTCTAGTTTGTTTTGCTGCCGTTTTAACTAATTTATGCCTTTACAAATGATATTAATGCTTTGGAAATGGACTGATAGACATATTAAAACAAGGCAGGTGTGAAAATATAATATAATATACCTGCCTGGAAATGACTGAAACATGAAATTTTCCAAAGTTGAGGCAAGGGTTTCTCTCACTTCCAGATTTGTAAAGGTTACATCTTCTGTACATGTATATTTAGTAAGAAAGGTAGGATATGTTTGGCATTTTCATTTCATCAAATGGTTCCTGTGATTACAGCTGAGTATATAATATATCATATTTTATACTTTCAGCTTACTATTGATATTGGTCATGAGGTGAGAGAACATAATAAGTTTTTAACAGGATTGGTAAGTATAAAGAGTTCATAAAAAAAACTAAGCTACATAATGCCCCAAAAAGTTAAAAATCTGTTTCTCAGGCCCTCCCTTTTGGTTGCCTCTCTTTTTACAACCAATGCAAACTTAAAAAAAATAAAAATTATATGGTTTCTGTCTGATGTTTTACCCAGGTTAATAAAATTGATAAATTTGTCCCTCAAGTGCAAGAAGGCTTTGCAATGCTTCAGCATTGCAAAGCCTTCTTGCTCTCAAGGAACAAAAAGAACCACCACCCATGCTATTCTGTAGATTATGAGGCCTAAATCATAAATCAAACCAAGAACATGAACTTTTGAGGGCAAAGAAATAATTACTAAAATAAAAAACACCCACCCACATGCAATTTTACAAAAATGGCCCGAGAAATAGAAGATCTAGTTTTTGGAGCCTAAGGCTGTAGTGGTTTGATAGTAATATGTCCCTTTCTCATTTATGATTGAAAATAGTATGACCGGAAAACTTGGTCACAAGATTCTTTGTATTGGCGATTTCATGTCAAGGTTCGAAAACTAGAATCTTTACACTGTAATACGAATTTAATAACAATTCACTGAGAGTCAGGTTTCTGAACTCCGGCGTACACTTCTTCACAATTGGCTCTCCAGACTAATTTTTCACAGACAATCAACAAACTTATATACATACACAGCCTTAACAACTCAACTGAATAAAATAACTTTATTACCCGTAGTTATAACAATAAAGAGTTTGTGGGAACTTGTTTCACAAATGTGTGAATTGTTGGGATAGAAGTTGCCTTAATCAGTATTTATAGTTGGTTAGGCATTCTAATTGGATGACAATGATTTTCTCCCTGTGATTATATTGCATTTTAACTGGTTGCGTGCTAAATCTTTTTTAAAAGGCGATTTGTAACATGGGTATTTTTTTTTTCAAAGTTGCCATGCTACCAGCTGGGTAGCCTTGGTCTTGCAAGATTTTGTCACAAATAATTGTTTTGTTACAATTTATTGGAGAGTGCCTTTCTCTCCGGGTTCTCTGGCTTCCTCCACCTGTAAAACTGTCCAACATGAGGTGACCCAAATTGTTGAAAATGTCGTTAAACTCCAATAAATAAATAAAATCATTGATACAGACACAGTGTTGGCCAGATGAAGTGTTATACTGCTGATACTGGCAAAATACATGCAGTGTGATACTGCAAAATCGAAAATGTGGATGGGTGAGAATTTTGACCTCTTTTTTTTACCTTGCACTATAAAATGTCCTCTAAATCCACAAACCATCAGTTAGGCCACACAAAGTAGATCTTCTGTTTCTCAGGCCACTATTTGTAAAATTGCATGCAGGGGATCGTTTTTTTTTTATTTTATTTTGTATTTCCGTAATTATTTCTTTGGCATCAAAAGTTCAATATTCTTGGTTTATGTTTTAGGCCTCATAATCTACGGAATAGCATGTGTGGTGGTGTATTTCGTCCCTTGAGAACAAGAAGGCTTTGCAATGCTAAAACAATGGAAAGCCTTCTTGCACTCAAGGGACAAATTTATCAATTTGTTTTACTTGGGAAAAATATGAGATGTAAACCATTTAATTTTTATTTTTTAAAAGTTTCAATTGGTTATAAAAAGAGAGCATGCAGCAGCCAAAAGGACCATGCGGGAGGGCCAGAGAAACAGATTTTAAATTTTTTTAGGCCTTAATTAAATTACATATTTGTGGTTGTATAAATGCATCAATTCATTTTTCAACCAGTGTTGTCAAACCTATATTAAATTTGTGCTAGATACATTGAGATGATGAAGCAGATCAAGGTCACCCAGTCCAGAATGTAAATAGAAGGACAGCTGCTCACATCAACAAGTTACTATGATATCTTTGAAAATTATGAAGGTATCATTGTCGTGTAAACCATGATGTGCATCAAGGACCACCCTTATGTATTCTCATCGCAAGTGCTACTTTGAGTATTATCACCAATAATGATTTTAAGCATTTTATTTTTAAGGTGTGTGTGCTTAGTGGGTACTTATTTAAACTGAGGAAAAATATGCCTATAACTGTGATCATAAATATTGAGTTTCTTTTCGTCACTTCAGCAAAGAATTAGGGTTGCACGATGTTCAAAACTGAATACTGGTATCGGTATTAAAAAAAATACTGCGGTATACAGGTATATCGAAAACTGTTCAGAAAAATTAACATAAGAACCACAAACGAGGCTTGAGGCATCACAGTCGAAACAAATTAGCATGCCTTGATGATGCAGTTCGAAAAACCTTTACCCAAGGCAGACGATATCAAAATATTTTTAAAAAAAGTTTATCAGATTTTCAAAAAAGAAATTCTACAAAACCATATCATGTGACCCCTCATTGGAATGAGCTCAGGGAGTTTGTTCCAATGAGGGATCACGTGATATAGTTTTGTTGAAATTTTTGAAAATTATTTTTTTCAACTGCTGAAATTGTATATTACGTGAGCACATGCAGACGATTCCTTTGGTAAAGGGATAATATTTTTCATTCGGGGCTACAGTTAAAAATCTCGAGACATCTTGAAAATTAAATTGTGAGGAAATAATTAATGACGATAAACCGATATTTTTGTAATTGCACCAGTATTCAATCGATATTGGTTTGAACCCCGGTATATATCGGTTTATAGATATACCATGCAGCCCTACAAAGAATTAAATTGAAAATTTAATTTAAAATTTTTACACAAACTTATTGGTTGGATTGAAGGGAAAGCAGTCTATGATAGTACAGTTGCCAAGGTTCGGATTTATCCATAACATGAATATCTGATTAGTTAATGTTATGTTTTGGATCACTTTTTATAGGAATGGGTTCCTTCCATCCATCCTTCATTTCTTACCATAGTACAGTACGTACAGAGTGTATTATAACTAAATCACCCATAGAGTGGAGATTCCACCCAAGCAAAGTTCCAGCCAATGGACCTACTGGTTAAACCCAGAGGCCCATTGGCTGAAACACTGCTGGTGTTTTTTTGTCCACATGTACAGAATTTAAAAGTGATATTTTGGGTGATAACTCCACTCCATGGGTGATTTAGTTAAAATCCACTGACCATATACTGTATTTAAAAGACAAATGTTCAAAATAGTTTTCCTACATTAATATTTTGCTGATAATATCATGAAGGGAATTTCAAACCAGCTGTAACCAAGAATTTCTTTGGGAGTTGTAATGCATGTTGGAATTAGATGGCAGGGATTGGCCATACCATGGCATTGTACTTGTTTAATATATAGTTTACTAGTGATAATATCATGAAGGGAATTTCAAACCACCCGTATCTAAGTATTTATTTGTGAGTTTATGCCCTTGGTGAACTCAGCTGGTGGGAGATTCGCCATTCCATAGTGTTGCACTTGTTTTTATTGTCACAAACAATTTCTCTGAACTGTAAAATATTTACATGGTTGATTTTCCATTATGAAACCATGATCAAGTTCATTAGTTGCTAACATAATCTTGTCTTCTATTCTTTCAGGATGATGACTTTGATTCAACCTCTGGATTCCTTGGCTCTGCTATGGGACGATTGAAAGGCATTACAAAAGGAGGATCACATAAACATATTTGTTATTTGTTAGGATTTGCATTCTTTGTTTTCTTTGTTATATGGGTAATTATAAAGACCAGGTGACCAGCTGTATCTCTCTTAGTCTCACAAACATTCAAATTTATTTTCTGGCGTGCTGGAAGTAACACAGAATGGCACAGGCAGATTGGAGAAGAGGGTAATTTGAAGATTTTTTTCAAGGTTACTTCAAAATTCTGCCAAAAGTAATACACTCTAGAGTGACCATACAGATTTACTTATTTTTTTCTTCTCCTGAAACATTGAGATGTCATAAGCTATGCGTTTGTGGCAGAAAATTAATTTTTTAGTACTTCCAGGGAAAAAGAAGAATTTTGGTTTCTAAAGGTGGCAACTTGAAATTTATTTTCTACAGGTACAGTGAAATTGGTAAGTTTCCTGTATTCCAGTAATAAACTGGGCATTTATTCTGTTGCAGCTTTTGTTTGACAGAGCTTTCTCAAATAAAATATAATAGATTAAATGTCTATATTACATATACTGAAATCAAATAGGTCTATAAACATGGGTAATTCATTGATTGTTAGAGAAATTCTTTGATATATCACACAATTTTTTATTTAATTTACAGGAGTTGACTCTATTGCATGTAGGCAATTAATAGGTCAAATTTGTACTCGATATATGGTAAATGATTTTGTGTTTGAAACTTATATGTAATTAACCCTTTACCCAACGTAACGGCCAAAACCGGCCAGCGCTATTCACAAAAATCGCCAATTAATTTTCATTATTTTTTACATTTTTGGTCTCAAAAACATAGGTTATGACCCCTCTTTGGAACGAGCTCGATGAGCTTGTTCCAAAGAGGGGTCATAACCTATGTTTTTGAGACAGAAATTGAAAAAAATAGTTATTCAAGACTTTTGTTTGCACATGTCGTCTGATTTTCATGTTAGGTAAAGGGTTAACAGGGTTATTCAATTAAGAGATATCCAATTATGAAGATCCACCATACTGTAAATGTATAGTGTTGTTTGTTCACTTAGGTGCCCTTGGGCACCCACCTTAACCTTTTACCAAACGCAGCGACCAAAACCAGACAGCAATATCCACAAAAATCACCATTCAATTTCCATTACTTTGTCTCAAAAACATAGCATATGACCCCTCATTGGAACAAGCTCACTGAGCTCATTCCAATGAGGGTGCCATACACTATGTTTTGGGAAAAAAAATTTAATTATTCAAGAATTTTGTTTGCAAGTGTCATCTTCCTTTCGTGTTAGGTAAAGGATTAACTAACTGTAGTTTAAAGAAAGTCATGATAGCTAGCTTAACCCAAGACTGCCCCCATGATATCACTCATGACGTATACTTCTACATATAGTCATTTTCATTGTTTCTCCATGATTCATGTTTTTAGGCATATTTCTAAGTTCTTGCTAAAATTTCGAGTTGAAGTAATTGTTCTTACATTGCAAGATGCAAAACGAATTTATGATATTGTGTTGTAGCTAACCAACCATGGAACCCACTGATTTGGATATCTTTTACTGGTAATTCAATATCCTATTTAATTGCATATAAACCATAGATCATACTTTGAGAACAAATTTGATCTGTTAATTGCATTTAGGTATTACAGTAAATTCCTGTTAGTTGAATAAAAAGTCTTGTAAATATATTGGAAGGATTACTGTGACAGCAACTGAATTCTCCATGCTTATAGACCTTATTGGTCTCAATAAATATAATATATACATTTACCAAAATCCCACAACTTGAGTATATACTGGACTAGGGTCCGACGAACATTTAAGATTCGATTTGATTTTGAATCTTGTCACTGATTCGATTCGATTTAAAACCATCTTGATTATTCAAAAAAATTGAATCCTGGAGAAGTTTGGATTTCATACAATTCTTTGTTGTCAACTTTCTGAAGATAACAACTCACTTTGCAATTTTCTTATGAATAAGTTTGAACGTATCAAGTCAAACTACATAACGCCAATTCAGTTGGAAAATTCATTAACCCTTTACCTAACGTAACGGCCAAAACCTGCCAGCGCTATTCTCAAAAATCGCCAATTAATTTTCATTATTTTTTCATTTTTTGTCTCAAAAACATAGGTTATGACCCCTCATTGGAAAGAGCTCGTCGAGCTCGTTCCAACGAGGGGTCATAACCTATGTTTTTAAGACAAAAAATGAATAAAATTAGTTATTCAAGAATTTTGTTTGCAAGTGTCGTCTGCTTTTCAGGTTAGGTAAAGGGTTAAAATGATATTTGAAGTGATAGTGGAGATTGTGTTACATCTTGTTTGCACAATATATTGTCTGTTGAGAGCACCAATGCCCCATCTGCAATGCTTTAGCATTGCAGATTGCATCTTGTTACACTCGAGGGATGATAAATAGCTTTTTCTTCTACCATCTTAGTGATACCTGTCAATTTTCTAATAGTCTCGTATGCCTGTTGATAGTAGGTTCACGACGGAGATAGACAGCACCAGTAAGCCATTGTATCATAATTGAAAAGTGGATTTGATTTGAGATTCGATTTGCTTTTTTTTTAACCTTTTGCTTGAATCGATTCGAGAAAAGCATTTGGTTTCGCTGGGCCCTATACTATTTATTTATATTATTTATTGGTGTTTAGGATCACCTACTTATGCACAATGGCTAATCATGACCGTGACAGTTTTATGGGTGGAGGAAGCCGGGGTATCCAGAGAGAACCATTGAGCAACGATGAGCACCTGCCAGCTCCCCAACATCGTAACTCCACACTGCAGCACAGGCAGGGTTAGATTGGTTGAAGACATGCGCACCATCGACTTGCAGTACACGGCATCATCGTGCCCCCATGTGGACAATTGGGGTTAAGCGCCTTGCCCAAGGACACAACGTGGAGTCCAATTCGATCACTCAGACGGTCACCCATCCAAGGACTAACCGGGCTCGACATTGCTTAACTTCAGTGAACTGATGAGAACCGATTACCACAACGCCACTGCGTCCCATACTGGACAGTTTCAGTGGATAATGGGAAAACACCAAATAGTTACACGATCTTCAAGTTATAATCATTTTGGCAATACAGAAAGATTTCTAATCATCAAAAACAATACTGCAAAGCTCTCTTAACCCTTTACCCAACATAACGGCCAAAACCAGCCAGTGCTATTCTAAAAAATCACCAATTAATTTCCATTATTTTTTCATTTTTTGTCTCAAAAACATAGGTTATGACCCCTCGTTGGAACGAGCTCATTGAGCTCGTTCCAATGAGGGATCATAACCTATGTTTTTGAGACAAAAAATGAAAAAAATTAGTTATTCAAGAATTTTTTTTGCAAGTGTCGTCTGCTTTTCATGTTAGGTAAAGGTTTATAGGTGAAAAGGGACTTTCCAAGTGGACAAGATCATCTGAATTTAATTCATACAAATATTCACAGATGACTCAGCATTTATTGCATGCAGTACAGAACAAGCATGAAAATATGACATGTACCATCTATCTGTAGGTTCAGTTTTATAACTACAAATAACAAAGGATTTTTCTCTTCAACCCTTAACCAAATGAATCAGATGCAGGACATACAAATTCAGCAGTTGAAAGAAAAAAGAATTTCAACAAAACCGTAATAAATTATCATGTACTCCTCATTGGAATGAGCTCATTCTAATGAGAGGTCACATGATATGGTTTTGTTGAAATTTTTTTAAAAAGTCTAAAACATAATATTTAAAATAATAAATTTTGATATCGTCTACGTTGGGTAAAGAATTAATTCTTTTTCCATAGAGAAACCACTATCTCAAAAGTATCTTTGATGTGAATAAATAAAACTGTACCTGTTTTTAAGGATTTATACAGATTTAGTGTAAACCGACCAGTTTTTGTTCTGTTCTTCCTGCGACAGCTGGTAACGTCAGCAATTATTCATATGAATAAATTGGGTAAAGCTGAAGAATAGGGGACCCTGCAATTTATTTTAAAAATACAGGCTCTCCTCCATTTTTCTGTATTTATTTTCATTCCATATGTTCCCAGCAAATAATAACTGTTTATGGTCCAGCAATATCATATCCGTTAGTTATTTTAACCCTTCTCGTGCTGTAAATTTAACCCTTTACATAACATGAAAGGCAGACAGCACTTGCAAACAAAATTCTTGAATCACTAAATTTTTGTGTCGGAAATATAGCTTATGACCCTCTCATTGAAACGAGCTCACCGAGCTCGTTCCAATGAGGGGGTCATAAGCTGTATTTTTTTAGAAAAAAAATATTGAAAATTGAATGGTAATTTCTGTGAATAGTGCTGGTCGGTTTGGGCAGTTGTGTTGGGTAAAGGGTTAACATACTGAGAAACAATCTCCATCTTGAACTAAACTAAAATAGGAGACATCCATAACAGCTTAGTCTCAGCATAGTGATGATAAGAGTTAATAATGGTCTGATAACCCTTACTATTACTATACTGACCCTAATGATTTCTTCCCAAGTTTTAAATTTTCTAGCAGTAGGTGTCAATTTATAATACAAGCAGAACACAGGCAGGAGGAAAATGATTACTATTGTCATACAGCCCACAAAATGGAGTTAAAAATATATTTTCTAACACAAGAGGGTTAAATTCAATTTTTTTTCACTAAACTTATTGAAAATATGATGGAGAAAAGTAAAAAATGACAAAGAAAGTTTAGGAGACCAGGTATTTTTAAAATAAATTACAGAGTTCCTCTATTCTTCAGCTTTACCATAAATTGATCATTGTATCCAGTGTGAAAGTGCTCTAAGCATTTTTCCATTATAACCGTTTTATTGTGGAGTTTCTGTGTAATTCTAATAAGTAAACACAAGAAGTTGAGCTCCTGGTTTATTTTGAGATACAATCTTATGTGGTGATGGATTTGCATATGTGCCAACTGAATATACTGTACAGCTGCCGTGGGTTGTGATGTCCGTGCATGCGTTTACCAAGTAATAAAAATCCTGAGAATCAAAATTTTAATTAATGAAGCACCAGGTGGGACCTGGTGCTTCATGAATTAAATTTTTTTGATGATTATTCCTATAATCAGTGTTTGGAATCTAATATGTTTGCATCTGTGGATATATTGCCCAGTCATGGAAAGTGACCAGTCCACGGTGGCCATACTGTATAAACTTCAACGGTTTTGGTGTTGAAACTGATCTAATAGGACCAAAAATATCTCGGGACATTCCAGAACATTTATCACAGGGCTTATACAGTGCCCTTAAAAATGCTTAAGAGAGATTGAATTCAAGGGCACTGCATAGACTGGTTGAGAGGTGTGTGGTGGGTGGGAAATGTAAACCTGATTGTCCCGACTAGGGTTGCTCAAGTCCCAACTGACAAAATATTCCAACTACATCATCAAAGCATGCCTTCATTGACTGAATGTCTTGATGATGTAGTTGGAATATTATTCAGTCAAGATTATACTTAAAAAACTCCAAAGGGTTCTTGAAACTGTAGATAAAAGTACATGTAGTAATTTGACACATGGGCTTCCTAACAAACTATTTTAATCAACATGTACCATACAGCAGGTTGGTGATGCTGATCCCCCTAACAGCCCAAATTCTACTGCAGGCCTCCATTTTTATGACCTTACCGGTATGTCTGTGACATAATTCAAAGTATGAATTCTTGTCAATTTGAAAGTACACGATTACTACACGTCCCAGATACCTGTGTGACATCATGTTCATGTTTAAAAATAATACATTGGAAATCCCTCGGTTTACATCGGAATCCCTTCAATCAAAGAACTGCAGTATCTGATACTTGAAATTTCTCATCTACAATAGGTGTGCTACCACTTTCTGGTGTATATGCCCTCACAAAAGAGAAGATGATTCTATCCTACTGAAGATATTTGAGGAATGAGAGAAGTGTATCAGAGTTGCAAATAAGGTGCGACATTGGTGTGCAAATGTGCAAACAGCATTGGTGCACCTGAAACAGTGATTCACCTAATGCAGTGATACTTTCCTGGAGGAACATGGGGGAATGCTGTTCCCTACATTTTTTCTGAGGGGAAACACTATTTCCCCATAATTTCAAGACCTGGAATTGCTTGATCTTGAATGTCCAACACACTGCACAGATAATAAGACGAAGAAGTCCTTGCTGTGTTCAACACAGCAAGCACTCCTTCGTCTTGCTAGCTGCATTAAACCCATTTTAGGTATTGGTAGGTTACTCACTTTCCAAACTATAATATAAAATATATATAGGTCAGATATTAACCCTTTACCCAACGTAACGGCCAAAAGCGGCCAGCTATTCTAAAAAATCGCTAATTAATTTTCATTATTTTTTGGTCTCAAAAACATAGGTTATGACCCCTCGTTGGAACGAGCTCGTTCCAACGCGGGGTCATAACCTATGGTTTTGAGACAAAAAATGAAAAAAAAATAGTTATTCAAGAATTTTTTGGCAAGTGTCGTCTGCTTTTCATGTTAGGTAAAGGGTTAGTACACAAAATGACGTCACGAAAGTTGAATCCTTGGTAAGGTGCACATGCATTTATTTTGGTTTGTGACTCAATTGCGTCTCAACAGACATTTCCATTTCTTTTAATAAAGAGGAGGGAGGGTGAATCTTCCTTATTAACAGTCTATCAGAGTAATGAAATTCACTGCGAAAAATCAATGAGAATGCGATTGTTCAGTGATAAATTAAAAACATTTCCCAAAAGTGGCATCCTTGGTTAGTTGCACATGCATTTATTTTGGTTTGTGACTCAATCGTGTCTGATCAGAGCGACATTTCCACGTTCTTCTCATAAAATGGAGGGAGGGAATCATCCTTATTATCAGGCAATCAGAGTAATGAAATTCACTGTGAAAAACCAATGAGAATGTGATTGTTCAGTGATAAATTAAAAACTTTTCCTGCGAATATCCCTGGAAAATTGTTGATGATTGCTGAAATGAGGAGCCCTTATTCTCCTACTTCTTAATTTTGGAAAGCATCACTGACCTAATGACATTTGATCAGGAGAAACAATATACACACTCATCAAAGAGTCCCCATTCTAAAATAGATCACAGCACCAAAATCATTGAGTTTCTTCTTCATTTTGAAGGAAATCGATTTTGAAAAGTCATTTAATGTTGATGTAAATTTAAATTATCATGACTGTAATTATCTTTTATTTATGTAAATAAACTATGAAATCTTACTTTCCAGTGTTGTGTCAATCTTCTTTACAAGAACGTTTAAGACCCTACGTCATCTGTAATAAATTTTGTGGCCTCGGATATTTCTATTAATTTTGTCCCAAGAAAGGATAAAATAACCAACTGTAATGCTCAAGTATTGCAGTTGGCACCTTTATGCTTTCACGGGACAAAATCTATTCTGTTAACTTGTAGAGTGCTAAATTACTTTTCAATGGTCATTTGTAATGCAAGTATTTTTAAAAAAAAAAATCACACTATTAGCAAAAGGGGCCTTTGTTTAGCAAGATACGGCTCATAAATAATTGTTTTGTTGCAATGTATTGGAGAGTGCCAATTGGCACTCTCCAATAAATTGTAACAAAATACTTTTATATTAATATTTTCCTTCCACTGCTGAGCCAACAACAAATTAGTGCTAACAAATTGGCACTCTCCAATAAATTGTAACAAGATACTTTTATATTAATATTTTTCTTCCACTGCTGAGCCAACAACAAATCAGTGCTAACAGTGTAAAGACACTATAGTGGCTTTCAGCACTTTTCAGTGGAGTCCTGATAGTGGCTTCTAGCACTCAACCAGTTAAGAATGTACAGAATTCATCAAAAATGAAATGCTATTTTACATGGGTAGAATTTTAAAGAAATGTCATAAGCACTAAGCAAGTTAGTTGGATGGTATTCAACACCTACTTGCATGTTATTGAGTGTCCCACAACTGTGCTACAATTTTGTAAAAAAAAAAAAAAACCCTTCAGATTTGGCTCTGGTGTAACTGATGGGTTTGGGGAACTAAAAAAAACCAAGAGATGGTAAAATGATGATGTATCGAAGATTGCCTTCTGTTGACAAGCTTCAGTTTATCTCTGAAGTGATGAAGAGGTAATGGTATAATATGAATATTTTTCAAAACCTTCAGAAATTGACAATTTTCATACATTGCACTTGCGTTGGATTAAGAATGTGAATCAAAATACTGAGTGTGTTAATTTCAATCTTTCTGGTTATAGTGCATTAGCTCAGTTAGTATGGTAGTAGATGATTCAGACTTGGCAATGAATGATGGCTTCAATTTTTCAGGTTTGGTAACAGAACACACCAGGAGGGATAATATACAATTAAAGTGGAGCAAATGCATTAGAACTGAGCAGTGTTTTTGTTTTCCAGTTTGATTCCGATATTTGTGACACAGCGGAAAATCTGAACTGCAAGACCCAGCAAAAAACAGCTTGGCAGTTTACTATGTTTGTGCATAAACTGATCAAACTGTTTTACTGGGAAGGAACTGGACTAGTGGTCCCTATGGACACTCGTAACTTTGTCTATCTGCAAAGGGGTGAATCTGTCATGCTCTTATTGTCACGTTTTGTCCATTACTCATGGACGAGTCAATAAGGGAGAAAATGTGACCATAAGAATACAACATAGATTAGATTAACCCTTTACCCAATGCAGATGATATCAAAATTTATTATTTTAAATATTATTTTTTTAAATTTAAAAAAAAAATTCAACAAAACCATATCATGTGACCCCTCATTGGAACGAGCTCATGGAGCTCGTTCCATTGAGGGGTCACATGATATGGTTTTGTAGAAATATTTTGAAAAATTTAATTTTTTCAACTGCTCAATTTGCATATTACGCAGGCGGATGTGGGCGATTCGTTAGGTAAAGGGTTAACTTGATTCATTTTCTACCTTAATTTATGGTTTTCTTTGAGTGAATAAGCCAAGTAACTGATCCTTTAGATCCCCTAAGAATGATTAAATGGAAGTTGGGTTGAACCCAATGATGATGCAGACAGGCCTTTTTGTTGTGAGTGATGTCATACAAACTATTGCAGATTTTTTTCAAGTTAACCCTTTACCCAACATAATGGAAAAAACTGGCCAGCGCTATTCACAAAAATTGCCAATTAATTTTCATTATTTTTTTCATTTTTTGTCTCAAAAGCATAGGTTATGAACCCTCTTTGAAACGAGCTCATAGAGCTTGTTCCAAAGAGGGTTCATAACCTATGTTTTTGAGACAAAAAATAAAAAAAAATTAGTTATTCAAGAATTTTGTTTTCAGGTGTCGTCAGCTTTTCATGTTGGGTAAAGGGTTAAGAAGCATGAAGTGTTATTTATTATAGTGTCCTTAACACGCAGAAAAAACAAAGCAAGATTTTTTTCTGAAACTGAACCAAAACAAAATCTGAAAAATTAAAACCCTCCCAGTTCTAAAGTGCATCTTTATGAATCCCCCATTAATTGATATTTCTGTGTTAAAATTCGATCCACTGACCTATGTATATATTGGATATGTCTACTTGAAAATTTGTTTCTTTTGATTTTTTTTAATTTATAAAATAACTGCATACAATAAAAATAGAATTTATATAAAAATAGAATTTTGCAAATCCTGCAAGTATAAATAACCAATAACATACAATCTGAAGAAAAATTGAATGAAAAATAAAATCTCTACTTGAGACCATGATCCACATATGATAAAATAATATTAATTTAACAGAACATAACATGGGAACCATCCTGCAGTTCTTGCCTACCTCATTGATGTTTGTGACCGTGACAAATCGTGGTCATGAAAACTTCATCATGAATTGGTAATCTAGGAATTTCATCACATCTATGCATTTAAATATTTCATGAGTTTTGTTTTTCTGGACCCAATCAATTTTAAAGCATGTAATACTCCAACCTTGAGGCCTAACAAGTTAAAAATCTGTTTCTCAGTCCCTCCCACCTGGTCCTTTTGGCTAGCGCATGCCCCCTTTTATAACCAATGCAAACTTCAAAAAATAAACATTATTGGTTCATATCCGATATTTTACCCAAGTTAATAAAATTGATAAATATGTCCCCTGAGTGCCACAAGGCTTTGCAATGCTTTAACATTGCAAAGCCTTCTTGCACTCAAGGGACGAAATACACCACCACCCATGCTATTCTATAGATTATGAGGCCTAAAACATAAAATGAACAAAGAACATGAACTTTTGAATGCAAAGAAATAATTACAAAAAATAAAAAAACGCCCACCCACATGCTATTTTACAAAAAATGGCCTGAGAAACAGAAGATCTACTTTGTGGAGCCTAAACAGGAATTTCTTGAATATAGCCACTCTCCAACAGTGCATGATGTGACAGCATTTCATCAATAAATATTTTGATACACAAAAATCTGTCCTATTCAGGAATCCATGATACAGGGCTCACAGTCTGAAGGATGAGCCATTTTCTAGGACCTGGTGGACAATTTTCAATCTATTGCTCACTGTTTTTAATATAGCTTTGAGTTCACTTGTGATTAAGAATACAGATATACAGTTTAGCCCTGTTAACTGAATAGCAACTTTGCCAATAAAAAAATATTCAATTAACAGGATTATTCAATTAACAGGGATTGTGCCACTTTCCAGTATTCTAGAGATGAACTTAGCATTTATTCTATTATATCTTGTTTGACAGAGCTCCATGAGCTCTGTCAAACAAGATACAATAGATTAAATGCCTGTATTGGATGCACTGAGGCCACATAGGTCTATAAACAAAGGACAACTGGGGAAAGTCAGAGTAATTTCTCAACAGGTTACAAGATTTCTCATTCCATTAACAGGAGTTTACTCTATAACCTATATTCAATTAACAGGTCAAATTTGTACTGGAGGTATGGTAAATGGTTTTGTGTTGGGAAATTATATTCAATTAACAGGGCTATTCAGTTAAGAGATATCCAATTAAGTGGGCTCTACTGTAAAATATTTTCACTCCTCGATCAAAAGCAGATATAGAATTTGCATCAAACAAGCTTATTTACCAGTCATGTAAAATATCTGAGAGAACACGGAAGCAGATTTATTTTAAAAATCAAAGCCTTTCATCAAGGCTAACGGCAACACACAAATTTCAAGTACTTTCACGGTTTTCAAAGTACACAATGAATCCTGTTATATGATTCCCTACTTGTTAACCCCTAAGTTTTCGATTCTTTTTCCAGCTGAAATAATTGTCACAACACGTCCCCATACCAGCCTTGCAATCAATTTCCAGACTTCAAAATGTTATGCTGCATAAATAACGATGATTTTACTCATCACATTATATTGCCAGACTTTGTGTCCCATATTTATCCCTTTACCTAACACGAAAAGCAGACGACACTTGCAAAAAAGATTCTTTAATAACTAATTTTTTTCATTTTTTGTCTCAAAAACATAGGTTATGACCCCTCGTTGGAATGGAATGAGCTCGACAAGCTCGTTCCAACAAGGGATCATAACCTATGTTTTTGAGACAAAAATTAAAAAAATAATGAAAATTAATTGACGATTTGTGAGAATAGCCCTGGCCGTTTTTTGTCCGTTATGTTGGGTAAAGGGTTAAAGCATTAGAGGAGTACAGTAAAACCTGTTTTGAGAGACTAGTGTCATGAGAGACCAGTGTCATGAGAGACCAGTATCATGTGAGATCAGTGTCATGAGAGACCAGTGTTGAGAGACCAGTGTCATGAGAGACCAGAGTCATGAGAGACCAGTATCATGAGACCAGTGTCATGAGAGACCAGTGTTGAGAGACCAGTGTCATGAGAGACCAGTGTCATGAGAGACCAGTATCATGAGAGACCAGTGTGAGACCACCTGTCTTGAGAGACTGCTGCGACCTTGTACCGTTTGTTTTACTTGTAATGGATCTGTCGTGAGAGAGCACCTGTTTGGAAAGACTACTTTTGCCTGGCAAAAGGGTGGTCTCTCAAGACAGATTCTACTGTATTTCAAACCAAAAACCCACCTGTTCCAGACCGTATCCAAAACAATCCCCAATTCATATAACATTGATATATGCAAGCGACATGTGTAGCAAGGTCACAACATAATTTCTATGAATGAAATAATGCAAATGTGAAATTGCATAAATCATTATGCAAGAAAAAAAATGGTGTGCCTAAATTGTTAAAAGGTGCTGTTAGGGAAGCAAAAATTCTTACTGCAGATGTTCAAGGCAAGTGAATTGGAAGGTGTTTGTTATTTTCTTTAGACCTAAAAAAGTTAAAAATCTGTTTCTCAGGCCCTCTGGCATGGTCCTTCAGACTGCAGCATACTTTTTTTATAACCAATGCAAACTTAAAAAAATAAAAATTAAATGGTTCATGTCTTGATATTTTACCCAAGTTAATAAAATTGATAAATTTGTCCCGTAAGTGAAACAAGGCTTTGCAATGCCGAAGCATTGCAAAGCCTTCTTGCACTCAAGGGACGAAATACACCACCACCCAGCTCAGGCTATTCTGTAGATTATGAGGCCTAAAACCTAAAACAAACCATGGACTTTTGATGGCAAAGAAATAATTACAAAAATAAAAAATACAAGAGGCCCCAGGGAGCCGGAGGGTGCTCACCTGACATGGTAGTCTAAATATCAAACCAGGGACTTGACTTGAATAAGCTGCATATGCCCCAACTAAGAAAAGCATATACCAACTAGATGAGGCGATTGTGCCCACACAATACACAGAATTTTCCTTCTATTTTCAGTTCCAGTACTTTTACGTCCCAAAATGAGATAAACGCATAAAAAACAGATTTTTTAAAATTTTTGTTCAGAAATTTTCAGTGCTAAACAAAATATTTTCAGACTAAAATTTTTTTTTCTTCTTCTTAAAACTGACCAAAATGCATAAAAAACCAAAGAACTAATTTCCAGATTTTAGCCCAAATTTTTTAAGTCCCACCCAGATCCCAAATTTGTCTTAAAATTGAACAAAACGCATAAAAGACCAAAATACTAATTTCCGGATTTTGGTCAAAAATTTCTAAGTCCCACCCGGACCCCAAATTTTCAGTGTAAAAAAAAAATAAATTTTGTCTTAAAATTGAACAAAACGCATAAAAAACCAAAATACTAATTTCCAGATTTTGGTCCAAAATTTCAAAGTCCCACCTGGACCCCAAATTTTCAGTGTAAAAAAAAAATAATAATTTGTCTTAAAATTTACCAAAACGCATAAAAAAATAAATTTCCAGGGACCATTAAACCCCAATAAATAAATAAATTCACGAAATGTCAAAAAGATCACTCATTTGCTTCTGTAGTACTAGCCGTTATAATGTGATGTACAGTGATGAGAATAATTTCCAGTGGGACTCCTGAGAAGTGGAGCAGTGTTTGTGTACTGGTGAAAACAAGGTCTGCTTTACTGGAAAATATGACACGGAACCAATGCCTGGGCTGAAACTTCTCTACAGTGGGCAGTATAGGTATAACAATTAGCTACACTTAACTTCATACCTATGTTGTGCTCACGAGACAGCCACATATGCTGAAAGTGATGTTAAACACCAATTGATAGTTAAATAGTGATGAAAATAACTTGTTTGGAGATTACAGGAAAAATGTATGACACGACCCAAGGCTATGTGCATTCTGAGGTTAGGTAAGTATAGTCAGAAAGATGAAATTAATGAATAGGAATAAAAGGTTGCATCCAATTCAAGGCATCAATGTCTAAAAATTTCTATGCCACAGATCACGCCTACCTGGGATCTACGCCCAGGTAGGCCTAGGATGTGACATAAAAATTATTATGCCCCTGACCTCTGAAGGAGGATACTGGGGTATCTAGTGAAGCCCTCCGCCTCCATCTGTCTATCTGTCCATACAAACATTTTGCATTGTAACATCAAAGCCTTCAGTCAGATTTGGTTCTCCTTTGGTTTGGTGATAGACCCGCATGGGGGAACGGATATACACAAGGAATGGGTTCCGTCAAATAATTTTTCCCCGAGTTATAGCCCTTTTCTCTCTTTTGACTTAGAAAATTCTTTATAGACCTCTGTATTGCATTCACTACATGTTTGATTTGATTTATTCTTGGTATTTTCATGGACCTTCTCTGCAAAAGAATATCCACAAGTAAAGGGGTCTGCCCCATTATTTTTCTGGAGTTATGGGCCTTTTTCGACTTTTAATTTTTCTATGTTCTGGATTGTAATTTCAAAGCCATAGGATGGATTTGGATCTCCTTTGGTATGGTGATATACTCACATGGGGAATGGATATGCACAAGGAACAGGTTCCGTCCAATAATTTTTCCCAAAGTTATGGACCTTTTTTTAACTCTTTCAACTCAGAACATTTTTCTGTCCCACAATACCTTTATGACTGCTTCAGACACGCCTTCAGGTCGGGGGGCAGTGGCCCATGCTTTGCATTGACCTTGTTAGATATACAGTAGAATCCTCTTAATTGAATATCCATTTTGCCAGTGAAAATTATTCAATTAATAGGAGTATACAATAAGCAGGGATTTGGTCAGTTTCCTGTGTTCTAGAGGTAAACTGAGCATTTATTCTATTATATCTTGTTTGACAGAGCTCATAGAGCTCTGTCAAACAAGATATAATAGAATAAATGTCTGTATTGGATGTAGTGAGGCCAAAAAGGTTGATAAATAAGGGGAATTTGGTGCGTGTCAGTTATTTTTTTGACATATTACAAAAATTTATATACAATTAACAGGAGATTACTCTACAACCCATATGCAATTAACAGATCAAATTTGTACTGATGGTATGGTAAATGGTTTTGTGTTTGAAAATTATATTCAATTAACAGGAATATACAATTAAGAGATATCCAATTAAGTGGGCTCCATTGTATTTATTCAGTAACTGGTGTTTAAGGTCCCATATTTCTGCACAGTGGCTAATCATGAATGCAATATGGAGATAAAGTCAAGTTTAGTCAATCGTTTATACCCATGTTGCCTATTTTAGAGGGCTTCCACCTCAAGCATTGGTGATTGGATCCAATTTTACAAGTAAAACAGAACTTGTTTACCACAATAAACAAGCACTGCTCCATTTCCTGAGGTTCTCGTGGGGGAGAAATTATTAGATACACTCAACAGCTGATTTAGGAGTGCTTGAAAATGTGTACCTCAGTTGCAAATGACGTGACTCAAAGGTGAGCGATCACTGTAGCACACATCAGTAATGAAACCCTGGAATCCCTGTCTGATTTTTTATTTTGTACACCCTAAAAGACCAAAAAAAATCCAGGTGTTTTTCACAGAATTTTCTCGCACTTTCTAGGACCCTCATCTACAATTATTTAAGTCATCTCTAATATTTGTATACATATAGGTTATTACCACCATGCAGGTTTTTGAGATGGTGTACTGAATTTGAGATTTGGTCTCTGGGCGTTTATCGACAAGTCCATTAGGACGGGTTGATTGCCCCAGAGGTAAGGATGTGACTTCCATACACAATCTTGGAAATCCACATGGTAGTAATAACCAATTTATCTTGCAATATTCCTTCCTTTCTTTACTTGTTTACAAAATGAAGGATTGGGTACAGACTTGAACGTGTCTGTTTTGACAATCATTCAGCTTCTATAAATTGATTTTTTATGAATGAAGATCATGATGTCATGGCATTGAGTTCTTGCACTGTGCATGACATAACTCCCATTTATTGGTCTACTTGTACTACAGTAGAATCCTCTTAATTGAATATCCATTTTGCCAGGGAAAATTATTCAATTAACAGGAGTATACAATTAACAGGGATTTGGTCAGTTTCCTGTGTTCTGGAGGTAAACTGAGCATTTATTCTATTATATCTTGTTTGACAGAGCTCATAGAGCTCTGTCAAACAAGATATAATAGAATAAATGCCTTTATTGGATATAGTGAGGCCAAAAAGGTTGATAAATAAGGGGAATTTGGTGCGTGTCACAGTAATTTTTTCGACATATTACAAAAATTTATATACAATTAACAGGAGTTTACTCTACAACCCATATGCAATTAACAGATCAAATTTGTGCTGAAGGTATGGTAAATGGTTTTGTGTTTGAAAATTATATTCAATTAACAGGGATATACAATTAACAATTAAGAGATATCCAATTAAGTGGGCTCCACTGTATAACCGCTGAAGTTTAGTAGTGATTCAACCGTGTGTTTCTCTGTTTTATTTTCATGTTTAACACATGGTAAGCTGACATAAAAAAATCATCATGATCATGGCCAAAAGCGATCTAGTCCAATGTATTTTATTGAGCTGGTAATTAATTTATCATTTAAACCTTTACCTAACGAATCGCCATCATCCGCCCACCTATTATGCAAAATGAGCAGTTGAAAAAATGACATTTTTCAAAATATTTCAACAAAACCATATCATGTGACCCCTCATTGGAACGAGCTCATTGAGGGGTCACATGATATGGTTTTGTTGAAATTTTTTGAAAAATTTAAAAAAAATATATTTACAATAATAAATTTTGAAATCGTCTGCGTTGGGTAAAGGGTTAATAACTGTTAACAAAAACAGTGACCAGGACATGTGTAATAATTTATGATAATAATTTGATGCCAAATGAATGCAGGTACAAAATTTTCTCTTTCTGAAATCAATGGTGCAGTTGCTACCAGCAATACAGATTTTCATTTTATCTAGATGTTATTTTTATTAACCCTTTCAACCCTGGCAGCGTGGAAGGAATCATTGCAGTCAATACTGTCAATGGTGAAATGGGCGAAACCATCCTGGTTTGTTCAGAGGTTCAGTAATAATTTAATCCAACAGCTCGAAAAGAGCTGTTGGATTAAAGTATTACCGAGTCTTGCTTCAGACTTTTTGCTCTTTGTATCGTCTGCTCGTCCACTACCATTTTTTCTTCACACAAAAATCTATGCACACCGGGTTTAAATAGTTAAGGGAAATACGTTGTTGTTGTTGTTGTAAGATAAATATCAGTGTAAATGGTTGTATTTGAAATCAAAATTTGTGGAAAATTTCCAGCTTTACTGCTTCTCAGAACAAAGTTCCATGTTAGAAGAATGGACCTCATCATGATACACGTGCACTTCCAAAAATGTTTCAAGGATAAAGGATGCAATCACATTTACCAGTATTTTTATTGGGGTTTAATGACACTTTCAATGGGGCATGATCATATGTTGGGCAGTCTCATGGGTGGAGGAACCTGGTGCACCCAGAAAGTACTCCAGGCAACAGCAAGTAACTATCAGACTCTGCAACCTACAGTATGTGGGGAGTGGATTGTAACTAAATCACCCACAGAGTGGAGTTATTTATTTATTTATTATTTATTGGTGTTTATGATCACATATTTATGCACAATGGCTAATCATGACCATGACAATTTTACGGGTGGAGGAAGTCGGAGTACCCTGAGAGAACGGCGAGCAACTGTCAGCTCCCCAACATACTAACTCCACACAAGCAAGGTTAGCATTGGTTGAAGACAAGTGCACCATCGACGTGCAGTACGCCTTAGTACACTACGCCACCGTGCCCCCACGCAGGCAATGGAGATGAAGTGTCTTGCCCAAGGACACAACGTGGTTGTCGCAGGTGGGATTCGAACCGAGGACCTCTCGGCACCTCTACCTACTGAGCCACTGCGCTCCCAAGAGTGGAGTTATCACCCAAGCTATAACTTTCAAATTGTGTACATATTGACAAAAAAAACACAAGTAATGTTTCAGCCAATGGACCTCTGGGTTTAACCCGGAGGTCCATTGGCTGAAACTTTGCTTGTGCTGGTTATGCTTTGCAACAAATTTGCAATTATTGCTTGGGTGGAATCTCCACTCTGCAGGTGATTTAGTGATAATACACTCTCCACGTACTGTACTAACCTCACACAAGCAGGGTTCGCATTGGTTGAGAGCAGTTGTGCCATTGATATGCCGCTCACTACACCACCATGTTTTGACTTCAGTAACTGGGACTGTATCTAGCCAAAGGGCACAACACAGATGACACAGGTTAGGATCGAAGCTATGACTTTATACATACCTTCAACCAATGATAACCCTGCTAATTCTGGGTTCATTGGTGGTTCTTTCTGGGTATTTTGGCTTCCTCCATCCATAAAAATGTCCGACACGATATGACCATGGCTGTTTAAAGTGTTATTTATTTATTGGTGTTTATGGTCACATATGTCTACACAATGGCTACAAATGGATATAAAGTCAAGTCCAGCCAATTGTTTATACCCATGTTGTCCATTTTAGAGGACTTCTACTCCAGACATTGGTTACCATGTCCTATTTTAGCAGTGGTAGAGCTTGCTGACCACAGCAACCATGCACTGCTTTACTTTCTTTCTATGGATCCCATAGGGAGAAAAGTGTTGTGGTAAAAGCCTGAATAAATAAATATTTTGCTATAGAATCAATGAGACATATGGAGCACATTGTCAGAGATTCTTTGAACATTACTGTACATCATAATATAAATTCATAGAATATAAATAAACAGTGTTTAACCCTTTACCTAACATAACGGCCAAAACTGGCCAAGGCTATTCTAAAAAATCACCAATTAATTTTCATTATTTTTTCATTTATTGTCTAAAAAAAACATATGTTATGACCCCTCGGTGAAAAAAGAGCTCATCGGGCTTGTTCCAATGAGAGGTCATAGCCTATCTTTTTGAGACAAAAAATGATAAAAATTAGTTATTCAAGAATTTTTTTTTGCAAGTGTCGTCTGCTTTTCATGTTAGGAAAAGGGTTAAAAATAAAATTAACATGCTGTATCTGCAAGCTGAAATAACAAACAATATTCATTCTAGGTGAAATAATTGTAAATATGCAATTTCAGATAAATATAAATGCAAATAAAGAATAAAATCTTAAAAGAACAATACTTTATTGCAAACTGTTACCAACTAGAGAAAGGCTTCATATAAATAATTCTTATTGAGTTCTGAAATATGTTGACATAATATTATCAAAGCAAGAGTGAACAAAGGTAATGTAGTTTCAATTAGGCCACTCAAAGTAGATCTTGTTTCACTTGCCATTTTTTATAAATTTTCATGCGTTTTTTAATTTAATTTTTTATAATTATTATTTCCTTACCCTGAGAGGTTCATATTATTTATCTATTTATTTGGGTTTAACAACACTTTTGACTGCCAGGGCCACCTCATGTCAGACAGTTTTATGGGAAGAGGAAGCCGGGGTACCCCGAGAGAATCACGAGTCGCAGCAAGCAACTGTCAAGACTCCCCAAACTTATAACGCCACACAAGTAGGCTTAGCATTCATTGGTTGAAGACAAGTGCACCATCAACGTGTAGTATGCCTTAGTACACAGCACCACTGTGTCCCCATATGGGCAGTCGGGATGAAGTGCCCTGCCCAAGGACACAACGCAGTTACCCCTGGTGGGGATGGAACCATAGATCTTTTGGTTTGAAGGCCAATACATAACCACTTAGCCACTGTTCTCTTTCAGAGGTTCATATACTTGGTTTATTTTATGTTTCACACACACTGATGACAAAATATTGAAATTTCAAGCAAATAATGTAACTTGAAATTTAATAAATTCTGTCTTGTTCGAAAGAGTTCATTGAGCTCTGTCTAACAACACTGAATTAGTAAAATTTGTAGTTGTATTATGAAAAAATTTGCTTCATACAATTCTGATATTATGACAGCAGTGTGAAGAGAGTAATCTACAAAAATATAGAACCTTAGTGAGCATGCTCACATACCCCACGCGCCCCGATATTTCAAGCTCTAATCATTTTTTAAAAATAAACATAGATTCTAGGAATACTGTAGGCCACCATGTTAGACTAACATACCAAAAATCAGCTCAATATCTGGAAGCGTGTAGAAAGAAAGTCTGCAAAACTGTAATTTTGATGAACTTTTCAAAGTTCAAGGGCCGTAATTTCGGTAAAAATCAATGGAGCAGAACAAAATGCAAACTTGATCTGTAGGCCACCATGTCAGACTAACATACCAAAATCAGCTAAATATCTGGAAGCGTGTAGAAAAAAGTCAGGAAAACTGTAATTTTGATGCATTTTTCAGAGTCCAAGGGCAGTAATTTCGGTAAAAATCAGTGGAGCGGAACAAAACGCAAACTTGTTCTGTAGGCCACCATGTTAGACTAACATACCAAAAATCAGCTCAATATCTGGAAGCGTGTAGGAAAAAAGTCCGCAAAACTGTAATTTTGATGAACTTTTCAAAGTTCAAGGGCCGTAATTTTGGTAAAAATCAGTGGAGCGGAACAAAATGCAAACTTGATCTGTAGGCCACCATGTTAGACTCACATACCAAAAATCAGCTCAATATCTGGAAGCGTGTAGAAAAAAAGTCCGGAAAACAAGTAGGACTGACTGACGGACCGACGGACCGACGGACTGACAGACTGACGGACGGACCAGTCAAAAACATTATACCCCTGCAACTTCGTTGCGTGGGGTATAATAACAGGTTGCTGTGTATTTTATCAACTTGGTTTTTATTATTATTATTATTATTGGGGTTTAATAACACTTTTTACAGCCAAGGCTACCTCATGTCGGACAGTTTTATGGGTGTAGGAAGCTGGAGTACCTGGAGAAAACCACAGAGCAGCCTGATTTGTATTATTACACCCCCTGCGAATGAAGTTCAGGGGGTATACAGGAATCACTTTTTCTGTCTGTCTTTCCATCTGTCCTTCTGTCTGTGCAAGTTGTGTCCAGCTCAGAACTTTTGATTGCCTTGAAGGATATTAATGATACTTAATATTAATGTTGCCTACCACCAGAGGATGTGTCGCAAATAAGGTTGGAATGCCTGACTGCAAGGTCAAGGTCATAGACTTAGTTCTAGGTCACATACCCATATCCAAATATACACAAATCGTGTCAGGCTCATAACTTTTGATGGCCTTGAAGGATATTCATGATACTTGGTATTAATGTTGCCCACCGCTAGAGGGTGTTGTGAATAGGGTTGGAAAGCCTGTCTACAAGGTCAAGGTTACAGACTTCGTTCAAGTTCACATGCTCATATCCAAATAGACAAGTCGTGTCCAGCTCAGAACTTTTGATAGCCTTGAAGGATATTAATGATACTTAGTATTAATGTTGAGCACCATCCAGAGGGTGTATCGTGAATATGATTGGAATGCCTGCCTTCAAGGTCAAGGTCACAGACTTAGTTCAAGTTTACATAACCCCACAGCCAAATCCAACTATAACAAGTCTTGTCTGGCTCAGAAATTCTGATGGCCTTGAAGGATATTAATGATTCTTGGTATTATTGTTGCACACTATCAGAGAGTGTGTTGTGGGGGGGGGGGGGGGGGGGGGGAGGGGTATTGGTCCCAAGTCGGGAAGGCCATATCTAGTTATTATTATTTTAATGACACTTTCGACAGAGAAGGTCATCTCGAGTTGGACAGTATTACAGGTGTAGGAAGCAGGAGTACCTGGAGAGAACCACTGAGCAGTGGCAAACAACTGTCAGACTCCTTAATGCACCAACTCCACACAAGCAGGGTTAACACTGGTTGAATAAAAGAGACCCATCGAAGTGCAGTACGCCTTTATGCATAGAATCACTGTGCCCCCACACAGGCAATTGGGATTAAATGCCCAAGTACACAACGCAGTTACCCCTGTCGGGGATCAAACCATGAACCTTTCAGTTTGAAGTCCAAAGCCGAAGCCACCAATGCTACCATCAACTTGATTAACCATGGGAATTTATTTGACATAAACTAATGAATTTTAATTTTTTTTAAGTTGATATTAGTAATGAAAAGAGGCCATAAATTACCATATGGGATGGCCTGATAAACAGATTTTTATCCTTTATGCAGGCCTTACAGAGGTAAAATGGCAAATTTTCTCATCAAATCAATTTGTTTGAGCAATTTGTTTGATAATCAGTTTTATAGATTTAATCCAGAAAAAAGACCATAACTTTCAAATTCAGTGCAAGACTTCAATATCTGAGCTTTGTTGAGAATAATTACATATTTGGGCTTTTGTTCTGAGTCTGCTGATATTTTTCTAAATTTTATTTAACCTTGAACCAATGCACACAATATCAAATTTTTTTAATCTTTTAAAAATTTTCAAAAAATGTCAACAAAACCATATCATGTGACCCCCTTATTGGAACGAGCTTGATGAAATTAGGTTTCAAAAAGTTTCAACAAAACTATATCATGTGATACCTCATTGGAATGAGCTCATTGAGCTCATTCTAATGAGGGGGTGGGGGGGGGGGGGGCGCATGATATTATTTACATGTACATTGAGTCTGAAAAAGATTTACATGAAAAAAATCATCACAAAAGGAGGAGATTATCCTCTTTAAGAAGAAAAGGTTAAAAATTTTGGCAATTAATTATTTATTTGCAATGCATAATCATCATAATTTGATCAAAATAAAAAGTGTTCTTCACGTTTCATTATAAATACTTTATATTGAAATATCATTAATATTAACAACATTGGAAAAGGAATAGTTTATATCTCAACCCTTAAAGGCCTTTTGATTGCAGGCCAGGCCAGCACTACTCAGAAAAACTACCATTCAAATATTTTTTTTTTAATATTTATCTCTAAAACCTAGCTTATGACCCCCTCCATTTCCATTGGAACAAGTATATTGGATTTATTTCAATGAGGGGTCTTGAGCTATGTTTTTGAGTCCAAAAATAATTTTATTTTTAGTTGTACAAGAATGTCTTTAAAAGGTGATGTCAGGTATTCATCTTAGATAAGGGATTAGCAGAGATCAGTAAACAAGACATTTTTGTCCAAATTCATCGTACATAAATAAAATAGTGCCATTAAAGAGGTTAGGCTATCATAGCTCATGAGTGAGATAATTCAACTAGGATCCAGACAGAAGTGTATTCAAGAAAGCTGCTTTAAATTTTTTAAAAAGTTCTTGACCTGCACCAAACCATGGGAAGTCCCCTCTTTATACGATATTATAACTCCCTTCTTGGAACCGATATGTTGCCATATGCATGGAGTGGAGATAAAGATGAAGAAATGGTGCAGAAGACAAACATGCGATGAACCATTTACCTAACACAAATTGATGTTTTGATTCTCAGGCAATCCCTCACTGAAACTCAATGGATGTTTTTATTGCCTTGCTTTGTCTTCCAATATTACTACAAAATCAGGAGTCTCGAAACTTTTTATGTTTTTTTATTGATGTGTACATCCTGTAGCCTTGCAGTTGTTTCTAGGCAAATCTTGGCTGCCTATATAGGCAGCCAAGACGTGCCTAGAAATGACTGTCAAGGCACTTAGAATGTAACTTGCAAGTTTTCCCAGAGACAGCATGTTGGGGCACCTGTTTAGTTGCAGCAAAAAGTTATCAAAAGTCCGAATTAGGCCACTGAGGGTTAAGATTAAATAAGTTAATTTGTATAATTATGCACTTTCTATATATTCTGCATGTGAAAAAATAGCGAAAGGCCTCTCATTCCATGCTCACTATATGCAAGAAAAAAAACCCAACTCACTCCCTCACTGATTTGAAATAAAATTACCTGACAATCAATTAATTTTTTTGTGGCCTAAGTGAAAAAAAATCATCATTTGCATCAAAATCATACCTTGTTCCAATGAGGGGAGAGAAGCTATGCTTTTTGGGCAAACAAAAAATTGAGAAAAATGTGAATAGGTATTTTTGTAAATACATGTAGCCTGTTATTACCATTATGTAAGGTCAGGATTAACAGAACTTGATGCATCAAAGTTGACTGAACTCGTTGCCTTGGCAATAGTCTTTTGATGACAAATTCAGTAAAACTTGAGCAGCTTCTTCATCCTGCAAAATAAATTACACATAAATTATTGCAATTTTCATTTCAATAAGAATAATTAATAATTGAAGAGGATGAAAAAAAAACTTTAGGCTCTGTCTTGACCATTTCCCCATGGACTTTCAGGACTGGTATTCTTAAATATGCAGGAAGGCTAAAAATCACTACCCTCGCATGCCTAGGGAAGAAATTAGCTCCCCTCATGCTTACAAAAAGCCAAAAGTGGCAAAATGAAGTTTTACTATTTAATGAATTATGCCTAGTAGGCTTTGTACATTTTATTTGATGCTGCTAACAATGTAGTCTCTGTGAGATGGCTACAATGCTCCTCCTACACCTCCGGGCCTTGCCGAGACCCGGAGGTGTGGGAGGGGTAGTGTTACCATCTTATCGAGACTACTTTGTTAGCAGCACCAAATAAAATGTACAAAGCCTGGACTTTTTATATGGAAGGGATAGGTGAGGGTCACATGTATGTCATGAAGACTATTTTTAAATGTACATGTTTCCACACTATTTGGTCCATCAAAAACTGTAGTACAAAAGTATGTGTACACCACTGATCAAACCAAGTTGAGAGGATTTGGCAGAAGATTAAATTTTCTTCATGTATACCCATCCATGACAGTCATCTTTGAAATTACATTGCTTGAATAGTCAACAAGAGCAGCTCCTAGCACTGCATTATATCTTACCTCCTACAAGTATCTGGGAATTTCATTGGTTCAAAGACGTCACATGCAGACTGCATATAAAACCATATACTGCCTGTCAACATCAATATACGCTGACAGCTATGGGTAATCTCCCCTTTGTTCATTGATTATTGAAAATGGCGGCAGACGATAAACGCTTCAAGTTGAAAGACTGAGTGTTGGAAGCCTATATTTGGTCTGAAGTGCAGGTTAGGCAACTTAAAGGGCTTCATATTCTGTGGATGTGTGTCATGTTACCTTCGAAATGAAACTGTTTGGTATGTATGAATTTGCCTCGTTACAATTTATGGGAGAGTGCCAGCAGGCACTCTCCCATAAATTGTAACAAGGCAAAGACACGTGAACACATTGTGAGAGTTCTCTCATTTAATTTTGATTGCTGTTGTTATTAGTTCTGTGTATCGATGCAGCAGTCGGTAAGATATATTTGTTACACAGTTTGTTGGTGGCCTGATATGGTATATATGGTGTCAGTTCTCGGCCAATATGAAATTAACTGACACCATTTATACCATATTAGGCCACCAACAAACTGTGTAACTAATAATACGCCTGGTAGGCTTTTTCAAATTGTACATAACTACTGTTTGCATTCATTAACATCGTACCAAACCCTGATTCAAACTTAATCTGTATTTTAGTATTACTGAGACACAAACCAAGTTTGGTGCAGAACTACAAATACAAACTCAAGTTATTGTCCAAAACCAAAATGATGACAAAAATGTGAAATTTCTAAGTTGAAAAGGGCCTAACGGTTGTAACATGTTTGAAAAAGACTGGACAACAAATGGGTGCGAAACGATCCTGACAAAAATGCGTCCACAGACTGAAGAATTTCTCAGTCAGACTGTACCATAACTCTGGTTAAGAAAATCCAATCAAACAGGCAAAACCACAGGTCCTCATAGTGGTTAACTTACCAGTATGTGCCAAGTTTGAAAAGATTGGACAACATATGGCAGAGAAATGCTCTGGGCAAAAATCAATCGGGACAGACAGATTAACAACACATTTACATGATACAACTGTTTTATCTAACAATCACATAGATTTTGGCCTGAAAACCATGAGAAACGGTTGTATCACATAATGTGTTCCGATTCCGTATCATATAGACGACTCATTCTGATTCCGTATCATATAGACGACTCATTTCCGGTAGCGACATGGGCTATCATAACAGGCACATAGATACCTTCTATGTGCGTTTCAGTGGTCGACCGAACATTATGTCCCAAAAATGTTTGAAAATAATTTAACCCTTTATCTATCATGAAAAGCAGACGACACTTGCAAAAACAATTCTTGAATAACTAATTTTTTTCACTTTTTGTCTCAAAAACATAGGCTATGACTCCTCGTTGGAACGAGCTCGTTCCAACAAGGGGTCATAACCTATGTTTTTGAGACAAAAAATGAACAAATAATGAAAATTAATTGGCAATTTTTTTAGAATAGCATTGGCTGGTTTTGGCCATTATGTTGGGTAAAGGGTTAAGATTGAATCTGTTTATGTGACAGAATTGTTAGATAAATGAATTATCATGATAATGTGCATGTCCTGTGATTTGTATCAGATTCTCGGTGGTGTCCAAAAATGGGATCACAACTCGCCGGCAAAGCCGGCTCGTTGAGATCCCATTCTGGACACCACCTCAAATCTGATACAAATCACAGGACATGCACATTATCATGATAATCTGTATTTATCAAACAGGCATATAAAAACTGAAGAAGAAAAATATGTGTCACATGAGAAACAGAATATAATGAATACCATTTTTAATTTTGGGGGAAAATGGTGGGTCAGTGTTTAGGCACTATGCATTTGTACCTTTTGGGCACAGAACACAGTCTCCCTATATGGTTTAATCTAGGGCTGTCGCGACTATCATTTCTTGTAATCGACTAATCGTGACCAGTAATCGACGGTTAGTCGATTAATAGTCGCTTCCCATGATTTTTTAGCAAATCATTCTTCTGTTCGTAAAACTCTAAAAATGACAATGGCACCAGTGTGTTCAGACGAAGTGGGGTTGTGGGAACAACAAATCGGTCCCGACTGAAGCTGCATGTAGTCCAATCTTGGACCCACAGTAGGTAATATAATTTTTGGGGTTGGTACGTCCTGTAGGACGTACCAACCCCAAAAATAATATTACTGACTGCGGGTCCAAGTTTGAACTAGATTGAAGCCGATGAATTAAAATAAATTTACCAAAGAACGTTCCTGCATATGTTTCCTTTCTGCAATAAGTTTCTCGAAATTTTGAACATTGAGATCTATGCATTCCCTCGTCAGTTGTTAAAATTGGATCTTAGTCTGAAGTTCCGAACTTTGAGAAGTGATCTGACGTTCTGACTTTCGTCATAATTTTGTCACTTCCGCGCTTTGGGTTTTCCAATGGGTGCAGTGTGTACAAGACTGGAGAAATTCAGAAGAATCTATTCTTCTCGAGTAACTGTGAGTGTTCTTTCTTACACAGTCAGTGACAGTCGTACAGTCTTCCGGATATGAATGTTAACTATGGTTAGATATTTAAAGTTATTCACCTTCATTGATCATTCACCTCACAAAACAATGCAATTTAGCCCCGACGTGTAGTAGACGTGTACCACCTTGAAAATGAACGACGATCGACTAAAAATAAAAAACGTCGACTACTTCAATAGTCGACGGTTAGTCGACTAATCGAATAATCGTGACAGCCCTAGTTTAATCCATGGACTAGAGTGAGTATCCACTAGCATCACCAAAATCTTTCACGCTCAAGCAAACCATGTCACAATTCCAGAAACCCCCAAAGATCTGTGTTGCCTTTCAGTCCAAACATGGCCTGAAAGTCTGTAAAATAAGTTTTTGGTTTGGTACGTCCTTTGAAAGGACGTACCAAACCAAAAACTTATATTACAGACTTTCAGGCCATGTTTGGATGAGAAACCCGCCTGCTGAATCAGATTGCAAGATACTATCTGTTCCGAGTATCAATCAAATCACTTCCACGTTTCAATGATTCAATGCGCGGTTTACTTTCATGCATCACTTCAAGTTGAAATGAGTGGAATTATTAGATTCTTATAAAAAGCGTATTTTAAAAAGAAAATCTGGAGTTTTTGAATTGTGAGCTTGTGACAGAGACAAATCTCTATTTTTGCTCGCGCAAACGCTCGTGAAAAATAAACATTTGTCTGGGTCACTTGAGATAATTTTTGGTATCCACTCAAAAACACTAGATATCCTCTATTTATTGGAAGATACCCACAAGGTAAACATGCTCACAACAACTGGTATTACTTATTTATCGGTGTCTAAGATTCCTTTCAGCATATCTAGCTATATCACAGCTGCAACATAGGTATGAAGCCAAGCTGAGCCAAACATTTAGACCTATGCTGCCCACTTTAGAGGACTTACACCCCAGGCATTAGTTGTGGGTCCTATTTTACCAGTACAGCAGTATGGGGTTCCCACAAGGAACAATTGATACTAAGTTTAGTCCTAAGTAGGACCCTTCGGTCAATACCCCTTCCTTTCACTTCTCTTCAGGGAAGTGGAAGAAGGGGGTGACAACCAAAGGGTCCAAGATAGGACTAATACTAAGTTGTGAAAAATGTCACAAGGTATTGAATAAAGGTATAAGGTATTGAATAAAATTATGTCGCAAAGGTAACTGCTTTTTAAAGCTGGAAGTTAGTCTTTGCAGCGGTATGTACCACACCAAAATTATAGCCCAACTGTTCAGGTTTGGAATAGGGTGGTCAAAGCTTACTTTCCATCACAAACTTTGATTATTTGTGACAGAATGATGGCCTTTTCTTATAAAAATTTAATGAATTATGTCTTTTTTGTGGATGCTTGTGAACTAACATCTTACCCACATGTCAAAGGAAGACTCACTAGTGTGCAGAATAAATTTTTAAATGAATCAGAAAATTGAGCTGTTAATAGCATCTCACTGTTAAATTACCTCATGTCTTGAAAACCTTTCTCTTTGATAATTTTCACAAAAATTCTGTTCTCGATCGCATTCACTGAAGAAGTAAAATTAAAAAACCCACATTATCACACAGTGACACTATCCATATTTAGTATATCATGAATTAAATCCTTGCAATATTAATTGGTTTAGGAAGGTAGAAAGATGACATGTGACACCGGTATTATGATTTGAAATTCGCGTGTTCTTGAAATAAAAATATATACAGTGGAGCCCACTTAATTGGATATCTCTTAATTGTATATCCCTGTTAATTAAATATAATTTTCAAACACAACACCATTTACCATACCTTCAGTACAAATTTGATCTGTTAATTGCATGTGGGTTGTAGAGTAAACTCCTGTTAACTGTATATAAATTTTTGTAATATGTCGAAAAAATTACTGTGACACGCACCAAATTCCCCTTATTTATCAACCTTTTTGGCCTCACTACATCCAATACAGGCATTTATTCTATTATATCTTGTTTGACAGAGCTCTATGAGCTCTGTCAAACAAGATATAATAGAATAAATGCTCAGTATACCTCCAGAACACAGGAAACTGACCAAATCCCTGTTAATTGTATACTCCTGTTAATTGAATAATTTTCACTGGCAAAATGGATATTCAATTAAGAGGATTCTACTGTATAATGCGCGAAAATAGGGAAAACACATATTAATTGCAAGGGATTTCATCAATAAAAAAGATATTTTTGGAGTTATAGATAGAAGTATTACTTACAGCCATGAGTAAATGAATGATTTGAATGGATTCAATGAAAGATTAATCCATGTCTGTAAAGTTACTGAACCTATTGTTACGAAAATAAGCCATAAAGTTATTAGTCGGCTTACTCGCTTTCATCTGATAGAATCTCGGATACAAGAAAATTAGTCTTTGTCAGTTTAACTCCTGTAAAAACTTGGTCGACCTCCCTTGTCTCGATAAGCATTTAATTACTGAGCCAGGCTTTTGATACCAACTCTGTGTCAATTAATGAACATCGAAATTCTTTTACATCCAAAGTAAACTCAACACTCTGAATGTACCGAATTTCATGAGTTGTTTTTCATCTGGTACGGTGAGACTGTGTACATCGCATTTATCAAGGGCTGACAGAAAAGTAAGGTATTTCAGTTTTATTTTGCTTTCAATCTTAACTGTTTCATGGTATACCTGTATACCACGGTATTGTTTTTAATACCGTCACCGGTACTCAAATCCGAATACCGTGCAGCCCTATCATGACTGCAACATATAGATAAAGTCAAGTTTAGTCTATTGTTTATTCTCATATTGCCCATTTTACAGTACTTCTATCCCAAGTGTTGGTGAATGAGTCTTATTTTACCAGTAAAATAGAGCTTTTTTACCACAGTGAACAAACTCCGCTTCACTTCCCTGGGTTCTCCCCGAAGGTAGTGGCTCTTCACATGAATCCACTGCAAGCACCATTGTTATGAGGTTTAGTTACCAAGGTCTGAGATTGTGCTCCCAGAAGATTTTGAAAGATGGAAACCTGTCTCCTTTAACCCTTAAAGGCCTAGTTCCCATCTTTGATCACATTTACTGTAATAGAACAGGTGCCCCAACATCCCGCCTCTGAATAAACTTGCAAGATACAGTCTGAGTACCTCTTCAGTTGTTTGCTGGCAAGTCTTGGCAGCCTATACAGAAACAACTGCAAAGCCACAGAATGTACACTATCAAAGTGTTGCCAAAATGTATAAAAATCTCCAGCCCATAAGGGTTAACCTATCAAATCAGCAGCATCTGTTCACATAATTTAAAATTGAGCTGTTGAAAAAAATACTTTTAGAAAAGTTTTAACAAAACCATATCATTGGAACATGATATGGTTTTGCTGAGATTTTTTGAAAAATTAAAAAAATTGTTGGATATTGTGAGGGTTGGGTGCAGGTTTAATCTGAGGGGCTATTTTTATTGGAAGTATGGGCTCAGGTTAATCTTAAGGAGTTCAGATACATAACGACATAAGTTTTCCTGGAAGCTGTAAGCAAATATTGCCATATGAACATTTCTGAACATTTCACCAATCCATGTACTTGGGACAGTGGCGGCGCCAGGATTTCAGGAGGGGTGGGGTGGGGTGGGGGTGGGGGTGGGGGGGCTAAGTAAGATATGGGGGGTCCAAGGTCGAGATGCAAAAGGCATCTCCCAAATGCCGCTGGCCTGAGCTAGAGGAGGCAGTTCAGCAATCTGAACGTAGTGGCAGGGGGTAGCCACTGCATTCAGATCGCTGAACTCGGGAGGAGGGTGTCTCCCTCCCATTAGTGTGGGGGGGGGGGGGGGGGTCTGGGGGATCTCTCCAGGAAAATCTTTTCATATTTGGAACCTTGGGAGCGATATCTGAGCATTTATACAACACCTGACATGATGTGTATTGTTGTGTGACATTTGCGGGTGTGATATTCGGTGAGAAAACCAGTAATCTGAAATTCGATTTGGGGGGGGGGGGGGTGGGGCCTGAGGGAAAAATGGGGGCCCACGGACTTGAGAAGTGGCCTGGGTCCACTTTTGTGAAGCCCTTCCCCTCTTTGAAAATTTTGGAAGACATGTGTTCCCCCCAGGATCTCCATCCATGGTTTTATTACATATATAACAATAATTTTTATAAGCAAACCATACAAATTATTGTCTTAATCTCAAATCAGGTAATAACATATTGATAAGTAGTGGGTAGTCCCATCCCCAGATGGGTAGTGGAAAATTCCTAGTTGCATTGCATATCAAGGGAGATAAAGCTTGAATTTCTAACTGGGCACAGACTGAATGGACACTGATGCACACTCCCAATTTATATAATAGATGGACAGTGCTACACACTGAAATGCCACCACAAACTCAAGTCAAGACAACATTTGTGATAACATTGTTGTAAACTGTCACTAATTCCAAGAATTGATCTCTGTTTTTTCTGCCACTGCATTATGATTCAAAGACAGCATTGTAAATTAGGATCCTCAGAATCACAAATTCCAGGTCAATTTGAATCTCAATCAAATCACACTCAGGGATGTGGCCAGAGGGTTTCAGCTGGGGGGTGCCACCGATGTAAATTCCAACTGTGAGTGGTTTCGATAGGTGGTTGCACTGCAGCGCTGGATGATATCTTTTAACCCTTTACCCAATGAATCGCCCGCATCCGCCCGCGTAATATGCAAATACAGCTGCTGAAAAAATATTATTTTTCGAAAAATTTCAACAAAACAATATCATGTGACCCCTCTTTGGAACGAGCTCGTCGGGCTCGTTCCAAAGAGGGGTCACATGATATGGTTTTGTTGAAATTTTTTACAAATTTTTTTAAAAAATATTTAAAATAATGAATTCTGAAATCGTCTGCGTTGGGTAAAGGGTTATGAACCCTTCTGAAAATTTTCACTAGTCCTGAAATGGAAAAAGCATCATTTATAATGTATCTGGGTCAGAAAATTTACCGGATTGATGTCAGAGTCGAAATTTTGAGGCCATGTCAATTTTAGAGTAGGAAATTTGAAACTCAAGTTTCCAGTTGGAAAAAAAAGATCAAAAGTTCTCATCATTAGTTGGAATTTTAATATTTTTCATGAACAATGTTAATTTATTGAATTTTCAACTATTTGATTTTTGACCTCGGAATTTCCAACTATTGAAAAAAAAATACTCCTAGATGGGGGGGTGATACACTCCACCCCCCACACCCCCCTTGTCGCCACATCCCTGATCACACTATGAATTTTTAAATCAAATGTAATCTCGAATTGAATCTCACTATTCTTGGAAGTTGGAGATATTACACATTCACACAGCCATAACTATTGCCAGTCAACAGCAACTCGTCGATGTGGCCAAATCATTAAAAAAAAAGACATATTCCAGAAATGGAATTAAAAGTACTTTCAGAAGCGGAATCTCCTTGAACACTTTTTCTGTCATCAGGTCTCCTGTTGAGATTCTGCTTCTGAAATTACTTTCGAAAGATTTCAAGGTGGAGACACCTATAGGACTTTGAGAACATCACAGCAGTGGCATACCTAAGGTATGGCACATACCCTGGGTGCCACTTGAGCAGTTTCTTTTAAAGTCAGACAAGCCATCCTCGAATAGTGAAAAAAGAATTTTCTTCAGATGTCTTATCTGACTGTGATTATCATTACTAAGAAAAACTAGGGTGGCCTTTATTGTTAAACCACTTACATAAATCATTAGGTAAAAATACACTGCTGGAAGCAACATGATCACATACCTCATAATACCACTGTTGAGCCACAGTGCCAGCTGGCAGTAACACCATTCTCCAGCACAAACTGGGGAGGTTGCGTTGCTTTTCCGCCTTCTCTGTTTTTACTATGTTAGTCATGTTTTTTACATCTATACAGAATTTCTGCCTATATAAATATCAACACCTAATGCACGACGTTGCTGATGCAAGATCGCACGTTAGTTCTAGCTATCTATTTTGGAGAAAATTCTTTTAAGATGGAAACAGCATGTGTTCTATTCATATGTGTATGCCATAGGTGCTATTTTCCATAGATACAACGCTGCATCACAGTGCTTCAAAAATTCAGAATCAGTGCAACTTGACTCGAATTGAATCAACACAATTTGAATCAAACCAAATTACTAAGCTTTGCAGTGGCCTATAGTAAATGAAAAATTTTGTACAGTGAAAATATCTCTGATTATTTATTTATTTATTGGTGTTTAAGGTCATACACTTATTCACAACGGTTAATCATGACCATGGCAGTTTTACGGGTGGAGGAAGCCGGAGTACCCGGAGAGAACCACCAAGCAATGACGAGCAGCTGTCAGCTCCCCAACATCATAACTCTGCACTGCAGCACAGGCAGTGTTACATTGGTTGAAGAAATATGTACCATCGACATGCAGTATGCCCGCCTTAGTACACGGCGTCATCATGCCCCAATGTGGACAATCGGGGTTAAGTGCCTTGCCCAAGGACACAACGCAGGAGTCCAAAATGATCGCTCAGATGGTCACCCATCCAATGATTAACCGGGCTCGCCGTTGCTTAACTTCGATATCTCGGATTAAATCCTCATTTAGACAGTTTATAAAACCAACCATCATCCGAAATGTGATTTGTGATCTGTACGCACAAAGTGTTATGGTTTGTAAAGTCAAACTTTGGCATCCTTATTCAAACATCAGAGAAATATAATTGATTACTATTTAAGATGAATTCTCTGAATTTTTGAAGCACTGTGATGCAGCGTTGAAAAACACAATTTTTCAATTCACCAAACATCTGCTGAAGGAGTTGATGATTTGATGTTCTAAACACAAATTCACAATGAAAATCAGAGAAATATAATTGATTACTATTTAAAATGAATTCTCTGAATTTTTGAAGCACTGTGATGCAGCGTTGAAAAACACAATTTTTCAATTCACCAAACATCTGCTGAAGGAGTTGATGATTTGATGTTCTAAACACAAATTCACAATGAAAACAGCTGATTGAGATGAATGTAAGAAAATACAGTGGAGCCCACTTAATTGGATATTTCTTAACTGAATAACCCTGTTATTTGAATATAATTTCCCAACACAAAACCATTACAATACCTCCAGTACAAATTTGACCTGTTAGTTGAATATATGTTATAGAATAAAAAATCTTGAAACCTGTCAAGAAATTACCCTGACTCTCCCCAGTTTTCCTTTGTTTATAGACCTATTTAGCCTCATTACATCCAATACAGGCATTTAATTTATTGTATCTTATCTGACAGAGGTCACTGAGCTCTGTCAAACAAGATATAATACAATAAATGCTAAGTTTATCTCTAGAATACACGAAAGTGACACAATCCCTGTTAATTGAATACTCACATTAACTGAATAATTTTCATTGGCAAAGTGGCTATTCAATTAACAGGGTTTCACTGTAACGTTGTTGCACATCAAAAAGGTACAAACATATTTTCTGTTTTAATAATGCAATTTACAATCATGATTTTTGAAACAGAGAAAAGCTTGGACATTAAAATCTTTTGAAACTGCATGTAAACTGCCCCTCAAACCATTTCAAAACTACCAATTTTTTGGCACTTATATGCTCGCCCAAATGGAAGTGTGTTTCTGGAATGCTGGGATGAATGTTGAATTCCCAGGAATTACCCGGACATTCCGTGATAGTTAACATGTCCGAGGGGATAATTTACTTTTTTTAAATCACTTTGGCACAAAATTATTCCCAGGGATTCTTCTGGCCTTTTTGGGAAGGGGTCCAGGATCCATGCAGTTGTGTCTAGGCAAGTCTTGTCTGCCTATATAGGAGGCCAATGCTTGCCTAGAAAACAAGAGGCCCCAAGGGGCCTGAGGGCGCTCACCTGACATGGTAGCCTAAATATCAACCCAGAGAATTGATTTCAACAAGTTGCATTTGCTCCTCCTAAGAAAAGCTTATACCAAATATCCAAAGATTCTGACCAGTGGATCTTAAAAAAAAAAGAAGATTTTAAAAGAATATTCCTCATATTGAACTAAGTTATAATTCGGGCTCCCACAGGGAGCCCATATATGAACCCAGGGACTTGGCTTTAACAAACTTGAATCTCGCCCCCCCTAAGGATGCTGCACACCAAATATCAAAACATTCCGACTGCTGGATCTGAAGAAGAAGATTTTTAAAGAAAATTCCTCATTTTGAACTAAGTTACAATTCAAGCTCCCACAGTGAGTCCAAATATGGACCTAGGGATATGGCTTGAACAAACTTGAATCTCACCCCCCTAAGGATGCTGCATATCAAATATCAAAACATTCCAACTGCTGGATCTGAAGAAGATTTTTAAAGAAAATTCCTCATTTTGAACTAAGTTATACTTCGGGCTACCACAGTGAGCCCAAATATGAACCCTGGGACTTGACTTGAACAAATTTGAATCTCACCCCCCTAAGCATCAAAAGATTCTGCCTGCTGGATCTTGAGAAGAAGATTTTCAAAGAAATTTGCCTGAAATGCACTAAGTTCGAATTCGGGGTTCTATAGTGAGCCCAAATATGAATCTAGGGAGCCGATCTGAACAAACTTGAATCAGATCTACCCCACAATGTTGCATACCAAATATCAAAAGATTCTGCCTGCTGAATCTGGAGAAGAAGATTTTTTAAAAAATTTGCCTGAAATGCACTAAGTTCGAATTCGGGCTTCTATAGTGAGCCCAAATATGAATCCAGGGAGCCAATTTGAACAAACTTGAATCAGATCCACCCCTCAATGTTGCATTCCAAATATCAAAAGATTCTGCCTGCTGGATCTTGAGAAGAAGATTTTTTAAGAAATTTGCCTGAAATGCACTAAGTTCGAATTCGAACTGCTATACTGAGCCCAAATGTAAACCCAGGGGGCCGATTTGAACAAACTTCAATCAGATCCACCTCACAATGTTGCATACCAAATATCAAAAGATTCTGCCTGCTGGATCTGGAGAAGAAGATTTTTTAAGAAATTTGCCTGAAATGCACTAAGTTCGAATTCGGGCTTCTATAGTGAGCCCAAATTTGAATCCAGGGGGCCGATTTGAACAAACTTGAATCAGATCCGCCCCACAATGTTGCATCCCAAATATCAAAAGATTCTGCCTGCTGGATCTGGAGAAGAAGATTTTTTAAGAAATTTGCCTGAAATGCACTAAGTTCGAATTCGAGCTTCTATAGTGAGCCCAAATATAAACCCAGGGGGTCGATTTGAACAAACTTGAATCAGATCCACCCCACAATGTTGCATACCAAATATCAAAAGATTCTGCCTGCTGGATCTGGAGAAGAAGATTTTTTAAGAAATTTGCCTGAAATGCACTAAGTTCGAATTCGGGCTTCTATAGTGAGCCCAAATATGAATCCAGGGGCCCGATTTGAACAAACTTGAATCAGATCCACCCCACAATGTTGCAAACCAAATATCAAAAGATTCTGCCTGCTGGATCTGGAGAAGATTTTTTAAGAAATTTGCCTGAAATGCATTAAGTTCGAATTCGGGCTTCTATAGGGAGCCCAAATATGAATCCAGGGGGCCAATTTGCACAAACTTGAATCAGATCCACCCCACAATATTGCATACCAAATATCAAAAGATTCTGCCTGCTGGATCTGGAGAAGAAGATTTTTGAAGAAATTTGCCTGAAATGCACTAAGTTTGAATTCGAGCTTCTATACTGAGCCCAAATATAAACCCAGGGGGGCCGATTTGAACAAACTTGAATCAGATCTACCCCACAATGTTGCATGCCAAATATCAAAAGATTCTGCGTGCTGGATCTGGAGAAGAAGATTTTTGAAGAAATTTGCCTGAAATGCATTAAGTTCGAATTCGAGCTTCTATAGTGAGCCCAAATATGAATCCAGGGGCCCGATATGAACAAACTTGAATCAGATCCGCCCCACAATGTTGCATCCCAAATATCAAAAGATTCTGCCTGCTGGATCTGGAGAAGAAGATTTTTTAAGAAATTTGCCTGAAATGCACTAAGTTCGAATTCAAAATTCTATAGTGAGCCCAAATATAAACCCAGGGGGCAGATTTGAACAAACTTGAATCGGATCCACCCACAATGTTGCATACCAAATATCAAAAGATTCTGCCTGCTGGATCTGGAGAAGAAGATTTTTTAAGAAATTTGCCTGAAATGCACTAAGTTCGAATTTGGGCTTCTATAGTGAGCCCAAATATGAATCCAGGGGGCCGATTTGAACAAACTTGAATCAGATCCACCCCACAATGTTGCATACCAAATATCAAAAGATTCTGCCTGCTGGATCTGGAGAAGATTTTTTAAGAAATTTGCCTGAAATGCATTAAGTTCGAATTCGGGCTTCTATAGTGAGCCCAAATATGAATCCATGGGGCCGATTTGAACAAACTTGAATCAGATCCACCCCACAATGTTGCATACCAAATATCAAAAGATTCTGCGTGCTGGATCTGGAGAAGAAGATTTTTGAAGAAATTTGCCTGAAATGCACTAAGTTCGAATTCGGGCTTCTATAGTGAGCCCAAATATGAATCCAGGGAGCCGATTTGAACAAACTTCAACCACGAACCCCCCACAATGTTGCATACCAAATATCAAAAGATTCTGCCCACTGGATCTGGAGAAGATTTTTTAAGAAATTTGCCTGAAATGCATTAAGTTCGAATTCGGGCTTCTATAGTGAGCCCAAATATGAATCCAGGGGGCCAATTTGCACAAACCTGAATCAGATCCACCCCACAATGTTGCATACCAAATATCAAAAGATTCTGCCTGCTGGATCTGGAGAAGAAGATTTTTGAAGAAATTTGCCTGAAATGCACTAAGTTTGAATTCGAGCTTCTATATTGAGCCCAAATATAAACCCAGGGGGGCCGATTTGAACAAACTTGAATCAGACCTACCCCACAATGTTGCATGCCAAATATCAAAAGATTCTGCCTGCTCGATCTGGAGAAGAAGATTTTTGAAGAAATTTACCTGAAATGCACTAAGTTCGAATTCGAGCTTCTATAGTGAGCCCAAATATAAACCCAGGGGGCCGATTTGAACAAACTTGAATCGGATCCACCCCACAATGTTGCATACCAAATATGAAAAGATTCTGCCTGCTGGATCTGGAGAAGAAGATTTTTTAAGAAATTTGCCTGAAATGCACTAAGTTCGAATTCAAGCTTCTATAGTGAGCCCAAATATAAACCCAGGGGGCCGATTTGAACAAACTTGAATCAGATCCACCCCACAATGTTGCATACCAAATATCAAAAGATTCTGCCTGCTGGATCTGGAGAAGATTTTTCAAGAAATTTGCCTGAAATGCATTAAGTTCGAATTCAGGCTTCTATAGTGAGCCCAAATATGAATCCATGGGGCCGATTTGAACAAACTTGAATCAGATCCACCCCACAATGTTGCATACCAAATATCAAAAGATTCTGCGTGCTGGATCTGGAGAAGAAGATTTTTGAAGAAATTTGCCTGAAATGCACTAAGTTCGAATTCGGGCTTCTATAGTGAGCCCAAATATGAATCCAGGGAGCCGATTTGAACAAACTTCAACCACGAACCCCCCACAATGTTGCATACCAAATATCAAAAGATTCTGCCCACTGGATCTGGAGAAGATTTTTTAAGAAATTTGCCTGAAATGCATTAAGTTCGAATTCGGGCTTCTATAGTGAGCCCAAATATGAATCCAGGGGGCCAATTTGCACAAACCTGAATCAGATCCACCCCACAATGTTGCATACCAAATATCAAAAGATTCTGCCTGCTGGATCTGGAGAAGAAGATTTTTGAAGAAATTTGCCTGAAATGCACTAAGTTTGAATTCGAGCTTCTATATTGAGCCCAAATATAAACCCAGGGGGGCCGATTTGAACAAACTTGAATCAGACCTACCCCACAATGTTGCATGCCAAATATCAAAAGATTCTGCCTGCTCGATCTGGAGAAGAAGATTTTTGAAGAAATTTGCCTGAAATGCACTAAGTTCGAATTCAAGCTTCTATAGTGAGCCCAAATATAAACCCAGGGGGCCGATTTGAACAAACTTGAATCAGATCCACCCCACAATGTTGCATACCAAATATCAAAAGATTCTGCCTGCTGGATCTGGAGAAGATTTTTCAAGAAATTTGCCTGAAATGCATTAAGTTCGAATTCAGGCTTCTATAGTGAGCCCAAATATGAATCCAGGGGGCCGATTTGAACAAACTTGAATCAGATCCACCCCACAATGTTGCATACCAAATATCAAAAGATTCTGCGTGCTGGATCTGGAGAAGAAGATTTTTGAAGAAATTTGCCTGAAATGCACTAAGTTCGAATTCGGGCTTCTATAGTGAGCCCAAATATGAATCCAGGGAGCCGATTTGAACAAACTTCAATCAGAACCACCCCACAATGTTGCATACCAAATATCAAAAGATTCTGCCCACTGGATCTGGAGAAGATTTTCTAAGAAATTTGCCTGAAATGCATTAAGTTCGAATTCGGGCTTCTATAGTGAGCCCAAATATGAATCCAGGGGGCCGATTTGCACAAACCTGAATCAGATCCACCCCACAATGTTGCATACCAAATATCAAAAGATTCTGCCTGCTGGATCTGGAGAAGAAGTTTTTTGAAGAAATTTGCCTGAAATGCACTAAGTTTGAATTCGAGCTTCTATACTGAGCCCAAATATAAACCCAGGGGGGCCGATTTGAACAAACTTGAATCAGACCTACCCCACAATGTTGCATGCCAAATATCAAAAGATTCTGCCTCCTCGATCTGGAGAAGAAGATTTTTGAAGAAATTTACCTGAAATGCACTAAGTTCGAATTCGAGCTTCTATAGTGAGCCCAAATATAAACCCAGGGGGCCGATTTGAACAAACTTGAATCGGATCCACCCCACAATGTTGCATACCAAATATCAAAAGATTCTGCCTGCTGGATCTGGAGAAGAAGATTTTTTAAGAAATTTGCCTGAAATGCACTAAGTTCGAATTCAAGCTTCTATAGTGAGCCCAAATATACACCCAGGGGGCCGATTTGAACAAACTTGAATCGGATCCACCCCACAATGTTGCATACCAAATATCAAAAGATTCTGCCTGCTGGATCTGGAGAAGAAGATTTTTTAAGAAATTTGCCTGAAATGCACTAAGTTCGAATTCGGGCTTCTATAGTGAACCCAAATATGAATCCAGGGGGCCGATTTGAACAAACTTGAATCAGATCTGCCCCACAATGTTGCATCCCAAATATCAAAAGATTCTGCCTGCTGGATCTGGAGAAGAAGATTTTTTAAGAAATTTGCCTGAAATGCACTAAGTTCGAATTCAAAATTCCATAGTGAGCCCAAATATAAACCCAGGGGACCGATTTGAACAAACTTGAATCGGATCCACCCACAATGTTGCATACCAAATATCAAAAGATTCTGCCTGCTGGATCTGGAGAAGAAGATTTTTTAAGAAATTTGCCTGAAATGCACTAAGTTCGAATTCAGGCTTCTATAGTGAGCCCAAATATGAATCCAGGGGGCCGATTTGAACAAACTTGAATCAGATCCACCCCACAATGTTGCATACCAAATATCAAAAGATTCTGCCTGCTGGATCTGGAGAAGATTTTTTAAGAAATTTGCCTGAAATGCATTAAGTTCGAATTCGGGCTTCTATAGTGAGCCCAAATATGAATCCAGGGGGCCGATTTGAACAAACTTTGAATCAGATCCACCCCACAATGTTGCATACCAAATATCAAAAGATTCTGCCTGCTCGATCTGGAGAAGAAGATTTTTGAAGAAATTTGCCTGAAATGCACTAAGTTCGAATTCGGGCTTCTATAGTGAGCCCAAATATGAATCCAGGGAGCCGATTTGAACAAACTTCAATCAGAACCACCCCACAATGTTGCATACCAAATATCAAAAGATTCTGTCTGCTGGATCTGGAGAAGAAGATTTTTTAAGAAATTTGCTTGAAATGCACTAAGTTCGAAATCGGGCTCCTATACTGAGCCCAAATATGAACCCAGGGGGCAGATTTGAACAAACTTGAATCAGATCCACCCTACAATGTTGCATACCAAATATCAAAAGATTCTGCCTGCTGGATCTGGAGAAGAAGATTTTTTAATGTTTTTCCCATTGCCTACAGTGTTAAAAAGTGCTGACTCAGCACTTTTTCAAAGTCCCGAAACTGTACCCTATGATAAAACCGATGGCAATTTTTTTTTACCAATCCTTTCTGTTGGTCCTAAGGAAGCTGCACACCAAATAAAAATTCTCAGTGCCGTGCAGTTTTGGAGATATGGGCGTTTTAAATTTTTTCTATTTTTAGCTCCTGCGGTTCCCACGGGGCTGCGGGAAATTTTTTTTTTGCATAAATCAAGTAATCATGACCCAGTAAGCCCTCACATAAAATTTGGTTCAAATCAGCCTCTTGGTTTGGAAAATAGAAATTTTGGGCGGGGCAAAAAATTTTGCCCCTCCCATAACGACGCCAAGTATAGCCCCACAAACTTCTCTTGAACAAATCTGAGTCTACACCTCAAAAGGAAGCTGCACACCAAATATCAAGTCTCTGCTACTGCTGGTTCATGAGAAGAAGATTTACAAAGATTTTGGTGCCACTTGGGGGCGTGGCACCACCCAGGAGGAGGGGCAACTTCATTTGAACAAATCTGAATTGGCATTAGGTAATAAACATTTAGCCAACATTTGAATAAAATTGGGCTAGTGGTTTAGGAGGAGAAATCGATAATGTAAAGTTAACGCCGAACGGACGATGGACGACGGACGGATCACGATCAGTAAAGCTCCCGCTGAGCTCCGCTCAGGTGAGCTAAAAACTGATAAGATTCCTCGAATGTAATTTGCAAGTTTATCTAAAAACTGCCCGTTGGGGCTTGTTTTTTGCAGTAAAAAGTGATCAAAATTGGAATTAGGCCAATAAGGGTTAAAAAAAAAAAGAACCAGTTCTTTGCCATTGAATTCATATGACTTCTGTATATCATATAGTTGCTAATTATTGATTTTCAGAAGGCTTATGGCTGCTCAGTTCAGGACACCTGCAGACACCCAAAAGAATCCCTGAATCTTAACCAAAATAAAAATGCCTGGAATATTTTCTGACGAACTGAAAATTATCTGACAAAATTTTTATATCCGACAAACTTTTTAGGGGAGAGGGCATCGCTCCCTTGGCCACCTACTGTATCTACAATACTGCCTGTACAGTGGAACCTTGTTAATTGAATAGCCACTTTGACAATGAAAATTATTCAATTAACAGGAGTATTCAATTAACAAGGATTGTGTCTTTTTCCTGTATTCTAGAGATAAACTTAGCATTTATTCTATTATATCTTGTTTGACAGAGCTACATGTCAAACAAGATATAATAGATGAAATACCTCTATTGGATGTACTGAGGCCCAATAGGTCAATAAACAAAGTAAAACCGGGAGGAGTTAGGGTAATTTCTTGACAGGTTACAAGATTTTTTATTCAATTAACAGGAGTTTACTCTATAACGTATATTCATTTAACAGGTCAAATTTGTACTGGAGGTATGGTAAATGGTTTTGTGTTTGAAAATTATATTCAATTAACAGGGTTATTCTATTTAGAGATATCCAATTAAGTGGGCTCAACTGTACTCATAACCAAACACATTTTTCATAGTCAACAGACCCGATAAACAAATTTGTACAGCTGTCAACTAAAACTTGTGCATCACCACATCAAAGAGATTGAGCTGGTAAAAGATTGTTATTACAGATACTACCTGGTGTCACTGTTTCCAGCACTCCCATAACTAGTCAAATTGGAGACATTACTTGCAGAAAATGATGATACATCATTCTGTGGTCTCCAAAGGATTGGCTGTGACATATTTCCTGTAGGTGTAGATGAGGAGCTGGCTTCTTTTGTACTTCCATAGTTACAGTAAACGGATGGTAAGAAGGAGAATTCCTGACCATCTGTGTATCTATCTGGAACAACATATGTCCTGCCATAATTCATGTCGTGAACATTATCGACATGATTCTCTGACCCTGGTGAAAATTACAATTGATATTATATAAGGTTAGATGATAATTAATACAGTGGCACGATGTTAATTGAATAGTCACTCCGTCAGGGAAAATATTTAATTAACAAGTGTATACAATTACAAGCAATTGGGTCACCAGGCCATAAAACTTGAGAGGAATGATTTTATCGTTCCTCTGGTGGTTATCTAAATGAAAAAAACAGATAACCGAAAAGTTGTTTGTTTGGAACTACAAACAGTTTGTCAAAATGTGTCTTATCACCTTATTTGATAGCACTGTTTTAAAATGTTCCTGTGGAACCCCCCACCCCCCCTTCAATTCTCAAACTCCTTAAGACAGCTGGCTCCCCCTGTGCTTGTCGTAGATGCTTTCAAAATCTGTGAACTGTCCTACAGTAAGGCCATCGTGGACGTGTCAAAATCCACGGGTTGTCATTGTTTCCATGCATATAATTCAGAGATGATCCGCTATGACACTTAGCAAAATGTCCACCAATGAAGCACCGGGAGTACCCTGATGCTTCATTGGTGGAAATTTCGCTTCGTGTCATAGCGGATCATCTTTGAATTATATGCATGGAAAAATGCGCACCCATAGATTCTGACCCGTCCACGATGGCTGTAGTGTAATCTGTTCTCTTTATTATATCCAGATGAACAGTAAATAGGTTATCCCAAAATTCGTGATTTTATTCTCTGGGTCACTGTCTTAGGCCTAAAAAAATAAAAAATCTGTTTCTCAGGCCCTCCCGCATGGTCCTTTTGGTTGCCGCATGCTCTCTTTTTATAACCAAGTTAAACTTAAAAAAAAATTTAAATTAAATGGTTTATGTCTGATATTTTACCCAAGTTAAACAAATTGATGAATTTGTCCCTTGAGTGCAAGAAGGCTTTGCAATGCTTTAGCAATGCAAGGCCTTCTTGCACTCAAGGGATGAAACACACCACCACCCATGCTATTCTGTAGATTATGAGGCCTAAAACTTGAACCAAGAACATGTACTTTTGATGGCAAAGAAGTAATTACTGAAATAAAAAATAAAAAATAAAATAAAAAACCTCTCGCCCGCATGCAATTTCACAAATAATGGCCTGAGAAACAGAAGATCTACTTTGTGTGGCCTTATCTTCTAATTTTTAGAGAAGACGGTATTGGAATTTAGTTCAGAGTTACGATGTTGGAGAGCTGACAGCTGCTCGTCGTTGCTCGGTGGTTCTCTCTGGGTACTCTGGCTTCCTCCACCCGTAAAACTCTCAATGACATGATATGACCCTGGCTGTTAATGTTTCGTTAAACCCTAATAAAAAAAAAATAAAAAAAATTGGAATTTAGAGTTCAGTATCGGTTCCTGTATTTTTAGGGGGTATACCTCATATTGTTTGGTATTCGATATCTGACTTGACTGAGATTAGCTGATGGTATGAAAGGGACATTCATATCAGGAAAATACTGAATAAGTTGTTCTTGTATCATTCTACCAAAGCACCAGAAATGGCACTGCCAATGAGCTCAACAGTGGCATTCTTTTACAAAAACAAATCATATCAGTTTTGTAACTTGTTCTAAACACATCTTAACCTTTAAAAGTCCTATTTTATGCCCTGGGGCGCGTTGGCTCAGTTGGGAGAGGTGCAGGCTGCAAGCCGAGAGGTCCTCGGTTCGAATCCCACCTGTGGCAACCGCGTTGTGTCCTTGGGCAAGACACTTCACCCCGATTGCCTACATGGGGGCACGATGACGCTGTGTACTGAGGCGTACTGCATGTCGATGGTGCGCATGTCTTCAACCAATCTAACCCTGCCTGTGCTGCGGTGCAGAGTTCAGAGTTACGATGTTGAAGAGCTGACAGCTGCTCGTTGTTGCTCGGTGGTTCTCTCCGGGTACTCCGGCTTCCTCCACCCGTAAAACTGTCACGGTCATGATTAGCCATTGTGCATAAGTATGTGACCTTAAACACCAATAAATAAATAAATAAATAAATTTTATGCCCTGACCTGGCTGACCATGCCATCTTCAAGAGATCCTGCTGACAATAGACAAAGCAGCTGGGCAGTAATTTCTAGCCATGTCTTGGCTGCCTGTTAAGGCAGCCAAGACTTGGCTAGAAATCACTGCAAAGCATTCTAAAGCAGCTGGACATGTACAGGTTGTACATGTAGTCTAGTAAGAATCTGTCAATTGCCCACGCCCCTGAGGGTTAACAAAACTGAAAAGAAAATCAGCCACTTCTTTCATGACAATGAACCCTTCAACTGCTATAAAGCCTCAACAAGGCCTTATAAATAGTGAATGTAGGAAAGTTTTAAAATTCAGACAGTTTTGGTATTCAATGATTAGTTTGGTTTTTCAGTATGCCCATGATAGATATCGGTATCGGTTTTTCGGTATATTGCCCATCTCTAATCAGTATGAATGACTGTGTTTTGATATAAGTCACAAGTATTAAACTTAGTCTTGTAAGAAAGTATATGAATTGATATCAAAGAGTTGAATCCAAGTAAAAGTGTTCCAAATAATCCAAATAAAAAACAGTCTCTTTTGTAAATCTCCTTTGTGATCCCCCTGGTTATGCAGACAAATGTTTTTGACAGGGGATCTTCAAGGTCTCATACCATTTCCATATTCATCCCCTACTGACTTTGTTCACAGTTAAAACAGGTCTTAGGCCCCACAAAGTAAATCTTCTGTTTCTCAGGCAATTTTTTGCAAAATTGCGGACAGGCAGGAGGGTGTTTTTTCTATTTTATTTTTTATTTTGGTAATTATTTCTTTGCCATCAAAAGTTTATGTTCTTGGTTTGTTTTATGTTTTAGGCCTTATAATCTCCAGAATAGCATGGGTGATGATTTAATTAGTCCCTTGAGTGCAAGAAGGCCTTGCAATGCAAAAGCATTGCAAAGCCTTGCTGTACTCAAGAGACAAATTTATTAATTTTATTAACTTGGGTAAAATATCAGACATAAACCATTTCATTTTTATTTTTTTAAGTTTGCATTGGTTATAAAATGAGAGCAAAATGTCCATGCATGAGGGCCTGAGAAACAGATTTTCAACTTCTTTAGGCCTTACTGATGATCTGTTATATAAATAGGGAGCGTTTGTTCAGTCTGCTTTGGTGTCCGGCTATCTGCATCCAGCTAGAAATTTTCTGTTGCATGGGCAGGCAGGCCTGTTGATTTGAGGCGAACAGACATTTGGGTCCCGTGGAGGTAACCTAAAATGAAAAATATGCGATTGGAAAACAGGTTGCATGAAATTGTTGCCAGGTCACACAAAATTTTCACCAAGTTGAATGATCTAGTACAAATGAATGGTGGAATGATGTTGAGCATCAACCAATCAGCAGCTGCAGAAGTTTGCATCTGCCTGAAGTATAGCCGCTCGTTTGGCCAATAATGGGCCAACAGAGCAGTTGTACTTCAGACAGATGCAAATACCTATGCTGATGATTGGTTAATGCTCAACATCATTTCAAACTGTTGACCATCTTAAGATGTTATATAGGTATAAAATCAGGAAATGGCAATAATTCATGTCTCTGCCACAAACAGTGATAATGGATGCTATACTCTTCTGCAGCATGCTAGCTCATGCCAAGATTAGGCTATAATTGCAACTAATTGGTATCTGGATTGCTGCAACACAGCCTCATCATTTTTCCAAAGGTTTCATCTCTATTCAACAGGATATTGCCCACAGGAGCCAGAACTTGGCTATGATACAACAGTTCATATATCAGCATAGTTGTGATACACATATATTTAGGTTACCTAATGGGTTACCTAAGTCAAGTACAGGGAAACGAACAGTAGATTACCAAAATTCAGACCAGGTGAACGATAAATGGGTTCTGCAAAATTTTGAAAACAGCAGGCCTGAGCAGGGCTACCCTTCCTATAATGGGTCGGCCTGCTAGTTTCCTATAAAGTGAAGAATGATAATTTAAGTCAAAGTAATAATATCCTTTGTAGAGAAAATTTTATACTTACATCTTGGTAAACTGTAGAGAGGCTGGTGGTTATATTGGGTTGAAGAGTCAGGAGAAAGAATTGGTAAGGGTGCAGAGAGAAATCTTGGTGTAGATGTGTTGAACATTTGCCACTGCCAAGGAGACATCCAGTCATAACTCCCATGAGGTGAGTTCATGATATTCACATTGTTATTCAACTGATTTGAATTAGGACATTTCTCTAGCACAGTAAATGTCTTTTCAAATGAATATTGGTTGGCATTCTTATAATTTGTGGAAAAGTTGGTATGCATCAACTGAGGACTACCTTTAAACTCGTCAATTAAACTACTGGAATGAGGGATGTCTGATCTCTGTGTACTATTGCCCATTGGCATGGACACACCTCCTACATGATTCATGAAGCATACACCACCATTTAAAATATGCTTACTGGAGTACTTCTTTGCACTCTCCAAAGTTAACTGATGCCCTTCCACATGATGCTGGTCATGTTCTGGAACAGAAGAAGATTTATTTTCATTTTCTTTCTGTGACGAAGTGAATCTGAGGCGGCGTCTTTTGTTTGCAAACCATGTCTTAATCTGTCTGGTACTGAGACCAGTTTTCTCAGACAGACTGTCTCGATCATGTTTTGATGGATATGGTTGGTCTAAATTGTTGGAAAGCCATACGCTTAGTTCTGACTTAGCAGTTTCAGGTAGTTTGTATGATGATCGAATGCCTGAAGGACAAATGCTTTTTGGAGGCGGGTTTCTGAAAAATAACAAAGGACATAGAATATATTCAACTGGAACGTGCAGCAAAGGGCTCATACTCGAACATGAATACAATGTTATATCATGACTGTAACACAAGAATGATGTAAGGACTAAGAAAGTTAAAAATCTGTTTCTTGGGCCCACCCATATGCTCTCTTTTTATAACCAATGCAAACTTTAAAAAATTAAAATTAAATGCTTCATGTCTGATATTTTACCAAAGTTAATAAAATCAATAATTTTGTCCTTTGAGTGTAACAAAGCATTGCAAGGCTCTTATGAGGCCTAAAACATAGAACAAACCAAGAACATGAACTTTTGATGGCAAAGAAATAATTACAAAAATAAAACAAGAGGCCCCAGGGGGCATGAGGGCGCTTACCTGACATGGTAGTCTAAATATCAAACCAGGCACTTGACTTGAACAAGCTCCATACACCCCTCCTAAGAAAAGCATATACCAACTAGATGAAGCGATTGTGCCCACACAATACACAGGATTTTCAGTTCCTGCACTTTTACGTCCAAAAATTGAGATAAACGCATAAAAAACAGAGTTTTTTTTATTTTGGTTCAGAACTTTTCGAAGTCCCAAACAAAATATTTTCAGACTAAAATTTTTTTTTCTTCTTAAAATTGACCAAAAACGAATAAAAAACCAAAAAACTAATTTCTAGATTTTGGTAAAAGTCCCACCCGGACCCCAAATTTTCAGTGTAAAAAAAAATTTTTTTTTAGTCTTAAAATTGACCGAAATGCATAAAAAAACCAAAAAACTCATTTCCAAACTCTTCTAAGTCCGGACCAGGACCCCAAATTTTCAGCCTAAATATGAAACCAGGGACTTGGCTTGAACAAACTTGAATCTCAACCCCTTAAGGATGCTGCATTCCAAATATCAAAAGAGTCTTATTGGTAGATCTGAAGAAGATTTTTAAAGAATATTGCTCATACTGCACTAATTTGAACATTTGGGTTCCCATCGGGAACCCAAATATGGACCGAGGGATTTGATTTCAACAAATATGTGAATCAATGTTCCAAAGATGTTAAATGAAAATTATGAAAGCTTTTGGAGCAGTGGTTTGGAAGCAAACGATTCTTTAATTTTTTCCCATTGCCCACAGTGTAAATAAATGCTGACTCAGCATTTTTTCAAAGTCCCGAAAAAGTACCTTATGACAAAACCGATGGCAATTTTTTTTACCATTCCTTTCTGTTGGTCCGAAGGAAGCCTTGCACCATATAAAAATTCTCAGTACCATGCAGTTTTGAAGATATGAACATTTTCGTTTTTTTCTATTTTTGGCTCCTGAGGTTTCCACGGGGCTGCAGGAAAAAGATTTTTTGGCATAAATCAAGTACTTATAACCCAATAATACCTCATATTAAATTTGGTTCAAATTGGCCTCTTGATTCAGAAAATAGAAATTTTGGGCGGGGCCAAAATTCTTGCCTCTATCAGAACAAAGGCAAATATTGCCCGTCAAACTTCTCTTGAACAGTTTCAGTCTACACCTCAAATGGAAGCTGCATACCAAATATCAAGTCTCTGCTACAGCTGGTTCATGAGAAGAAGATTTTTTAAAATTTTGTGCATTTTGGCCCCACCCCTCCACAATATGAGCAGAAACCCAATTTGAAGAAAAACCCAAATGCCCCTATATAACCGCTACTCTTGTGAATTTTTATTGAACTGCAGCTAGAGGCTTGGGAGAAAATGACCCAAACACCAACTTCACGATGTACGACGGACGACAGACGATGCACAAAAAGTGATCAGAAAAGCTCATCCTGACTTTCAGTCAGGTGAGCTAATAAAAAAATGCCTGTCCACATACAATTTTACAAAAATGGCCTGAGAAACAGCAGAAGAAGATCTAGTTTATGGGGCCTAAAGTTTAGCTAATTTTCATGCTTTAGCATTGCAGATGGCACCCTATTGCAGTCAAGGGATGATATATTGTATAATTTATGCTTTCACTCATAATGAGGGGGCATCTCCAATCTTGAATAAAATTGAATGGATTTTTTCTATTGGGTTTTAACCCTTTATCCAAAGTAATGGCCAAAACTGGCCAGTGCTATTCTCAAAAATCGCCAATTAATTTTCATTATTTTTTCATTTCTTGTCTCAAAAACATAGGTTTTGACCCCTCGTGAGGGGTCATAACCTATGTTTTTGATACAAAAAACGAAAAAATTAGTTATTCAAGATTTTTTTTTGCAAGTGTCATCTGCTTTTCATGTTAGGTAAAGGGTTAACAACACTCATGACAGCCAGGGTCATCTTGTGTCAGACAGTTTTACGGGTGGAAGAAGCCAGATTTATTTATTTATTGGTGTTTAAGGTCACATACATATGCACAATGGCTAATCATGACAATTTTATGGGTGAAGAAAGCTGGAGTACCTGGAGAGAACTACTGAGCATCGATGAGCTCCTCAACATTCTAATTCTGTTCAAGCTCTGCTCAAGCAGGGTTACAGTGCTTGAAGACATGTGCACCATCGACGTGCAGTACGCCTTAGAACACGGCATCATCATGCCCCCATGTAGGTAACCGGGATAAACTGCCCTGCCCAAGGACACAATGTGGGTTGTCCCTGACGGGGATTGAACTCGGGACTTCTAGCGTAGAAGTCCAACAGTCTACCACTGAGCCACCACGCTCCCAGAAGAAGCCAGAATACCTAGAGAACCATTGAGAAGTGAAGAGCAACTGGCAGACTCCAAATGTACTAACCCCCACCCCCCCCCCCCCCCACACACACACAAGAAGGGTTACCATTGGCTGAAGACAAGTGCGCCATCAACATGCACTATGCCTTAGTACACAGTGCCACCCTGCCCCCACGTGGGTAATCAGGATTAAGTGCCTTGCCCAAGGACACAATGCAGTTGTCCATGGCAGGGATCGAAATGTGCACCTTTCAGTTTGAAATCCAAAACCATAACCATTCAATGGATCTTAGACTGTCAGGGAAGTGTGTTCCCAGAACTAATCCCTTAGTTATTTCACAGGTTAATTTGGAAAGGAAAGTCGAAAAATGAGCATTGTATCCTGATCTAGCAATGATTTTATGCATTACAATGCCCCTCTGGACCACTTAGGACACACTGGACCAGTCCAGCTCATTTGTGTACCGATACCACAATGATGGTTCAATCCAGACCATGGTCACTGGGCCTCAATAGACCATAAAACAGAACTTTACCTAACACGAAAGGCAGATGACACTTGCAAAGCAAATTCCTGAATAATTAATTTTTTTCATTTTTTGTGTCAAAAACATAGCTTATGAACCCTCGCTTGAACGAGCTCATTGAGGGGTCATAAGCTATGTTTTTGACACAAAAAGTGAAAAAAATAATGAAAATTGAATGGTGATTTTTGTGAATAGCACTGGCCGGTTTTGGCCTTATACGTTGGGTAAAGGGTTAAACAGTGTTTTGCCCTGGGGTTCTCACTTACAAGTAACCGGTAGAGTGCTACATTATTTATGTTTGTTCATCAACATTTGGTAACATGTATCCGACACAAGGTGATCCTGGCTGTAACCCCAGTAAATAAATAAATAAATTGGTAACATGTATTTGCCTGGTTAGGCAATTATAACAAGGCAAATCCTTACAGACTAAATAATTTCCCACCATAGATAATATGAGGCACATCCCATGAATATGAAGTCATTACTAAGTTACTACTGTACCCACACTAAGTAATGATGGGCTTCCAGCACTCTACCAATTAAAATTAAGGATTTGTCTTTGCCATGATACTCTCCACAATTTCAGAAACTAATTTCATGGACTTTCATGAACCTTTTGGGGTTAAATTAAAGGATTTTCGAGGACCACATTAAACAAAATTCAAGGAATGTTAACCCTTTGAACCCTGGTGGTATCTTCCATGTCAATTCAATAGCAGCAAATGGAATAGTCCATATTCATTATTTGGAGGCAGACCAATTAATATTTTCAACGTGCTGCCCTGGAGCAGCACGTTGAAAATATTGATTGGTCTACTCCACATATTCGCTATAAAGCCATCAAAGTTTATGAAGTTATGACATCATATACATCATTATCACCTCTGACCTCAGAGCGTGAACATCCTAATTAGATCATAATTATGGAAACACTGGAACTACCAGTGAGACTGAAGAAAAACATAGCAGCTCTGGGCATCTCTTGCCCTATCACCTGGACTATCCAGGAGATAGGTAAGAGCATTCATCTGACTCTTGAGTTCAAGGTTGAAGAAGAGACAGAATCACCACCCTCCTTGGGGAGAGGTAGCACCTTTGGTGAGAGGATCCCCTCTCACACTGGTCCTCACCTGAGGAGGTCAGGAGTCTCTGAAAAGAAGAGAAAAAAGAGTCCAGCAACCAAGCAAGGGGATTCCTGTCGCTTGGAGGCTTTCCTGGAAAAGAAGAGAGAGAAGAGTGAGGAAAGGGAGGAGCCAGAAGCAGTCACCATTTCTGCTCCTACTCCCACAGAGACACCCATCTTGCCTCCAGCTCCACAGCCGGAGATGCCAGATGTGAACAACTCTGTGGAGACTAAGTCGGAAACTGAAGCTGTCTTCTCGCCACTTCCCTATCCCCACTCACATCTCCCTTCGATACCAGAAAGCCCTGCATCAGAAACAGTCCAAAAGAAAGCTGAAAAGTTCAAGTTCGATCTGGAAAAACACCGAGAAGAGAGTGAAAAGTACGCGATTGAAAGCGAAAGGCAACATCAAGAGCTACTGTCATTAATTAAAGGAATGGACACATCAACAAAACCAGGGGCAGTGCAACAACAGGCACCTCCAAGGGAAACACCAACCACAACAACAGCCATAGATACCCTTTCACCATCACAGCCACCCTCCTCACAAGAAAAAAACCAAGAAACACAGACACCGTTAACTTTCTTCCCTTCCTTTTCCTCCTTTAATATGATCAGACATGGTGCATGACAAAGTAAAAGAAATAATATGATACCTTAATTGAAGAGGTCGAAAGGGACTTGCCCCACACTGTTCCTGCACACCTTCGGTGCACTAAAATCATTTCATTTCAAGTTATGACATGTTCCTTGGCCAGAAAAGCAGCCTCTGGAGCTCAAAGGGTTAAGGATCTTCCATATATGAATAACAACAATTGTGTAGATGTTCAGTACAAGCTGCAATAAGTTGTGGGATAAAAACTAGAATATTTCTCTTGCATTTGTTCTTTTTTTGTTTTGGTGTTACTAAAGCTCTTACTAGAAAGACTTTAGAGTACTGGCCAACTGCAAATGCTTTCCAGTTCAAGGACCTTTGGGGTTTTGTGCCCATTTTCAAGTATATTCAAGGCCTTGAACATATAATTTTTGAATTCAAGAACGTTCAAGGATATTTAAGGACCCATGGCTACACTGTTCTCAGTAATGAGTTTGCTGTTCTGATACTTATTGATTCTTCAATTTGAGCCATGCGGTAAAACAAAAACAAAAATATTAACTTAAATGAGACCAAAGTGCAAAGCAGGTTGCGATTTGTTTTTAAAAACTGATTACAAATTTCTGATAGTCCTCCCTCAATGTTGCAGTACTAGTACCCATCGGGTTGACCATACAAAAAAATCCTGGCATTTACATTTGAAATTATCAATTAATTTGAGTTACTAATTGTGCAGGATTTGAGAAAAAGTGATAAAAATTTACTTGCCTGTCATACGAGAAAATATTTTGGAAAAATCCTCAGATGCTTCCAAAGTGATGCAAGTTCAAACAAAAAGGAATGATTTTTGACTCAAAGGAAGTCGGACATCTTATTTTCATTACATTATTTGCTGGTCATGTTCTGGACTGACTCCATCGAACTCATATCTCGATCTACATTTTTTCTAAAATTTTCAATAAGGCCTTTAAGTCATGCAACTCTCAACGATATATATTCAAACTTTTTTCTAACATTCCAATTACAACTTAATCATTCAACCTCTATTCACTGATTACTTAACCCTTTGAACTATAGTGGTATCTTCCACGCCTGTTCAATGGAAGCAATTAGAAGAGTCCATGTTCATTATTTGGGCTAGACCCATCAGTTTTTTCAGCATGCAGCCTTGGGCTGCACGTTGAAAATACTGATTGGTCTACCCCACAATGTTTACTGAACAGCCATCCTATATAATGACAGTATGACATATCAGGTTCCTGGCCTGGAAAAGAGGCTGCTGGGGTTCAAAGGGTTAATTACATAGTTCAGAATTCCAAAATTGGATGAACGGGGTTTCAATGAAATTAAATAGTACAGCAAATGAGGGAAGATTTTATTCATTTCCGTGTTTGTTTGTCTGGCAACTCTGCTGTGATCAGAGCAGGAAATGTACAAACAAAATTCTGGAAAAGGACTTTTTAACCCTTCACCCAACACAGACGATCTCAAAATTTATTATTTGAAAAATCATTTTTTAACAATTTTCAAAAAATTTCAACAAAACATATCATGTGACCCCTCATTGGAACGAGCTCAATGAGCTCGTTCCAAAGAGGCATTACATGATATGGTTTTGTTGAAATTTTTTGAAAAAAAATTTTTTTTCAGATGCTAAATTTGCATATTACGCAGGCGGATGTGGGCGATTCGTTGGGTAAAGGGTTAACTTCTTGCATGCTGCTAATAGATACTCCTGCCTAGGACGGAATTCTTTTTGCCATTGAAAAAAGTTTAATTTGGACACATCTTATCAAATTTCCACTCGGCAAGCTTAACGGATTTTTCACCAATGTCTTCTTGATATAAATTTAGATGAATTTTCCATTAAAGCTAGTCATGTTTGCTTCATAGCAGCCATGACTAGATTTGATGAAGAATATCTTGAAAATACTCAGCAGGTCAAGAGTTAATATTGGATGGCAATGCTGTATTTATGTTCCACATATTGTGATGTGAAACCTTGGTAATATATTACATTAAATTAACACAGCCTCTGTTGGTAGGTAGTATTTACTCAAACATTACAGATAAGATTACCTATATTTGATGACATGACAAATTTGGTTTTGATCGGTACTGATAAAATTTTAACTTCAAGGAAACTGACTCACTGTGACCTTGACCTTTGGCACAATGACGTAAAAATATGTAGGGTTCTTCCTCTCATCATGCTCAACCCACATGCCATGTTAGGTTTTGGTCAGGAATGCAAAAGTTTAATAATTAAGAGGGCCTAAACCAGCTCTGTCCAACAAAATTTAAATTTCAAGGTCACTGCGACCTTGACTTTTGGCACAATGACCTGAAAATACATAGAGTTGTTCCTCTCATTATGCCCAATCCACATGCCAAGATTGGCTTCGATCAGGAAAGCAACATTTTAATTCAATACAGGAAACCAACTCTGACCGTTTAAACTTTAAATTCAAGGTCACTGTGACCTTTACCTTTGACACAATAACCCCAAACTAAACGGGGTTCTTTCTTTCATCATGCTCAACCCATAAGTCAAGTTTAATTTTGATCCAGCAAGCAAAATTTCAATTATAGAAGCCAACTCTGGTCAGACTTGTCATTTTGAAAATTGCAGGAGGGCCATTTTGGTTCGCCTCAATTCACCACAGGAGGGCCATTTTAGGTTCACATACAATGACCCCAGGAGGGTCATTTATGATTTGCGGGGGCCATTTTGTTTCAGCCTGATGGGTAGGCAACTAATATCATTTTAAGGTACAGTACGTGGAGAGTGGATTGTAACTAAATCACCCGCTGATTGGAGTTATCACCCAAACTATAACTTTCAAATTTTATACATATGGACAAAAAACACAAGCAATGTTTCAGCCAATGGACCTCCGGGTTTAACCCGGATGTCCATTGGTTGAAACTTTGCCTGTGCTTCTTATGCTTTGCAACAAATTTGCAATTATTGCTTGGGTGGAATCTCCACTCTGTGGGTGATTTAGTGATAATACACTCTCCAAGTACTGTACATGGTTTGTGTAATTATGATGAACGTCATCACATAATGTATATTTGGAAAGTTATTTACTGTCTCTGGGTGACAGCGTTGACAGCACACTACAAACCTCACAAACAACACTTTTGTTGCATGTACCTCCTTCAATCCGCGAAAATTGCCATTTGAGGTGGCCGATTTTGAGGTGCCTTCGACTGAATTAATGGGCCGCAGAAATCGGGGTTAGGCAGACGTTTACCGTCCACAGAATTCTGAACTCAGGCGGGCGACTGCGGCCCAGGGCGATTGCACGCCTCAAAATGATAAGCCTGTCTGGTAAATGTTTAAGTACAAGGTCACTGTGACAAAACAAATAGGGTTCTTCCTCTCATCGTACCTAACCCACATGCCAAGTTTGGTTTCAGTCAGCCAAGCAGAACTTCAATTACAGGGCAGAAACCAACACTGATAAAAAATTAAAGTTCAAGGCCACTGTGACCTTGACTTTTGGCACAATGATCCCAAAATGAATAGGGTTCTTCCTCTCATCATGCCTAACCCACATGCCAAGTTTGACTTCAGTTGGCTAGGAAGATTTTAAAGAGTGGAAACCAACTCCGTCTACAGATGGGCACATGGATGGATGGACAGGCAACGCCAAGGCTACATCCCCCCCCCCCACCCCCCAATTTTTCGGGGGATAAAAATATAAAATTGTAAAATACTTATGTGTTTGCAAAAACAGATGTAAGTTCAACTTTTAACCCGCTGAGTATTTTCAAGATATTTTTCAGCAAATCTGGTTATGGCTGCTGTGAAGCAGTCCTGACTAGATTTGATTGGAAATGCATCCAAATTTAACTCAAGAAATCATTGGTGAAAAAATTCATTCAATTTACATTGGGAAAATTTGATTAAATGTGTCCAAATTACACCTTTTCAAAGGCAAGAGAAATTCTGTCGTTGGTAAGAACTTGGATGTTTAACCCAACAACCAAAGTGCCATATACAGACAGCAGCATTCATAAAAAACCTCCAAACAAATTTCATATTTTTTAATTGTTTTTACCTCAAAAACATAGCTTTTGACCTCGATTGGAAGGAGCTCAGTGGTCATTCAAATATGAGATCATAAACTATGTTTTAGGCAAAAAAAAAGAAATTTTTAGTCACTAACAATCAGAAAATAATTTTTCAAGTCTTGTTGTCTTGCCAGGGTTCCCATGGGAAATCAGCTGGCCAAGCAGGGAAAGGGTGGAAGTAATATTCAACTCAGTTATCGGTACAAAATTTGTTGGATATCTAAAGTTTAACCCTTTACCCAACATAACAGCCAAAACTAGCCAACACTATTTACTAAATATCGCCATTCAATTTTGAATATTTTTAAAAATTTTGTCTCAAAAACATTGCTTATGACCCAGCTCATTCCAAAAATGATACAAAAATGAAAAAAATTAGTTATTCAAGAACTTTCTTTGCAAGCATTGTCTGCCTTTCATGTTGGTTAAAGGGTTTTTAAAAAAATCCAACAACAGCATATGCGCCAATCTTTCAAGCTTTGGTTCCAAATATTACCTCCGTTTATAAACCTTCCTGATATACCATTTGGACAGTTTTGGTCTAATCATGTGGGCAAAAGAGAAGAAAGTTTTATTTTCCTTCAGGCCAAATGATATATGTCTGAAGAAAGTAATCATTTACATGGGTTTGTACTGCATTCCATTATAATCAAGCAATACCCAGTGTGTCTGAAACCAGTTAGGTACCCAACCAATTAGAAAAAACGTCAAGCGGTTATCCAAAATATCGACAGTGATCGTCATTCCACGTTTAAAACGTAGTAAATCAGCCGTTTCTCCTTTGTGATAGATTACACATCTATCTCTCTCTCTATCTATCTATCTCTCTATCTATCTCTTCCATTTCTCGACCGATCGATCTCAAATTTTGTACACATGGGTAATTCGTCCCTGCGAGTAACATGGGATGGTTGCCGTGTACATTCAGGGTGACCTTGACCTTGAAATTGATTACCATGACCTTTTATTTTGAAAACGGCAGGGCTGATCGGGCTAAAATTTCATATGTGCAGGTATATTGACCCATCGATCATTTTGACTTTATCGGGGTGCCCGTTCGGGGTGACCTTGACCTTGAAATAGGTGACCTTGACCTTTTATTTCGAAAACGGCTGGGCCGATCAGGCTAAAATTTCATATGAGCGGGTATATTAACCCATCCATCATTTTAACTTTATCAGGATGCCAGTGTGGGGTGACCTTGACCTTTTATTTCGAAAACGGCTGGGCCGATCGGGCTAAAATTTCATATGTGCGGGTATATTGACCCATCGATCATTTTGCCTTTATCGGGGTGCCTGTGCGGGGTGACCTTGACCTTGAAACTGGTGGCTTTGACCTTTTATTTCAAAAACGGCTGGGCTGATCAGGCTAAAATTTCATATGTGCGGGTATATTGACTCATCGATCATTTTGACTTTATCAGGGTGCCCATGTGGGGTGACCTTGACCTTGAAGTGGTAACCTTAACCATCTATTTCGAAAACGGCTGATATAACCATCTTCTCCCGTGCAACGCCGGGTAACACCCGCTAGTATTGTATATACTGAGAAATAATCAACTTTGGCATTCAAGACTTCATTAATGATCGGCAGTTTCCATGAGTAATGAGTAATCACAGAAACTATTCTGTAGTGTGTTTACAAACGAACGTTGTGGAGTACTCGACAACATTCGTTTGTATACAAACTGCGCAATAGTTTGATAATACTGCTTTCCAATTCCTATAGTTTTGATCCCACATTCTGTGAAATAATGGTCACGGATAGATATTATCCGGTTATACCTCTTGGTTAGTTGGTTACAAAAATGAGCAAACCATTTCAGCCCTAGGAAAATCAAATATTTTTTGTTACCTCTGTCTGACACGATATCTAATCAATGGTGTTAGAGGCTTTCTGATCAGTTTGTAAGTTTCTTCATAATGGAGTTTATCCCACAAATCTATTAAGCTTTGATGGTTATGTGGTGAAAACTTTCCCACCTGAAATACAATGAAAAAAGTTTAAAGAACAAGATGTGAAACACATGCTTTCACTGTTTAACAATCAAGAATGATTTTGTATTGGTCAGTGAATAATTACAAAATATAAATCAGTGTTGTAGATCAATTTTTCTCCTCTCTATGGGAGATGAGATAGCAGTCCAAATGAACAGAAGTATCACAAAGATGAATGTTTTGGTGGGGATTGGAGGGGGGGGGGGAGTGTGCTGAGGCCAGAGGGGTGTCAATCTGATTTATCCAAACTGTGATGGCTAATATCTCGACTGTTAATAAAAGTTCCAACTACATCATCAAGGCATGCCTTTATCCAAGACATTCCCAGTCTTAGTGACCTCAGTAATCTAGGCCCATATTTAGAAACTCAATTGAGTTTCAACTCATTTGGTGTTTTTTGAGTATAAAAATTGCATGTATTTTTGGGTGCAAAAATATGTGTAGGAATTTTGGGAATGCATTGGGTTGAGGAGGTGAGGGCAAAAATGTGATTTTCAGTATTTCTGCAAAATGCACTCAATGACTCTGGCTGACCGCAGTGACCTTGACCCATATTTTGAACCTCCATTGAGTCTAGAGTCAATTGATGTTGGTCCCAAGTCCATAGGTCATACTATGCTCGAGAAATGAGCGTAACCTACTTCAAAATTGTTGACCCTCACCCACTTTTTTCGAGTGTAAAAATACATGGATGAACTTCCAGAATGCGGCATTAGAAGGGTCATAAAATGTGACATCTAGCAAATTAGAAAAATGCACTCAATGGCCCCTTGGTGACCTCTGACCTTTGGTCTCGGGTCCAAAAGTCATATCATGCTTGAGATATGAGCGTGACCCACTTTCAAAAAATTTTGATGTGATTTCCAGCAAAGCGAAAAAAAATCACTCAATGTCCCCTTTGTGAGCTTAGTAACCTTGATCCATATTTTGAATCTCCACGGAGTTTTGACTCAATTGGTGTCGATCCCATGTCAATACGTCTTACTATGCTTGAGATATAAGCGTGACCAACTTTCAACAGTTTTGGCAATGCCCACTTTTTGGAAGGTAAAATGCATTTATGAACCCCGGGAATGCATTGGGAGGGTAAAATGTGATTTCCATCAATTCTGAAAAATGCAGTTAATTTCCCTTGTGTGATCTCAGCGACACTGATCCATATTTTGAACCTCCAGGCTCCACTGCGTGTCGACTCATTTGGTGTTAACCCCAGGTCCACAGGTCATACCCCAGCCTGTGATATGGGTGTGAGACCTACTTGGAATAACTGCGCAAGTCAGCAGAACTTTTGGACATTCTGAAACCGAACTTACGGAAGACAAAATCAAATGTCTAACAGAAATACTCTTCAGGACATGTTCGCTGGCACACCAGACTATAAAGTTATTCGTAGTTTGCTAAACCTGATGCACCCCAGCACATATTCCTCCCTATCCGAGAGGAATTCTAACCTTATTACAGCGACACTTCCGGCTGCCATGACAATTTTAGGGCAGTGTATGATCTGCAATATTGCTTCCCCATGGTCACAGTAATTGTATTCTCAATTTCCGTTAAGACATAAAGTCCTTTATAGTTCAAGAAATACAAATACAAAGCTCCCCTAATTAGACAACGGCACAAATAGCAAGTTTGTTGGTCGAGGGAGTCACCCCCTCCCCCCCCCCCCCCCCAAAAAAAATACACACACACACACAAACTGTTATTCAAAGTGGGCCTATACCTTTCTTCAGCGCTTTGCTTTCGGTAAAGGCCACAATAGGCTTGCGCTGTTCCAATGAGGGTTTACAAGGAAGTGGTTAATTAATAATTTTCGGTTTTGCGTTATTCACCTCATTTTGTTCTTTTCCCGAAACAATAACGCATTTTCTTTATTATTGGCTCCGCAAATGGGTAACCTCCTTTATAGGGCCAGGAGAATATACCATTTCATGTTTCTTCCTCATCCTTTGAAATGCCAGATTATTGCCTCATTTTTGCCAGATTGCCGTGGCGATCTGGCAATAGTCTGGTGTTATTAATGGTAAATGTTGACTTATGGTTCATTTTGTTGTAGGTTGTTCTGTATATAACACTGCCTAGACTGGCCATTGGAAGTTCTACTACCTGAGACAACAACCTGCACATGCAAGGAAGCAAAATGATAAAATATGAATCTCGTGGAAAGGGATATATTACGTCATTTCCTCACGAGGATATAATTAATAATAATCTCATTCCACATTTTGTTCTGATAAAGTGGAATAACCCTAAACTGAAGATTAACTAACCATGACCTAATATATAAGCTATATTTTTAGGGCAAAAGAATCAGCTATTTGATAAACTTTTTTGCGTCGTTTTAACTATAAAGGGTTAAATTGAGTAGAAAGACAAAACATTTCCTCCTGAATGGAATTTAACTACACTCTCAACAACCCGTGACGTGTCGTGTCGGACCGTTTTACGCACGAATGGAGCCTGGACAGCGGCGAAAACGTGTCGGATCCTCCCTCTTACTTACTTGCTTGACGGAGGGCTAGCATGCAGCCATTAGCTGAAAGCATGTGCACCATCTAATACGCATATACATGCTCAGTGCACTGTGGTTCCAAAGCTTTTTGGCCTTGCGCGATTTGGCCACAGTACCACTTACGGTTGGGAAACCGTACATTCCGTTACGCCTCCCACCTTTACTCTAACGAAGTTATGTGTTGTTGATAATTTTTCTCCTTCTTTTCATACTTCTATTATATATAGGCTGGCATGGGAAAGATAAATATTCCACAAGTATTTAATATTAAAATGAAAGCATAAGAGTTAATTCTTGTAATGATTATGCAGTTCGTCGCCTGTTTGCTAGAATGTCCTATGTCCCATACGGGACATAGGGCATTCTAGCACTCAGGCGACGAGTTATTACAGCTAGTGTTGTTTGTGGGGGCATAGTATACAAAAGCCGATAATCGCTAATTAGTCAACCAGATAACAGTTACACTGCTTGATAATTCAAAAAGTTTAATTGCGGTTTTGTAGTTGTGTTTATCAAAGGTTTTGAGTAACCGTTTTGCAAAAAAATGTTGTTAATTTCTTGGAACCAGTAGTCTGACTACCGACTATGAGATACAGTACGGCAGGTGCTGCCAGTGAATGTCAAATTTTGCATATTGGTTTTAACGAATCTGGCCCGACAACTATGTTAATTGGACCTTCTGGTCCTCATCCGTCCTCCACTGCCCTTCAACTGAAGGGAAGTGGGAGGACTACTGACGGAGACCGAAAGGTCCTACTTTGGACTAAAGCGAATCGATCGACGGTCCTGCATGTTTATACAGAATGCGAAGCGACGCGACACGGGGCGCAGCGACTTCACTGGACCCGTTTATACACCGCGTGCAGACACGCTAAATCATGTTTCACACTGCATATAATATGATGCACATGAGCGACTCGACATTTTTAGTTAGACTCGCGAAACTGAAATAACGCGTCGCATCGCTACGCGGCACGTTCTGTATGGACTCCTAAATGGTCAAATGGAAATACATCGAAAGCGAAAATTTTTTGCGACCGCATCTCATCGCTTCATGTTCTGTATAATTTATAAACAGGGCCTAACCCCATCTCGTCGCTTCGTGTTCTGTATAAACAGGGCCCAAGACTTCAGTCCAAACGAAAATATCGAGACTGGAAAAAATTAAGAGGTGTGTCCCGCCCCAAACACCGCCACCCAAATGACCCAATCTGCCCTTCATTATAGACAATGGGACCTCGAATTTTCATAACAAATCGGAGAATCGTCGCTCGTAACCCACTTTCCTCTCAACAGCATCTTGTCAGACTAAATGTTTTTCGGCCTTTTCTGGGACTTCTCCCAGTTATTATGAACGACCCAAGAACACCCAACGGTCGTGTAATACACCACCGTAAAGCTTATTCATCCCCCTTTCCACTGACACCGGGCACTGCTGGGTACGTTATCATGTGTGAATCAAATTTGAGGGGGGGGGGGGGGGGTATAATGAATTTCGAAAAGCGAGAAGGGTACCTTGTTAATATTTATATACCATCATGGGGGCATGTCAGCATTGATTCAAAAGTGCCAGCAAATATTTTTCTTTCGATTTCACAACTTTTGCAGAGTATACCTGTGATCCGTCCGGCAGTCCTGTGTTCAGCGATTACTGGACTTGTGATACATTTGTCAGCTAAGCTTACCTTTATTAAATCTCGTGCTTCTTCAAAAAAATGCTGCTGAACTTTCAAGTTGATGACACTAATGTTGAATTTTTCTGATTCCTGTAGATAACGTAAAGTTCGTTCATTGCACGCTGACATGAAGCAGGAAAAGGCGTCGTAATTCTCAGTGGTGATGTACACATCGGCTATTCTTTCCGCGACGTCGCAATGTTCCCATGATAATTCATTATCTATAATATTGTTCCAAACTGTTTTATAAAAATGAAGGTATTTAACTTTTTCGCTACACAACATTGGATAAGACATGGTCATTTCAAGAAACAGTGAAAACACCTATTCGTTTCCAAAACATTAACGAGAGTACAACCTACAAGAGTTTCAATGGAATATTTGAATTCTGTAGAACCAATATAGGGCGCACGTGCAGACAGTGTCGGTTCCAGAAATCGACATCCTGTCAGACAATGTCGCGCGCTAAATGGACATACTTTAACCCCTTAAGGCATGAATTTGAAAGACAGAAGAGTTCAATATGATTAAATTTGTCATTGTTGGTCACCTTCCCCGTTCATGCGGGGGCCGGGCTTCTATATTAGGAGGCGAGAAGGAAACTGTCGTGGGTCTAAGCAATTTAATACTGAAGGCATATCATAAAAACTGAAGACCAGAGTTTGGAATAGGTATGGGTGTGGTGTCTCTCTTACGTTGGTAAGGCTAAGGGTATTTGTTTTAATTTTGTAGCTCGAAAGAAGCTCAGTTTACACCAAGCGTTCTTGTCATCTATAATTTCATCAACCGCGCCCCATCCATATCATAAAATTCAGGAATTTCATTTTTGGTTGGGGGGGGGGGGGCATAGGGATCTTACACAGCACCCCCCCCCCCCCCGAACACGTCACTTATTTGCTTTCCATACTGTCATAACTTGAGGAGTTTCCTTGGAGGAGATGTGTTTTATGGAAGAAAGTGAATTTCAGCAGAATTATTATTTTTTGAATTGGGACATTACCGGTTAACAAACTTAACTAAGACACACATAGCCCTAGCGCCCCCCACCCCCACCCCCATTCCCAAATCATAGTTACACGCAGCTGTGCTGGGTTTTGTTCAGAGTGTGAATCTAATCCATGGTACAAAATCGTTGCTTGTTTATTTTTTCTCGGGGGTGGGGGGCGGGGGGATTAAAGGATTAAACATTACTATTACTTATAGACATAATACACTCTTCTGACGGTCTGTGGGGTCTTCATGTATTTGTCTCTATTCCGAAGAGCTGTAACTCCAAAAGTCCATTAGTCCGAAGGATCAATAATCCAAAGGCACGATCCGAAGGCCCGGTATTCCAATAGTAAAAAAAAAAAAAATTTCAGAAGGTTCTGTATTCCAACGTCCCAATGCTCCGATGGTCCCATATTTCAACGGCTCGATGCTCCGAAAGTGGGGGTCCAGTACTTCGAAGGTCCGATATTCCGACGGCCCAACAGTCCGAAGGTCCAGTACTCCGAAAGCACGATCTTTCGAACTTCTGATAACCCATATACTCTGACGATCAAAACGACTGCAAGAACTTGAACTTCAGAGCGGGGACGGATTTAGCCCTTAACTTGATGGCGAAATGGCTCCCATGTATACTACTCAAAGTTTGCTAAGCACCAAGTATATCCATCTACATGTTTTACGTTTTAGTTGAAATATTGTTATGAAAAGTGTATATATTTGTTATTTAATTATATGTTTAACTGGTAGGGTGCTGGAAGCCCAAATTTGGGCTTTATTCAGAAGTACAGGTGCTGCAACATAAAGGCTTCATACTCAGCAGATACGCTTCATACTATCTTTGAAGTAAAATTATTTAGTCTGTAAGGATTTTCCTTGTTACAAAGTATGGGAGAGTGTCTGCACTCTCCCATAAATTGCAACAAGTCAAAGATATGTGAATAAATTTTAATAACCCAAAATAATTCAGCACTCTACCAGTTAATGATTTAAATACAGAAATTAAGATTTTGTTTGTGTTTGACATTATTTTTTAGCTTTTGAATACGATAACCATGGAAAATGGATCCCCCAACCCACCCCAGGAGTGGCGAGTCTGAGGAATTTTCCTTGGAAAAATACGGGTGTCACTGGGTGAAACACATTCTTATTCTAAAAACCTTCACATTTACTTTAATTTTATTGGAAATATATTGATGTAAGGTTTGCCCAGTTTGGCATTATTAAAAAAAAGACTGGTGGTTTCTACCACCAGTCTTTTTTGAATAATGCCAAACTGTGCAAACATTACATCAATTCAGCCAATGAACAGAGACAGCAAGTCTCAAAGAAAGTAGGTTGAAGAAGTACAAATACCCAAAACACAGTGGACCGAACATGGTTAGGCCCGGTGAAAAAAAAAACATTCGAAATCTCGATCCACAAAAATGCCATTTCCTTGAACCTCATGTCTTGATGGCTTCTATACGGAAGGTGTTAAAAGTGTGAATGTGTTGAGGACTGCTTTTCAGTTTCACATTTTGACTCCAAAGTGTTAGCATATCGCACGCTCCGACTCACTAAATGGAAATCTCTGCAGATAGCAAATGGAACCCTTCAGGGTATTGGGCCTTTGGACTACTGGCACTCAGGTTTATCGGTACCTTTGAATTATCAGACCTTAGCAGTAGTACATTGGGGCTTCGGAATATCGGTACCCCGATATGGTTAACCGTTTGTTCAGTTAACCTTCTGACCATTCATGTTCTTGATTTTTTAACAGGGATCTCGAATTGTTGTCTAGTAGCAATGCTTGATTTCAGCATAACAGTCCAATTCTTTATGGAGACCCGGTGCCTGGGGTACACACCAGTAATAAAAGTTGAAGAATATCAGTGTCTGCTGGACAGACCAAGACCGGTTTTAAAACCTTATATATAGTTATAGCATTCTAGAATTTGCATTAGAAATGATTTACGATTTTATTTATTATACCAGAAGAGCTTTCACCAACAAAGGCACTCACGCAGACAATACATGCCCGTCACGTGACTTCTACACACATCATCTCAGTGAGTGCAGGTATACATCTCCAAACCAATCAGCAAACCTCCATGCATGGACACGACTCCTCCCGCCCCATCGTCAACAGCGTAACACTTACTCTTGACTTGTTCATATTTCCTAACCCCTTAACCTACACACTAAAAACTAAAGTGTTAAAACTGACACTTTCAAGGTGTTAAACACATTCTAACTCTTAGGGTTTGATTTTAACACTCAAAGTGCAATGTTTTAAGCACTTAGACATTACAATCGTCAGATATCTGAAACTTGAATGGATGGCACTTCCCATGTGTCTAGTATTGGTGGTTCTTCCAGAATCGTCCATAATTTGATTTGCGCTTGGTGGGTACATAATTAAAAGGAGACAACGCAGATGACTCGGATCAGGCTCGAGAGTTCGAGCCTGATCCGCGTCATCTGCGTTGTTTCCTTTTAAGTGTCGCGACATTACACTTGTCAAGTGGTATTATTGTAACACCTGTCAAGTTCTGGGATATCTACACTTGAACAAAGTGCTAGTTCAGCACTTAGTAAGTGTTAAATACAGCACTTGAAGTGTAGTTTTTAACACTTTAGTTTTTAGCGTGTACACGCACACGTGTATGAGGTCTTCCAATATGAGCGGATCCGGAGAGGGTGGATCCAGAGGAGAGCCGGCGCCAGATGGATATCCACTACAGAGGTATTTGATGTCCATGTGTTGACGCGGATAATACCATACCATATATCATATGCGCAAAGCAAGGCGTATCTAGGATTTCCTATTGTGTGTGTGGGGGGGGGGGGGGGGGGGGCTATAATTGTTTTAGGGGTGCCATGTCGATATATGCCACAGGCATATCCGAAGGCCGTATGGTCCACCCCCACATCAGGCCTACGGTATCCCCCTCTGGTGCTTTAATTTCCCAGTCTGGGTGGGGCACTCTCTAAAGTTCAGGGAGCCATGGCCACCACTTGGCTTCGACACAGCAGCTACGGCTCCCGTACAGGCATTAAAATTGAACATATATATATAAATAATATGTTGGCTGGACAACATTGTGATAATTTGCAGAGAAACCACCAAAGGGCTACCTTAGCTTCCCATTTTCCAAAATTTTTCTTGGTGAGATTCTGGACCCTGTCGACGAGACTGGGATCCCCCTTTCGTGCACACCCCAACTTGCCGCTGTGCGCGTCTGGTAATGTTTGACATCATAACCCATGATTGAAAGATGGAGCCCCACCCAACCCAAAACCCGTCACTGTTCAATTATTTCTTGTACTACAAATTATCTTTCATTGCCAGAACATTTCCCCCTCCCCGACTATCTGGATGTGTTTCCCTTTTGTTTTTATAAATGATGTCCGCTTTCGTGTCACTTTCTTTTTTTAAAAAAAAAATGCGAATAAGCAAAAAGCGGACAAACGTGATGTAATGTTAAATATGAAGTTTTTTAACAACATAATCCCATACTTGTGTCATATTTCCTAAGTCTTCTTCCTCCTGAGACAGCATAAAACAGGTAAAACATCAAAGAAGTCATTTTAATATCATTTCCCGTCCAGAAACTACTACATTCTTTATTTCTAGCTCAAAACCGAAAACACGAGGATGGTTCTGAAGATTTCTATTGTTTTACTCCTTGGTAAGTGAAAATAGTTTTATTGGTTACTTCTGCGGTAAATAGACACTGCCTTCGTCGTTTACAACTACCGAAAGACGTCAGTTATTGCAAACACCACTCCTGTTCAGAAACTTGTTTGAAACCTGTCAGTAGAGATGGTAACGTGAGTTTACGTGTGTTGGGAATTAGTCAAAGGAGCACGGGCCCACAAACCCTACTTTTTCATATATATTTTCGCCCCGCCAATTTTGATGAATGAAAAAAAATACCCATCGACGTTTTTAACGAACAGTTAATTATTATTATTTGATTACTTTCCAAAGTGTGATTTACTGGGATTTCCGGGTTTGATTATAAACTATAACTTCACAAGTGAATTATACAATCAACACTTGTGTCATGTATCAGTGCGCGCAAACGAAGACGGTTTGCCGTAGATGTAATAGGGACTTCAATGTTTTTTGTTTTTTTAACCCTTTACTTAATATGAAAAGCAGACGACACTTGCCAAAAAATTCTTGAATAGCTATTATTTTCATTTTTTGTCTGAAAAACATAGGTTATGACCCCTCATTGGAACGAGCTCGTTTCAATGAGGGGTCATAACCTATGTTTTAGAGACAAAAAATGAAAAAATAATGAAACTTAATTGGCGATTTTTGAGAATAGCACTGGCCGTTACGTTCGGTGAAGGGTTAAATAATATAATTATCGTTAATAATGAAAAGTAATAAACAGAGTAATCGCTTGACTGGACTGGTTACGTGAGATAATTCATTCGAGGCGAGGGACTATATTGTAAAACACTCGTGCGCATTCGCGCACTCGTGTTTGTACAATGTCCCTCACCTCTCACACGCTAAAAACTAAAGTGTTAAAAACTACACTTGAAGTGCTGTATTTAACACTTACTAAGTGCTGAACTAGCACTTTGTTCAAGTGTAGATATCCCAGAACTTGACAGGTGTTACAATAATACCACTTGACAAGTGTAATGTCGCGACACTTAAAAGGAAACAACGCAGGTGACGCGAATCAGGCTCGAACTCTCGAGCCTGATCCGCGTCATCTGCGTTGTGTCCTTTTAATTATGTACCAGCCAAGCGCAAATCAAATTATGGACGATTCTGGAAGAACCGCCAATGCTAGACACATGGGAAGTGCCATCCATTCAAGTTTCAGATGTCTGACGATTGTAATGTCTAAGTGCTTAAAGCATGGCACTTTGAGTGTTAAAATCAAACCCTAAGAGTTAGAATGGGTTTAACACCTTGAAAGTGTCAGTTTTAACACTTCAGTTTTTAGTGTGCATGAATTATTTCACGTAACCAGTCCAGTCAAGCGATTACTCTCTATATTATTATTATTATTATTATTATTATTATTATTATTATTATTATTATTATTATTATTATTATTATTATATAATCCTATTTGGAAGATTACACCAATCAAAAAAATGTAGACCACTTGGAAATGTTCACTTTTTGCCACATAACATAACATAACATAACATTTATTAGCATAAAACATCCTATACAGGACATTATGCGATAATCTACAAATAACATGAACAAAAGTAGTACTCAAAATATTACAATTTCATCCACCAATTTTCCATGATCAAAGTACTATATATGTTTTTTATTAATTTGATACGAAAAAGATCGTGGAGACGTGAACTAGAATTTCCAATACATAATCACTAAACATACCATAATCGTCTGGCGAAACAATCCCGGATCACACTGCAGATTTTATGGCTAAACTGGGGGTTCTATTTTCAAATATTAATTTGAATTTCTCAAATATACTCAGATCAATAAAACCGTCAATCTCACTGTTGATCAGAACAAATAGTTCCGATCGAAGCTTTGAATAATGTGTACATTCCATAAGAAAATGGTATTCGTTATCTATTTTCCCAGAGTTTGCTTCACAGTGAGTACATATCCTGTCGATAACAGGCTTCGGCGGTTGATAATGTCGCCCTTTTTCAATAGCTAAATAATATAATTATTTATATGTGGGTGGTCACACATGACCCTTCATTGGAATAGGATGTTTCCAATAAGCGGTTAGGAGCTATTATCGGATACAAAAATTAAAAAAAAACCCCAAAATTAGTGTCACACATCCCCAGCGCCAAAACACATTTTCATTTTAGTTGCGGACGCTACTGACCTCAGTGGTTTGAAGCAATCTGTTGCCAGCTAGGGTCAGTGCCCCCTCCCCTTCATTACAGATGCCGATTGGGCATAAACACATTACATCCAGTCGCAAACATGCTGGACATCAAAGACATGCCAACCACCTTCGTGATATGAAAGTGTCCAATTGCTCCAATTATTATTATTATTATTTTATTTTTTTTTTGAGAGGGGGGGGGGGGGGTTATCATACTCACCCCGTCCCCTTGCCCGAATGAAAGTGAAAAAAAACTACCTTGACGTCAGTAACCGACACCCACTAGGAATATTATATCCATACTTTTTTTTACCATTTTTTCTTCTTTTTTAATGCATTCAGGTATGGGCTCGTTCCAATAAGGGGTCAGATTCGAAGTTTGTGAATCAACAAATAAAAATATAAAGTTATTCAGTAGATTTGTTTGCAAGGGTCATGCCATGTTCGGATGTGGCAAAGGTTTAAGGGGTACGTTGCCAGTAAAAACAAAACCAAACAAAACAAACAACAATTGCTACCAAATTAATGGGGCCTGCTATTTGTGCAGGTTTGGAACTTCACCTGCGAATACCTGCTCCTGGTGCTTCCCCTCAAGAGTGGTGACAGAATGGGTAAGTGCACTGGTGTCTTGTGTCAGAGGTCTCAGAATCGATACTCACTCGGGAAAGTTCTTAAGGCCGTGTCCAGACACTTTCTAACAGATGATGCGGTCACAGCGTACCGCGTGTGTTGACGTAAGATTACTGTCCTCTGTGCTGAGAGAGGTGCACTATACTTAATACAGACTCGAGATCGCGTCGTATAGTATTCGAGGAGAGTGGAGCCACGAAGTTGTCGGTACAGAGGTCATCCCACATACCCGTGCCACTGGGGCAGGAACGTTGCCAGGATATCAAAGTTGGGTTGGGGGGGGGGGGGGGGGGTGGGCAAGGGTAATATCGGATGGGGGCTAGTTCAGCGACCCTACATAGGGGGTTAGCCGCTACATTCAGATCGCTGAACTACTGGGGGCATACAGAAAAGGATGCCCAGCATCATCCGAGCCACAAGGCGGTGAGATGGAGGCGAGCACAAGAGGGACACCCCCTATCGCTGGGAGGGAGAGGGGGTTGCCTCGGAATAATTGTGAAATTCGAGACAAAAAACCCCGCAATTTCCTTGACTCTGAGCCTGTTTGTGCCCATAAATTATAAGTTGTGAAAGGCATCAATAATTAGGCCACATCACCGGGATTTTGTGTGTGTGTGTGTGGGGGGGGGGGGGGGGGGGGGGGGGGCATGACTGAAATCTGGGGCTATGTGCCCCCACCCATGGCTACGCCACTGCACTGGGGGAAAGAAGTCATTAGTAAAAAATTGTATAACTGGCTCGAAAATATTGAAAAATTAATAAACTTGAACTTACGGTTTGATCAAAGTTAGTTTAAACATATTTTATTTGCTCACAAAATCGGAAAAGGGATTGGAGTACAAGTGCTTACCACTTAGAAACACTCCTCTCCCATACATAAAGTTCATATAGGTTTACATGACAGCAAAACAACTGCAATACAATTAATTACTGAACAAAACTAGTAATTGGGGAAAAACAAAACAAAAATACTGTCAAAAAAGCACAAAATAAGAGAGAGAAAAAATAATAATAAAATCATATATAACATGTAACTTGATACCACAGCCCCCTCCTCCCCCTACCCCCCCCCCCCCCCCCCCACCCCCTTGAACGACGCGGAAAACATATCAAAATTAATGGCAAGCTGAAATTCAAAGGACCAGAAATGGAATGAACTACTGCGGTTCTTGTTCAGACTACGAAGAAAGTGAAATAGTGACCCAGTCGAAGTCTCGCCCTCTCCCCTGCAATCAAGAGCTGCATCGTACATACAGCTCATCTAACACGCTAGTTAAATCTCCTTGAATCTGAAATATAGCGCTGTACAGCAGAAAAAATTATCTCATTGTTTCTTTTTGTGAGGCTACCTTCGCCATATAAAATCTGCTGTACCCTTGTAATATTGAATTTTGTCAAGGTCTGAAACATGATAATTCTTATATTGTCATAGTTTGGACAGGAGAAGAAAAAGTGGTTAGCATCCTCAAAACCGCCCCCACACGAACAACGAGGAGAATCAATTAAATAGTTCTCATATTTATCTGAGTTGAGATCACTACACCCATTTCTAAGCTTACAGTGCACAACGTTGACTATTCTTTTCCCAAAATTAAAATATGAGGGTGGTTTAACTGGTCTTCGTGATATAAGACGTCGGAATGAATAGACCGAAGGGCTGCTTTTAACAGTATGTGAATAATTATTCCAGATAGCAATACAGGCTGGGAAAAATGACCGTTTGAATAACTCAGTTCGCATGTTATACTGTACGAAATTGTCAGCATCTCGTAAATTGTGCCGAGTCACGTCACGAAAGGTAGGTGGTAGTATATTTTGAAGAAATCTCGGTGCATTTCCATGCACGATATTGTAAAACGTACTCATGGATTTAACAAATCTTCTCTCCTCCAGAGACTGCCACCCAAGTTCAAGGAGCAGCCGCTCGTGAGATACAGATCTAGTTATGCCGGTTACTATGCGAGCAGCGTCATGATGAACGTCGTCTAATCTCTTAAGTAAGAACTTGGGAGCCCCAGACCACACTTGACTACCATATTCGAGAATGGGCAAAATAAAAGATAGATGCATTTGTTCTAGAGTTTTGCGATTCAGGGTGATCTTTAGTTTTCTCAGCTGCGATAGTCGTGAATAGGCTTGTTTGCAGATATTAGCAATATGTTTGTCCCAACCAAGGTTTGACTGCAGAACGATCCCCAGATGTCGGTGTTCTTCTGCAAAATCGAGAGAAATGCCACGGAAAGTGACGTCTGGATAGATAAAATCTTCGCACAGCGTAAAGAGCATTGCCCTTGTCTTTTCAGGGTTAAAATTAACAAGCCATCTTTTGGACCACTGTATAACTCTGTCGATATCAGCATTCAATTTAATGGCTAATATCGCTGTGAACCGTTCACTTTGAGTTAAGCAGGTGTCGTCCGCGAACAGTCTGCAGAAGCACTCTAGATCTTCCGCAATGTCATTGATGTACACCAAAAACAGGAACGGACACCAAGGACGGAACCCTGTGGGACACCGCATGGCACATCGCGATATTGCGAGAAAATAGAATTAATTCGAACTCTTTGTTTCCGATCTATCAGATAACTTCTAAACCATTTGAGCAGACTACCAGAAATTCCATATTGTTTTAATTTAAAGATCAGACCTGGATGCCAAACTCTATCGAACGCTTTGGATATGTCACAAAATACACCACAACTGAACCACCGGTTATCTACCGAATTACATAAAGTGTGGTAGAGCTCAAGTAACTGATAAACAGTACTATTCTTTGGGAGAAAGCCTGCCTGAAATTTATAAAAGAGATCATTTTCAGCAAAGTACACATAAACTTTCGTCCAAATTGATTGATAAATGTAGGAGGAGTTGCGCACACAAGAATTTCAAGCAGAAACCCATATTAAATCAAAGTTCAAGAGAGATAACCTGGTTAAAATTGTCGCAGATCAAAAAGTTTGGAATATGCACATGTTCACTTAGTAGAGATGATGCTTGAAAGGTTTCATCAAAATCGGTTCATTAATGTAGGAGGAGTTGCGCACACAAGAATTTGTTCGAACGGAAAGACATAATAAATCTAAGTCAAAGGGAGATAACCTGGTTAAAATTGTCGCAGATCAAAAATCTTGGAATATGCGCATGTTCACTTAGTAGTGATGATGTCTGAAAAGTTTTGTCCAAATTGATTGATAAATGTAGGAGGAGTTGCACGCACAAGAATTTCATGTAGAAACCCATAATAAATCTAAGTTAAAGGGAGATAACCTAGTTAAAATTGCCACAGCTCAAAAATTTTGGAATATGCGCATGTTCACTTAGTAGTGATGATGTCTGTAAACTTTCGTCCAAATTGATTGATAAATGTAGGAGGAGTTGCGCACACAAGAATTTCATGCAGAAACCCATATTAAATCAAAGTTCAAGAGAGATAACCTGGTTAAAATTGTCGCAGATAAAAAAGTTTGGAATATGCACATGTTCACTTAGTAGAGATGATGTTTGAAAGGTTTCATCAAAATCGGTTCATTAATGTAGGAGGAGTTGCGCACACAAGAATTTGTTCGAACGGAAAGACATAATAAATCTAAGTAAAAGGGAGATAACCTGGTTAAAATTGTCGCAGATTAAAAATCTTGGAATATGCGCATGTTCACTTAGTAGTGATGATGTCTGAAAAGTTTTGTCCAAATTGATTGATAAATGTAGGAGGAGTTGCACGCACAAGAATTTCATGTAGAAACCCATAATAAATCTAAGTTAAAGGGAGATAACCTAGTTAAAATTGCCACAGCTCAAAAATTTTGGAATATGCGCATGTTCACTTGGTAGTGATGACGTCTGTAAACTTTCGTCCAAATTGATTGATAAATGTAGGAGGAGTTGCGCACACAATAATTTCATGCAGAAACCCATATTAAATCAAAGTTCAAGAGAGATAACCTGGTTAAAATTGTCGCAGATCAAAAAGTTTGGAATATGCACATGTTCACTTAGTAGAGATGATGTTTGAAAGGTTTCATCAAAATCGGTTCATTAATGTAGGAGAAGTTGGGCACACAAGAATTTGTTCGAACGGAAAGACATAATAAATCTAAGTCAAAGGGAGATAACCTGGTTAAAATTGTCGCAGATCAAAAATCTTGGAATATGCGCATGTTCACTTAGTAGTGATGATGTCTGAAAAGTTTTGTCCAAATTGATTGATAAATGTAGGAGGAGTTGCGCACACAAGAATTTCATGTCCGGAAAGACGTACGGACGGACGTACGGACGGACGTACGGACGTACAGGGCGATTCCTATATAGCCCCCACTTCTTCGAAGCGGGGGTATAATGATGACAATTGATCAGATGTTGGAACACGATTATATTTTCGCGAATCCTTAACTTCCAGAATTGCACATAGCGCTGTCTGCTTGTATCCATGTTAAACAAACATGGACTATGAGACACCAAAATAGACCAATGTATCAATTGGATTGACCACGTAGCGTACCGCTAAATATTTCTGACAGTATGCTACTTAAACAATTAAAGCATGCGATTATAAAAATGTATTAATACTTCTTTTCTCTGGTATTCTGGGGTTGAATAACTTCTGTGTTTTTAGTGTATTTGATTGAATATATCCTTTCAATCTTTCAAGTTTTCTTTAGCTTCCACATGCAATTCAGAGAGTGATTTTTCTTACAGTTTTATTTTATTACAAAAATTAATGATGAAAACAAGCGGAGTGACAAAAAACAGATTGAAGAATAAATCTATCTATTATCTGTTTACTGCTAATGGGTTTCAATAATTTTACCTATCCACTGATCTATCTTTAGTTCATGCCAATTCATGGCCATGTCTTAAACCAAGAGTGTCAGTCGTGAATAATCAGTCTGAAAGTGCACTGATATATACTATTAAAAAAATGTAGAGGATATTTGATAAAAATGAGATATTTGAAAAAATATATTTATATTTTCATCAAAAAGACAGTCGAGGCATTGCACTGTGACATCTGGTGAATGATTTCAGCAATAGTTGGGTGTCTGTCAAGCGCACATTCCACGTACTGAGTTGAAGAAGACATGGACGGTCAGTCAGAGAATTTACCACATTCAGTCCAAGGCCTCAATACCTTGTAAATCTTCCTCGGTTCGTGAGACAAGCGCACATCCGACGTGGCATACTCCTTACCAAATGTCCAACATCAGCTTGACTGATGTTATTCCATTCTTCCCGCAGTACAGCGGAAGTTCCTGGACATTGGTAGGGGGCTGTTGACGTTGTAGTCGACACTTGCCAAACATATCCCAGACGTGCTCGAAAGGTCTGGACTTAGTGCTGGCCAAGGCAGTGTAGTGATGTTCTGCTCCTGGAGGAACTCTGTAGCGACACGGGCCCGGTGTGCTCTTGCATTGTCATCTTGGAAAATGAATCGACGGCCGTGACGTCGCGCAAATGGCACCACGTGAGCTGCTAACATGTTGTCACGGTAGTACCGCTCTGTGACACGCCATTGCATGACATGTAATGCTGTTCTGCTTGTTATGGTTATGCCTCCCCACACAATAATCGATCCACCACCCAAACGATCGTGCTGCCTAACGTTACGTCATGGTATCGTTCGTTCCGCCGCCACACTCTGTTTCGCCTGTCTGGAAGTCGAGAGTGAACCTCGATTCATCGGAAAACATGACGTTGCTCCACCGACGATTGTCTCAGCTGCCATGTGACGTTCAGTCAAACATGGAGTTATTCGAGTGTACAAATTCTAGCCGTGTATGCGATTTCGGATAGTCTGACCAATGACTCGCACATTTGTCGCTCGGTGCAGCTGCTGTCCAATTTCTGAAGCACTTTGATGGCGGTTACGTAATGCTGTGGTTAGGATGAAACGATCCTGGTTAGCAGTTGTCGCCCTTGGACGACCTGACCATCGTCTATCATCAACACTGCCTGTCCGACGGTAGCGTGACCACAACCCGCTAATCACCGATTGAGTAACGCTGAGAATTTGAGCCTCTGCAGTCTGTCTGTTGCCAGCTTCCAACATGCCAACGGCACGTAAATGTTCGTCACGTGTCAGTCTTCGCATACCTGAAAAGTTACGTTTCGACCAGAAACTATTGATGAACGAATTTATACCAAGAAAAGAACGACGAGACCTCCGAAAAAGCCTGTCCAGTACAAATGAAAATTTCAAAACGTACCCCACAGACATGAACGCGGCGCTCGTGTGAAAACCTGCACGAAGTTTTCGTGGGCCGGTGACCTTCAAGATCCACACTAAATTTGGTAACATATTGATGTGTCCAATCACGCGTATTCAATATCATTTTCCAAAAAATATCAACATCAGTCTGGATATCCCCTACCTTTTTTGAACAGTATATATAAAAAACATTGATATTTCTTGATAATACGTCTCTTAAGAATTTCCCCAGAGATTCTATATATATCAGATGCCGCTACTACTAACATTGTTCAGTAAAAAGCTAAAAATATTCAAACTGGTTGAAAAAGTGACTCATTGACTGATTTATTGCAAACCTATAAAAATGACAAAATCAACGTTTATATCGATGCACCTGTCCTAAAACGCCTATAAAATCATTAAAAGAATGAAAGGAAAAAAATTAGACCATGGACAAAATTTATTTATTTCTGGCCTCTTTCACCAACACCCACCCACCCTATCATACATTTCTGGAATTTTTTTTGTGACCACCCTCCCCCCCCCCCCCCCTTCCTGGCCCAGCAGGCAATTTTTTATCCCTCCTTTCCACAAACTCAGACAACGTGTCATATTGCTTGGATTGCAGGATAGTTCTTTTGCCGGAAGAAAATCGGTGTCAGCCAAATAAATGATTGATAAACAATAAATACTAATTTAAATAATGTCTTATTGATCACTTCACACACCACTTGTTTAAAACCAAAAGCAACAAGCTATTGCCATAACGATGGCTAACAAGTAATATCTTCACTTCTGTTGCTAATGTGCCCATATAAGTTTGTTAACTGTCTGTAAAAATTAGTCTGGAAAGCCTACCATTGAGAAACGTCCGACAGAGTTTGGTGACCAACTCTTGTTAACGTTCTAGTCACATGTATGCTTCAGTCCAGTGCGGTCTTGTTAACTTAGTTACATTATAAAGTCATATCTTATGTGAAATCACCGGTATAAGGTACCTTTATGACCAGCTTCCCCGACCACAGTACATTGTTGGGTCACGAAAATCTGTTAACCCTTTACCTAACATGAAAAGTAGACGACACTTGCAAACAAAATTCTTGAAGAACTATTTTTTTTTCATTTTTTGTCTCAAAAACATAGGTTATGACCTCTCATTGGAACAAGTTCGACGAGCTCGTTCCAAAGAGGGGTCATAACCTATGTTTTTGAGAGAAAACATGAAAATGTAATAAAAATTAATTGGCGATTTTTGTGAATCGCGCTGGCCGGTTTTGGTCGTTACGTTGGGTAAAGGGTTATGTTCGAGCAAACTATATCGTAGTTCCAGAAAACGCAAAGGATAAGGGCTGCCCGACAATATATCCGGTGACACTTATCTGTCGATACCCCGGGAATTTAGGCAGAGACGGCGGAAGTTCGATGAAAGTGGAGGGGCACAAATTTCCATGCAAGGCTACCATGTTTCGGATCAGTGGGGGAACAAGTTACAACCGTATATCGGTAAATGTAGCGTGAGACACTATAGTTTCTCGTTCAGATGAGCATGCCGCGGTGTGGTCACTATCCTGTCTATTTCTTCTACTTCAATCATATTCCAACCCGAAGGTTACCCTTCGGGTTGGAATATGGTCGAAGTAGACAACTCAAAGTTTGCTAAGCACCAAGTATATCTAACTACCTGTTTTACGTTTTAGCTGAAATATTGTTATGAAAAATGTATATATTTTTTATTTAATTATATCGTTAATGACTAAAGCACAGAAATTAAGATCTTATTTGTGTTTGACATTATTTTTTAGCTTTTGAATACGACAACCAGGGAAAATGGATATTATTGGCAAAAGAGGACATTTTTCAAATTTGCCAAAAAGATGACGAAGCGAACTGATATGGGCTCAATATCGAGTATGAGACCCATTATTGTTAATTACAGCTTGACAACGCCTCCTCATGCTCCCAGTGAGGTTCCAAATGGTCCTTTGTGGGATGTTGTTCCATTCTTGCACCAGCATGGCACCAAGCTCCTGGACACTTCTTGGGTGGACTGGACGAACTGAAATTGCAAGCTGCAACTCATTCCAGACATGTTCGATTGGACTGAGATCAGGGGATCTTGTTAGCCGTCCATACCCTCAATCCCTTGCTCTGTCGGTACTCACGGATAGTATGGGCAACACGAGGATGGGCATTATCGTCCATCAGAATGAATCTATCACCCACTGTACCTGCATACAATCTGACGTGGGCATCCAGGATCTCATCAATATACCGCTGTGCAGTCAATGTACCACGATCAAGGACACAGAGCTCTGTACGTCCATCCCAGCTGATGCCGCCCCAGACCATTACCGAGCACCCCCCCCCCCCCATAGCGGTCATGCTCAGCAACGTTGGCTACATGGAATCGCTCTCCTGGTCTTCTCCACATCCTAGAACGCCCGTCTGTGTTGCCTAGGCAGTAACTGGACTAATCTGTAAAAAGGACAGGTCGCCAATCTTCTTTGGTCCATCCAACGTGATCCATGACCCATTCATATCGTGCCTGGTGGTGGTTCTGGAACAGCTGAATGCGAACACATGGTCTTCTCGATCGGAGACCACCTTCGTGCAACCTTGCTCGGATAGTCTGCGTCGAAACATTTACCCCGCATGCATTCTGAAGGTCACTACGAAGCTGGGTTGCTGTTTCAAAGCGGTTCATACGCGCCTGAATGACCAAAAAAACCGGTCTTCAGCTGCAGATGCTGCCCTGTCTCTACCACCACCATGTCGTCTGACTGGTGTGCCGTACTGCTGAAATCTTTTCCAGGCTCTGGTGATAGCCGTATGGTGCGCACCAAGGGCTTCACCAGCCTGACGATGGGTAGCCCCTTGTTCCCCCATCCCTACAGCCCGCCACATTTCTGCTTCAGACAAATGTCTTCTTACATTTGCATTCGCCATATTCAATCTTTAAATCACAATGGTTTGTGTTGAAATGAAGACTGAATACCCTACACATCTCATGTGCATGTAGACAGTACACGAAAATATCATGAAAATCTAAATTTTATAGTAAATTTCCTTTCTTATTATACCTACCACAATTGTTTACTACAGGCTTGCACTACAGTGGAAGTCCCTAACTCGGATAAAATACTCTCTATTTTTGTCTTTCCCAAGCAAGTTGGGAAAGAAAAGTGGTGCAAAAGCACCAATAAAAATAAGCCAAAACTGGGTCGAGTGCAACCGGCGCAGACCCAGTACGGGACGCTCTCTCCCAAGTACAACTCCACGACTTCCGTTGCCAGTGCGCATATACCGTCTCTAAAAACTCGTTCTTTTTGAATCCGTAAACGTTAGAGTTATGTGATCAGCGGGGAGGAAAGATTCTTTACCCGTAAAGAAGACGGGAGGGCCTCCATGTAAACAATTGTGGTAGGTATAATAAGAAAGGAAATTTACTATAAAATTTAGATTTCTTATCAACCTACTCACAATTGTTTACTACAGGCTGAATAGACAAAAGACTGGAGGGAATCGCATAACCAACCCCCACATAACCCGAGTGCACTGGGACCGTGAAGTAGAAGGAAGCGGTCCCGAGGCTTATCAACCATAATGTCGCAATCATTGGTAAAGGACAATGAAAAGAGACATATGAGCCTGTGTGACACACAGACAGAAAAAGTGCAGTAACAGCACAAGGCTGAAACTGACCTTCAAGAAGAAAACGGCTATGGCAGACAACAGCCTGAGCAGAAGAAAGAGGACCCAGGGCAAAAAGGTCCTCCGACTGCTCCTGCAACTGGCGCAAATAAAAGGTGGAGAAAGTAGAAGCATTTCTCCAGTAGGCTGCCTGCATAACATCCGACAACTTGACGGAGTTAGAATAAGCCCAAGAGGTAGACAGTGCCCGCACCTCGTGGGCAGAAATACGATTGGTAATACAATCGCCAGCTGCTAAACGACTATAAGCCGTACGAATAGCAAGACAAATCCATCGAGAAATGGATTGAGGAGAGATCTTCTGTCGACCCGGAATGAGAGACAGAAAAAAACGTTTTCTGCCTTTCCGTATGAAGCGTGTCCGATCAAGATAAATGCGAATAGCACGGACCGGACAGAGCAAAGGGCGAGTACCCTCAACAGAGGGAAGAGCCCTGATACAGATAGGAGGAGGAGTAGTATCTGGTAACTGATTCTTAGCCAAAAAGGAGCAATCAGTAGTAAAAGTAACACTGTTGGGAGAGCTCCTAAAAAAGGCCGGGTCAACCGAGAGGGCGTGAAGCTCACTAACCCGTCTGGCCGAAGCAAATGCCATCAGAAAAGCCGTCTTATATGTGAGAAAATGCATATCCACCTGGGATAAAGGTTCGAACGCGCCCCCCCCCCCCCCCAAGCAAAGCAGCACCCACGCAAGATTCCATCGTGGAGTAAGCTGCAAAGTCCGAGGCCTTTTCAAAGAAAAGTGCCGAACAAGCTTGTAGAGGTAAGGATTAGTGCCGATACGACGCTTCCCCACATAAGAAAAAGTCTCTGAAAGCATAGACCTGTAACCCTTGATGGTAACAGGCTGGAGACCCCGAGAATCAAACAGATATACCAGAAACTCCGCAATCTGTGAAATCGAAGGATTGGCATAATCAACAGAGTGATCAGCACACCATCGACAGAAGACCTTCCATTTAGCTGCATAAGCTAAACCAGTGGAGTGCCTCCTTGAAGAAGAAATGCACTCCACTGCTCGTCTCGAAAAACCTCTACGGAGGAGACAGGACCTGACAAAAGATATGCGTGAAGGCACAACGAAGTCGGGTCGACGTGAAACCTCCTCGGGCGACCTTGACAAAGAAGGTCGCGACGTAGCGGGAGACGTGCCGGAACCGCCGCCATCAGCGAGCGGAGCTGATTGATCCACACCCGCTGAGGCGACAGGGGAGCGATCAGAATGATTCGACAACTGCAGGTTCGAATTTTGGCGAGAACCTGAGGAAGAATCGGAACCGGCGGGAAGGCGTAGCCGACTAGACCGTTCCAATCGAGTGACAGAGCGTCCACGGCAAAAGCCAGAGGATCTGGACACGGGGACACGAAAGTGTCCACCTGATGGTTCCAACGAGTCGCAAAGAGGTCGATGTGGGGACGTCCCCAGAGATCGCAAAGCGACTGGAACACTGCCCTGTGAAGCATCCACTCGGTGGAAATAACCCTGCCCTGTCGGGATAGGGAGTCGGCTAGGACGTTCAGACGACCGGGAATGTGACGAACAACCACTCCGCCGTGAACATCCTGAGCGAGCAGTAGAAGATCCCGAGCTAACTCGTACATCGGAAGCGAGTGCGTGCCGCCCTGGTTCCGAATGTAAGCAACCACTGTCGAATTGTCGGATAGTAGAAGGACCTGGCGATTCGACAGGTGAGGGATCCACTGCCTGAAACTCATCAGAAGAGCAAGAAGCTCCTTCTGGTTGATGTGTAGAGCTGCTTGATCCTAGTCCCACATCCCGTGTAGGGAAAGACCGAGAGGATCCAACGTCGCACCCCATCCGAGATCGCCGGCATCTGCCGTCAGAATGCGATCGGACGTGGGTAAGTCCAGTGGAACACCCTGCGTAATCCACTGAACATCTGTCCAGGGAAGAAGGTGAGGATACAGAGAGTCCGGAAACGGAAGCACCTGATCCAGAGAATCTACATTCGGCCTCCAACGACTGAGCAGAAAGTGTTGGAGAGGTCTGACACGCAGCCGACCTAGAGGAATGAGATCCGTCACCGAACCGCAGAGACCGATCAGCCGGAGAAAACTCCGAGCGGTCGTGGACCTGGACTGGGACAGAGTCAGAGCAAAAGCTGAGAGAATCACAGCCTTGGCCTGGGGAACAGCCACCAAATTGAATTTGGTTTGGAAAGACATCCCCAGATGACAAAACGACTGAGAAGGAACCAGGTCCGACTTCTCCTCGTTGACTCTGAATCCTAGCGACGTGAGCAAGCTCAACAAAGTGGCGACATCCGATTCCAGTAAGGCAGCATTGGAATGCCTCTGGAGGATATCGTCCAGATATGCCGAAGTAGTCACCCGGGACTGTGTGCGATGGAATGCTATCACATGCGACATCAGTCTGGTGAACGCCCAAGGAGCCAGGTTGAGGCCGAAAGGCATGGCCTTGAACTGGTAAACTCGCCCCAGAAAAGCGAACCTGAGATACTTCCGTGACGCCCGATGCATCGGAACGTGGAAGTAAGCGTCTCGCAGGTCGATGCTGGCTGCGAAATCTCCCTGGTGAATTGATTGGCGGACCGACCTGAAAGTCTCCATGCTGAACTTGGGAGCAATGATAGACTGGTTCAGGATACTCAGATCGATAACCGGTCGGAGTCGGCCGTCCTTCTTCGGCACCAAGAACAGGCGGGAATAGAAACCCACTGACTGAACGTTCTTGACGACCTCGATCGCCCCCTTTGCCGGGAGATTGGCAATCTCCGTGGACAAAAGTTCCCGACGTAAAACGTCTGAAGGAACTGTGGTTGGAAGAGGCACCCTTGACAGAGTGGGGTGCCGTCGGAAGGATATGCGCAGCCCGGACCGAACAACATCTAACACCCATGGATCGGATGTGATGGTGGTCCAATGGTCTGCGAACTCTGCTATCCTTCCTCCAACCTGGGACGAGTCGAGGTGAGGACCTTCATTTCGAGCCCCGACGAGAGCTAAATGAAGAATCCTGAGACTTCCCTCGATTCTGCCGACCCCTACCTTTACCCCGTGAGTAAGAAGTAGAGGCGGCGGCAGAAGGACCAGCCTTTTGCTTCACAGAGGAAGCAGAAGGGTACTTGTTAGGCTTGGAACGGCCCTTGCCTCCCCGAGAAGGCTGATCAAGCTGACGAAACAGCAGCTGATCTTTGGAATGACGTAGGACGTCATCCCGGACCGTCGACACGGAACCATGGAAAAGTTGTGGACCTGCCAAAGAAGCAGATCGAAGAGTAGCACGCTGCTCCTCGGGAAGGGATCGTCCTGTGTCCAGCACAGCGTCCCTTCAAACTAATTCCAAATTAGCCGTGTTACAGGCATGCGTGTGAGTAAGGTGCATAAGCGCCTTGGACAGCACACGCAAAGGAGCCTGTACCTCGTCAAACTTATCTGGAGGCAGATAAGCAGCCAAAGCTGAGACGACGTGATCTGAGAGAGAAAGCATGCCAAGCATCTCTCTAGATAAGCCCAACGTGGACTCCAGAGTCGTCATTGGAATGACGGCAGACTTGGGCTTGGAAAGCCCGAGGGAAGTGGAGTCCTGATCCAGAACCGTCAAAGCCTGGCAGACTGACGGATTGGCGGAATCGTAGGAACGATAACGCACAGGAGGCAAAACGGTGTCAACCCTGGTGAAGAACGAAGTCTTCAAAGCCTTGGAATTCAGCTTGGCATCCAATGCTGAAAAAGCTTCAACCACCTGTACCGACTGGCACGGTCGAAGGCGCCCAGAGGCAGGTTGCTCCATAGGCTGTTGGCGCGCGACCGATGATCGCGGCCAGGCTGACACTGTCGGCTGGTTAGCAGGTTTGAGCTCAGGCAGAAACCCAAACACAAAGTCAAGAGCCGCCCCCAAGTCCGAAGACTGCTGGCCCTCGACCTCAAGCATGTCGGACTCCTCCCCAGAGTCGGAAGACACATAGCCCAAACCAGCCGACGCCTCCCATGGTGTCGGGACACCAGAGGAATCGGAAACCGGCCTGTTTCCAATCCCGGGAGGCGGCGCCATAGAAGGCGCCTGGAAACCACACATAGCCTCGCTGGAAGCAACAGGAAGGCTCTTAGAAAGAACCTGAGTGAGTAAGGAGAGGGCCTCCCTAAGCTCACTGCCTGTACCGACCGGTTCGACAGGGGAGCGAACCGGCAAAGTGGCTTCACCTCTGACCCTCTTAACCGGCGAAGGGTCACGATCCTCCAAAACACCCGACGCGGAACGACGGGCGGCAGCCGAAACATTTGAAGGCAGACGTGTATAGGGGTACGAAGCACCCCGAGGATCAATATTGCGAGAACTCATGAGAGTCACCGCGGACCTCTGCGGGGCAGAAGGTCCAGGCTGCACAAAAGGCGTTGGTCCCCCAAAACTGGTCGTATGACCAGAGGGAGTAGACGGAAACGCCACGGAATTCATAGTGTTTCCACTACGAACATCCGAATCCAAAGACACAACTGTGGTGCTCGACGGCGAAGAGACCACAGCGATGGGCTCGGCCGGCAGCCCCTTCCGACTTCGCCGAGTTGAAGTCAGGGAAGGCTGAGGCCGATATCCTACGTCTACAGTATCGGACAGTCCTGCAGTCCCCTGCAGCGAAAAGCCGAGACCGGCTGAAACAGATAACGAAGCAGACGGACCAGCAGCAGTAGTAGATACGTCGAGAGTCGTTGAGGCTGGTAAAATAGTGGAGAGAGCACACCGGCTCGGCTCCGAAGGAGGAGTCACAACCCTAGTGACAGCCTCAGATGTCGACTGGAGGGGGACCGTAGTCCCGGAACCAGGCATCTCTACACCAGAACACTCAACGGCTCCCGCAGTATCCACCAAAGGAAAAGACTGCACATCCCCCACGGAGGAGGAATAACTCTCACCAGACAAAGTCGGCTCGGGAGGCCCCGTACGACCACGTTCTCCTTTCCCGCGGGAGCGGGAGGCACGGCCACGAGAACGAACGCCACGGTTTACTGACGCCCAGAAGGTGGAAGACCATGTTCCACAGACACCACACGGCCGCTCGGCCGAACACCCATTACAGGAGGAACAAGACGAATGTACATCGTCCACATGCTTTGGCAGCAGACATTGCCCACAAGGAATTGTCCTGGGCATGATAGAGGTGAGAGGAGCAGAGAAGGTGAGATCAGAAAACAGAACACCCCCAAAGAAGAGAGAAAGGTGACAGAAACAAAGACCCCAGACGGTCGACCGGGAACCACACAACAGGAAGACTACTCTCAAAAGAAAGAAGAAACACTGTAGGAGTGGTACCCCGCTGACACCTAACTCTAACACAATTAGAAAATTTTGCAAAAAAAGCATTAACAATAATTGTGAAAAATCTAAGTCCGAACCGCGTGGCCCGCGAAATTCGCACGTGACTCGAGGGAGAGCAAATAAATATACATTATGGACATATAATAGAAAAGAGAATATAAAACACTGTTCCTGAGAATACAAAGGATACACTGTGGTATAATGAATCAGGAATCATCAAACATCGAGCTGGTGGAACACTGATAAGCGTGCAAAAACATCTCGACACGAAGCGGATTTTAAAAAGAATGAGTCTTTAGAGACGGTATATGCGCACTGGCAACGGAAGTCGTGGAGTTGTACTTGGGAGAGAGCGTCCCGTACTGGGTCTGCGCCGGTTGCACTCGACCCAGTTTTGGCTTATTTTTATTGGTGCTTTTGCACCACTTTTCTTTCCCAACTTGCTTGGGAAAGACAAAAATAGAGAGTATTTTATCCGAGTTAGGGACTTCCACTGTAGTTCAAGCCTGTAGTAAACAATTGTGAGTAGGTTGATAAGAAATCAAGGGGTGCATGCTTCCCATGACTGTCACGAAACGTCTGCCTGTCAAGAGAGCTAATGTAAACACTGGGGACCATCTCAATACATTCCTCCAAAAATATCGCTAATATCGCTAATGTGTCACAAGAAAATTTAACAATAATGTGTCAAATATGTGGTGCTTAGCAAACTTTTAGTGGTATAGAAGAAACAGACCGAAGCGACCGAAGGTGGGATTCCTTGGCCAAATGTTGTTTGGATTTCCAAATAATATATTGAAGAAATGCCTGTATATTGGCACGTTTGTATGCGCCCATTTTAACTCGCTGTGTAGCCACGCAATATGTCTGGAAAAAAAGTGGAGGGGCAAGGGTCCCCACCTCTGAATTTAGGCACTTGAGGCAGCCCTCGCAACTAGCCCTATATTAATCCTGCGAATCATAATCCACTGCAGTTTAGTACCGACCTGTGTGCATATACGAGTTAGAAAAATGCGACCAAAATTCAGCACTAGTGTTAATTTGTCTCGTTCGTTAGTCTGTCCGACTAATCGTGATAAATTACTTTGGTTTTCCCTCTTTTTGATGTTCGGATACAGCCGTTGGTACACTGTTCGGGGCGGATAAGATATCTTTATTTACTTGATCAAAGATTTCTTATTTAACCCACCCTAACAACGAATTCCAATTTCCAAAACACGACCACCACCGATTACGCCGAAAAAAGAGTTAAAGATTTGATTTTCAGGCCCAGTTGCATTGAATACACTGTGCCGGGATTGTGTCAGTTTTCATCTGCGACAGATAACACTAAAAACAACCAAGGCGTGTTGGCCTGCAGAAGCAAGATTAATTTTGCATTTTTTTTTAAATTCAGATATTTTTCTCCCACCCTTTATTGATTTGAAGAGGACAAATGACTGATAATCAATTATTTTTGTATGTGTAGTCTTACGTACCTTGATTCACTGTTACTATCACTATAGCTGTCCGACAGTCCATATTAGCTAACTGATTGATGAAACTACCTAACACCATTAAAAATATGGAAATAAAAAATATCTCAATGTTTCTAACTAAGATTTACGATGGATCGAGTGACAATATGGTGAGGATGAAGTAGGCGTTTGGTGAAAGAATCAAATTGTTCTGGTACTCAAACCCCTTTCAAAAGATGACTGTTCTTCGGGTGGTTGAAAGCATAACACCTGTTAAGAAAATGAGACTGCAATTTAGATTTGATTATTTCCGCGAAGGCAATATTATAGTTGATGGAGGCTCAATGAGAGTGTCTGGGTTCAAATGTCCCTGTTACACCAGACATTCCATGGTTCGTTTAAGTGGGAGATGATTTGGAGAAAGGTGTCAACAGAAATACCATTTTTTTTGATAGGTCTTGACCAGAGCGGCCAGAGGTGTCATGTATGATACACACTAAAATCAGTAGGGTTGAGTGAAAATGAACCCGCCCGATTGTTTCCATATTCACTCGACCCAGTTGATTTGGGTTAATTTATAATCCAACTGATTTCAGTTTGTAACAGTGTACTAGCAAATGTACGAATATTAAGAGTTTGCCTCTCATTTTGGGCGGGCATGCGGCTCGGGCGATCGCTTCTACTTCAGTTATCTTTCAACCCAAAAGCAAGCCTCTGGGTTGGAGGCTGATTTGAGAAGAATGACAGACCAAACTGGCCGCAGGTGTAATTCAATGACCAAATACATCTATATGTGTTCTATTTGCAGATAAGAATTCCAACATGATATTCGTCCATTTGAAAGCACTAAAAATTCCAGCCCCAGTCCTCGTTTCTCTATTGGCTATCCGCCTTTCAGTGTGAGATGTTGCTTACTTCTGTTTTGTGTTTATAGGATGTGTACTTGTCGGTGTAGCTCTCTCACAGCATTGTGAGGAGGACGAAGAAGACTGCCACGGTGACATGGAAGACGAGGAAGAAGACGACGGTCACGACGAGGAAGACGAGACTGAAGAGAGCTTTGAAGAGTCTCTGTGTAACGAAATAATTAGTCTCATTAAACCACATGTTCGAACAGCACGCAGCAAGAAGCACGGCCACGAAAGTAGTGGACATGGTGGACATGATAGTAGTGGACATGACAGTGGACACAGCAGTGGTGGTAAAAAACACGGCAGCAGTGAACACAGTGGACATGGCAGCGGTCACGGAAGTGACTGATTTTTTTTTTAAGTACAGTGTGGCGTTAGCAATTGTGTGGAGTGTGAAAGTTCTGTATACTTTTGTACCTTAGAGCTATAAAAAAATATATTTTTTTGCAAATTTACTTTGTTGTCGCTATCCTCAAAGAGAAAATTTATTACTTTCCAAAGTGTGATTTACTGGAATTTCCGGGTTTGATTATAATCGATAACTTCACAAGTGAATTATGCAATCAACAATTGGGCCATGTATCCGTGCGCGCAAACGAAGACGCTTTACCGTGGGTGTAATGGGGACTTCATTGTTTTTTTAACCCTTTACCTAACATGAAAAGCAGCGACAGTTGCAAAAAATCTCGAATAAGTATTATTTTCATTTTTTGTCTCAAAAACATAGGTTATCACGCCTCAATGGAACGAGCTCGACGAGCTGATGGTAGCCATGTTTTTCAACAAAATTCAATAGCTCCCATCTGGACATCACACGAAAGGTACACATGAAATTTGAAAAAGATTGAGAGATGCGGCCTGTAGGATGTGCCACTGGAATTGACAACTAAAAAACCGAATCTAAGATGGCTGCCAACAGCCATGTTTTTTAACGAAATTCAGAAAAAAATGATAGCTTCCATCTAGACATTGCTTCAAAGCTACATATAGAACTTGGGACTGATTGGGTGAGAGCTGCGACCTGTAGGGTGTCCTAAAGGAATTGTTGGACAATTTATATCCAAATCCTAGATGGCCACTGGCGGCCATGTTTTTCAACGAAATTCGAAAAAAAAATCTTTAGCTCCCATCTAGACATTGCCCCAAAGCAACGTATGAAATTTGGAATTGATCGTGTGAGAGTTGCGGCCTGTAGGGCGTGCTAAATGAATTGTGGACGTACAGACGGACGACGGATCACAATCCATTTAATAGCTCATACTTGACGTTGTCAAGTTGAGCTAAAACGACATTCATCCAAATTTAACTGGCTATTAGTAGCACAGCGATGGGTGAATTTTATAGAATTGTTGGGGAAAGGATTAATCAACAAGATCCCAAATCAATGGTTTCTGGACGGGGCAACTATGGTGGTATCATCTGGAGTGCTATAACCCTAGTACTCAACTGTTGAGCAAAACGTGCCCAAATCAAACAGAAAGCAGACCAACTACACAGTTTCACGCCAGACTGACTAAATAGGACACTCGTTCGAGGATGTGCAGACAGATAACCTAAAACAAAGACACAGCGCACCAATTTCAAACATTTTGTCATGAAACCAAAAGGGTGTGGAGTAACAGTCCACCCTCGAGACCCATCCCATTTATAGAATATACTTTTTTCTCCCCAAACTGATTTTCTGACAATCATAGGGGTAGTCAGAATTTGTGAACCCGGGACCAACATGGAACATAAACTATCTAACCGGAGGTATGAGTGGTCAGAAGCGAAAACAGGAATCTGTACATGGGGAGGTGGCGAGCCCTCAATGGAAGAGTAAGGAAGGTGGCTCCCCCACTCATTGAGCAAGGTCAGGATGGGGCTCTCCACTGGAGAAATATTTGAAAAGTACTCCCCAAATATAGTGATACCTGAATGCATTCTGATGATCCATAGAATATCAGCTTACATTGAATTTGGAGTGTTATCTGTAATCACATTTGTTGCTGAACCATGAATATCTTTTCTTTTTGAGGGGTGGGCTTGCTGGGATTTTTTAGCGCCAAGCCATTATAATGCCCGCCACTGTGTGCAGTTACATTTTCCATGCGCTAGAATTCCTTAGGTCACCAGCAGAAAAGTGTCAACTCCGCTTGCATGAAGGTATTGTCGCATCCCTAAGCCTGGGGGTGATGCTAATAAGGATCTTCAACAAGTAAGCTGGCGGATAAGTTAGATTAAAAAAGCAACTTCAAAACGTGAAATTAGTTGGTTTAAATGGTCCAAGATAACTTCATTTCACTTTTGTTTTTGAAAGAAATATCCAAAAGGCGAAAAATAACAAAATGGGTTAAATTCTGGCAGACATCGACAAGAACTTCATAGATTTTGTGCAGGTTTCCTGAAATCAACATGGTCTGCCAATTATGGAGTTTTCAAAACAATCTAGAGGAAGTCAAGTACGGAAGCCCATTGGTGCAAACATGAATATTCCAAATTGCGAATATTCGCAATGCATTGCGAATATTTGCAATGAATTCCGAATATTCATAATACTCGATCCCCTCGCCACTATTACTATAATTCTATTATGGCGAACGTTTAACGTACGGAAAGGTATTCAGGACGTGTAAATATTTTTCAAAGTCTCTGTAACGACTAAGTATAGTATTGGCCTTCAGATTCAACCAGCCTGCGTATTTGGTCTTCTTAACCCTTTACCTAACTGAAAAGCAGACGACACTTCCAAACAAAATTCTTGAATAACTAATTTTTTTCATTTTTTGTCTCAAAAACATAGGTTACGACTCCTCGTTGGAACGAGCTCGACGAGCTCGTTCCAACGAGGGGTCATAACCTATGTTTTTGTGACAAAAAATGAAAATATTTTGAAAATTAATTGGCGATTTTTGAGAATAGCGCTGGCCAGTTTTTTGCCGTTACGTTGGGTAAAGGGTTAAAATTATAGAGGGATAAAATTGTCCCGACTATTGCAGTGACTCTCTCACCTATGTACCTCGGGTATTCACTCCATCTCCTCAAGAAATAACAAAAATGGATTGAACTAAATAACCAACAGAGGACGTGCTATTGGAATTGTAGACAATTTAATTGCCCGAAGGGTGTTATAGAGGAATTGTGGACGGTCAGAGGGGAGTACATACGTACGAACGTACGACGGATCGCACAAACATACCAACTGTGCACAAGCAAAGATAGTAGAAATTGAAGACAGAGGAGGCGGAACCAGGGAGGCACAGGGGACACGTGCCCCACCACTTTTTTCCTGACATGTTGAGCGGTTACACAAGGAGTTAAAATGGGCGCAAGTAAAAGTGCCAATATACAGCCATTTCTGTAATATATTATTTGCAAATAATCCAAACATTTAGCCAAGCAACCCCACCTTCGGTCTGAATATTCTACTTCGACTACCTTCCAAGACGAAGGCTAGCATTCGGGTTGGAAGATGATTGAAGTGGAAATGGGCAGGACCACAACGCGGCACGCTCGCCTGAACGAGAGACTTTAATGTGTCACGCCACATTTACCGATGTATGATAGTAACTTTTTCTCCAAATGAGCCGAACCATAGTAGCCCCTCCATTCATCGAACTTCCACCGTCTCTGGTTGAAGAAAAGTGTACCATAGACATGCAGTATGCCTTTGACCACATCGCAAACAAAAGTACGATCTTAAGTGGACACAATGCAGTTACTGCTGGTCAGGATCAAACCGTCGACACTCCGGTGTGGGGGGGGGGGGGGGGGGAGGGGGAGTGTACCAAGTAATGAAAGTATAAATGAGTGTAGCTAAACCTGGAAGTGTGTTGTGTTTGATGAAAAGGATAATTTTCATTGTTTATGAAAGGATTATGAAATACGACAAGAATTGTGAAAATTGAGAATATGTTAATTTCTGTTCCCTGTATGCTGTGTTTTCAATAAAAATAATTAGAGATATAGACTGTACTAAAGAATTGAGGGGTGGGTTAATGTGACCCTCACAGTTATTGCATGTCAACCAAAGTTACCAAGTTACACTGAAATTATTCCAAAACGAGTCATCCTGTCAAGTTACAATGAAATCCCTTCATAAATACGGCCTGTAGACTGTGATAAAGGGGGGGAACGGTCGATTTGTACCACGGTCGATTTGCACCATCGGGTGGTCGATTTGCTCATCGGAAAAGTCGATTTGCACCATTGGTTCGGCCAATTTGCACCATTGGTTCGATCGATTTTGCACCATTGGTTCGGTCGATTTGCACCATTCATAAATATAAACTCGGCATGAAAAATGGACTACTTGGGCAAAATTCCTTATTGAAGATAAGACTAAGGGGTGTGGGGGCGGGGGGAGAATAAAGACAAGAGGCCCCAGGGGGCCTGAGGGCGCTCACCTGACATGGTAGTCTAAATATCAAACCAGGGACTTGACTTGAATAAGCTGCATACGCCCCTCCTAACTTAAGAAAAAGCATATACCAACTAGATGAAGCGATTGCGCCCACACAATACACAGGATTTTTCCTTCTATTTTCAGTTCCTGCACTTTTTACGTCCCAAAATTGAGATAAACACATAAAAAACAGATTTTTTTTTTCCAAACAAAATACTTTCAGCCTAAATTTTTTCTTCTTCTTAAAATGCATAAAAAACAAAAAAAACAAAAATTCCAGATTTTGGTCCCAAATTTTCTAAGACCCACCCGGACCCCAAATTTTCAGGGTAAAAAAAAAAAAAATTTTTGTCTTAAAATTGACAGAAATGCATAAAAAACAACAAAAAAAAAAATTCCGGATTTTGGTCCAAAATTTTCCAAGTCCCACCCGGACCCCAAATTTTTAGGGGGGAAAAAAAAATTGTTTTTGTCTTAAAATTGACCAAAACGCAGAAAAAACAAAAATAAATTTTTTCGAATTTTGAAAATTTTTCAAGTCCCACCCGGACCCCAAATTTTCAGGGGAAAAAAAAAAAATTTTTTTTTGTCTTAAAATTGACAGAAATGCATAAAAAACAACAAAAAATTTTTTTCGGATTTTGGTCCAAAATTTTCTAAGTCCCACCCGGACCCCAAATTTTCAGGGGAAAAAAAATAATTTTTGGGGTCTTAAAATTTACCAAAATGCAGAAAAAACCAAAAAAAATTTTTTTCGGATTTTGGTCCAAAAATTTTCTAAGTCCCCACCCGGACCCCAAATTTTCAGGGGAAAAAAAATAATTTTTTTGGGTCTTAAAATTTACCAAAATGCAGAAAAAACAAAAAAAATTTTTTTTTCGGATTTTGGTCCAAAATTTTGCAAGTCCCACCCGGACCCCCAAATTTTCAGGGGGAAAAAAATTTTTTTTATTTTTTTTTTGTCTTAAAATTGACAGAAATGCATAAAAAACAACAAAAAAAAAATTTCCGGATTTTGCAGGATTTTGGTCCCATCCGGACTCCAAATTTTTAGGGGAAAAAAAAAAAAAAATTTTTGTCTTAAAATTGACCAAAACGCAGAAGAAACAAAAAAAAAAATTTTCGGTTTTTGGTCCGTAAATTTTCTAAGTCCCACCCGGCCCCCAAATTTTCAGGGGAAAAAAAAAAATTTTTTTTTGTCTTAAAATTGACCAAAACGCAGAAAAAAACCCAAATTTTTTTTTCGGATTTTGGTCCAAAATTTACTAAGTCCCACCCGGACCCCAAATTTTCAGGGGAAAATTTTTTTTTTTTTTTTTGTCTTAAAATTGACAGAAATGCATAAAAAACAACAAAAAAAAAAATTCGGATTTTGGTCCAAAATTTTCCAAGTCCCACCCGGACCCCAAATTTTCAGGGGGGAAAAAAAAATTTTTTTTTTGTCTTAAAATTGACCAAAACGCAGAAAAAACAAAAAAAAATTTTTTTCGGATTTTGGTCCAAAATTTACTAAGTCCCTCCGGACCCCAAATTTTCAGGGGGAAATTTTTTTTTTTTTTTTGTCTTAAAATTGACCAAAACGCAGAAAAAAACAAAAATAAAATTTTTTCCGGATTTTGGTCCAAAATTTCTAAGTCCGCAACGGACCCCAAATTTTCAGCCTAAATATGAACCTGGGGACTTGGCTTCAACAAACTTGAATCTCACCCCCCTAAGGATGCTGCATACCAAATATCAAAAGATTCTTATTGGTAGATCTGAAGAAGATTTTTAAAAAATACTCCTCATACTGCACTAATTTAAACATTTGGGCTCCCATAGAGAGCCCAAATATCCACCCCAGGCAATTGATTTCAATAAAACATGTGAAACAATCCTCCAAAGATGTTATATGTGAAATTTTAAAGCTTTTGGAGCAGTGGTTTGGGAGAAAAGTAGTCATATGTTTTCCCATTACCCACAGTGTTAAAAAATGCTGACTCAGCACTTTTTCAAAAGTCCCCAAAAAGTACCCCATGATAAACCGATGGCAATTTTTTTTACCATTCCATTCTGTTGGTCCTAAGGAAGCTTCACAAAATAAGAATTCTCAGTGCCGTGTAGTTTTGGCGATATGGGCGTTTTCATTTTTTTACTACTTTTAGCTCCTGCGGTCCCCACTGGGCGACGGGAAAAATATTTTTGGCATAAATTAAGTACTTATGACCCAATAAGCCCTCATATAAAATTTGGTCAAAATTTGCCTCTCGGTTTGGAAAATAGAAATTTTGGGCGGGGCAAATATTCTTTCCCCTCCCATTACGACGCTAAGTATAGCCCCACAAACTTCTCTTGTACAAACCTGAGTCTACACCTCAAAAGGAAGCTGCACACCAAATATCAAGTCTCTGCTACTGCTGGTTCATGAGAAGAAGATTTTTTAAGATTTCAGCACACGTTTTGGGTGTGGCCCTACCCACGGGCGAGGCAACTTGATTTGAACAAAATCAAATTGCGATGTCATAACAAACTATTATCTCAAATATCAATTAAATTGGTTCAGCGGTTTGGGAGGAGAAGACGCAAACACCATGTTCACGGACGACGGACGGTGAGTGATCGCTATAGCTCTCCTGACTGAAAGTCAGGTGAGCTAATAAGAAACACCATTCTTTTTCATTCACTCGTATAGTTTATTAAAGCACTTGGTAGCACAGTTACAAAAGTAGAAGTCGAACAGAATAAAAAACTTCAACAAATGTTACAAACTAACCAGCAAAAAGATTTTTTAAAAAGACACACTGAGTCACATCACAAGTCAAAATCGCCTAATTGAGCGAAAGTGGAACCAAAAAATGCTTACATTTTAGTGCGCAGTTACAGAGGTTTCATCGCGCTGCTGTTTCGTCATCCTTCTATATTCATCTCTGGACATACCAGTGCCACAAATACTGTGTCTCCATTTATTGCAAGAGTCACGCTCTAGGGCATCTTGTCGCCGCCGTACCTCTTTATTACAACTTGAGCATGGGTTCTCAGTGAGCTCGTCCATCTTCAACTCATGAAGTTTAAAGAATGAAAGGTTAAAGCGCCGAAGGCGCGCAGGGACGATGTGGGATTTACAAATCCCTCGCGACCCGGTTAACCTTATTTTATTTCACTTGGATCACACAGGCCTAGCTTTCCTATTGCCTCAAATGGGGTCTGCGGGGGTATGCACGCGGTTAGAATTCCCGGCAGTTTACGTTGGCGTGATAGATTGTCAATAATCAATCCCTCAACGCCGTTAAGACTGTTAGAGAGTGGGCTCTATTCGGTTCTAGCTTGGCGATGGTAGATGTTTGAGTCCCACCATGATGGCGAGCCAGAATATAATGTTGTGCGATGGCAAATTTAAGGGAAGAAGAGAAAAGAAAACCAAACAGCAACGCCGGTTTGGTGGCGGCCCCGGTATATGACCATAGCGGTTAAAAAAAAAAAGGAATGGAGAAAGCTCCATCAGTTTAGTTTGAAAAAACCGGGAGTCATCCATCAAGCCTTCTGGGAGATAGGATGCCGTATGTGATTATGAGGTATCTGGTTATCCTTCGGGAATTCCAAATGACCCCCCCCCCCCCCCCCCCCAAAAAAAAAAAACCCTCTCACAGACACACGCCCTCAAGCCCTTAAAAGGGCTGTTAAATCTTTATTCAAATGCTTATTTATATAAAATTTCACTCGTCTCCAGCCAGACAAGCTTGTTTCAATCCTTGCCTGGTGTTTTGTGGTTTCTTGTGTATGTTAACAGAAAGGTAGGTTGCACCAATTCCTCCCACGCTTTGTCTACCATTTCCATGCGTCTTCTTGATAAGAGTGTTGCAAGAAAATTTGAGAATGTTATTAGAAAAGTTATAGTTAGAGAGAAAGATAGGTATGCGCTATTGTGCATTGTGACTATTGTGTGATTGTTGCTATGGATGGGGTAAGGGGTGTGTTTCTTCGGGGCCCACTCCCCACACGCAGAGTTGCGAGGCAATCCTCACAGACTCAATCCTAAAGATCTCAATGAGTAGCGAGGCAATCCTCACGGACTCCACGCAGTTTAATTCTATTGAGTAATTTTAATTTACTGTGGCTTATCTTGTTTTTCTGTTAAGGGTTCGGTGTTCGTTCAGCTTCACCACTGATTCACTATCCTGGAGAATGTGGAGGGTTTTGTTATATAGGTCTTATTAAACGCATTTCAGTCGCGTTTCAGCAGAGTTGCGAGGCAGTCATCACAGACTCTATCCTAAAGTTCTCAATGAGTAGCGAGGCAATCCTTATTGACTCCACGCAATTTAGTTATATTGTATAATTTTTTTTTTTCATTTCTGGAAACTTAATTTTGTTTTTCTGTAAAGGGATCGGTGTTCGTTCAGCTCAACCATTAATTCACTATCTTGGAGTCTATTGAGGCTTTTGATTTGTAGGTATTTTAATCGCGTATCAATAGTTTCTATTTTTGCTAGCTCCTGAAGTTCCTTTATCGGTGTCCATTTGGGTTTGCATAGTGCCACACGCAGGGCATAATTTTGAACCCATTGTAGTTTTTCAATGTTGGTTTTATTCAGGTCACTCGTTATTATGGCCCCATACTCCAGTACTGGGCGTATATATGATTTGTTAAGCTTGAAGAGAACTTCTTTATTGGCTCCCCAATTTTTACCTCTAATCATTTTCAGGAAATTGATGTGTTTAGTGGCTTTGACAGCGACTGAGTTTACGTGATTGTTTAGATTGAGACTGCTATCCAGTGTGAATCCCCGAAACTTTGCCTCATTACTAGCTTCAAGTTTGTGGTCGTAAAGCTTAAGCTCAATATTAGGGACAGCTTTTTTCCTTTGCATTTTATAGAATGTGATTCTTTGTGTATTCGTGGCATTTAGCTTGATGCGCCACAGTGCGCACCAGTCTTGTAGGTCGCGGATGGTATCCTGCAGGCGGTTTTGTATTATGTTTCGAGACTTACTGGCCGTCCACATTCCTTTGTCGTCTGAGAATTGAGAAAGTTCAACATGGTTCTTCCCTACTTTGTCAATGTCATTCACATATATTATAAATAAAAGCGGGCTGAGGACCGAACCCTGTGGAGTGCCCGCTTCGCGTTTTACCTCGTCTGACACTTCGCGGTTGACCCTCACTTTGATTTTTCGATCACATAAAAATGATGATATGATCCTTAGAATTTTGGTAGGTAGCCCCAATTTTAGCTAGTTTGTATCTCATGCCATTGTGCCAGACAGAGTCGAACGCTTTTTCTACGTCGAGTAATAGCGCGGTTCCTATTTCACTTTGACTGAACGCCGTTTTCATATAATCTACCAGTCTATAAACATATTCGATTCCCTCTCTTTGGCTTCTGTATGCCCTGATGAAGTTGCAGAAAAAGTCAAACGTTTTATAGAAATCTGCTGGCTTGGGCGGACTTTTATCTTTCATATGCGGCCGCCAATAAAGGGTGAATTAAAATTACAGTCACCATACACCGACACCAACATAGGTTTTTGAAGTACCGTGTTGTTCTGACAGTGTAAAACTATACACAACGGTGTTGGTGAAAGAATCAAGTCCTTAGACTGATAACTGATTGTTGAAAAACAGTCCCGATCCAATTAATCAGTGAGTAGAGTCACATTTAATAATAAGAAAAGGCCCCCTGGGGGCGCTCATCTGACATGGTAGTCTAAATATCAAACCGGGGACTTGACTTGAATAAGCTGCATACGCCCTTCCTAAGCCCACTCTCTAATAGTCTTAATGGCGTTGAGGGATTGATCTTTGACAATCTATCACTCCAATGCAAACTGCCGGAATTCTTAGCGCGTGCATACACCTTCAGACCCCATTTGAGGCAATAGGAAAGCTAGGCCTGTGTGATCCAAGATCCAAGTGAAATAAAATAAGGCTAACCGGGTCGAAAGGGATTTATTTGTAAATCCCACATCGTTCCTGCGCGCCTTCGGCGCGCTAAAACCTTTCATTCATTCATCATCGACTTGAATAAGCTGCATACTCCCCTCCTAAGAAAAGCATATTCCAACTAGATGAAGCGATTGTGCCCACACAATACACAGGATTTTCCTTCTATTTTCAGTTCCTGCACTTTTACCTCCCAAAATTGAGATAAACGCATAAAAAACAGATTGTTTTCCCAAACAAAATACTTTCAGCCTAATTTTTTTTCTTCTTCTTAAAACGAAAAAACTAATTTCCGGATTTTGGTCCAAAATTTTCTAAGTCCCACCCGGACCCCAAATTTTCGGTGTAAAAAAAAAAAAAATTTTGTCTTCAAATTGACAGAATCGCATAAAAAACAAAAACAAAAAATTCCTAATTTTGGTCCAAAATTTTCTAAGTCCCACACGGCCCCCAAATTTTCAGGGCAAAAAAAAAAATTTGTTTTTGTCCTAAAATTGACCGAAATGCATAAATGAAAGTGTCAATGACACTGTAGCTTAACTTGTGTGTTGTGTTTGATGAAAGGGATAATGTTCAATGTTTATGAAAGGATTATGAAATAAGACAAGAATTGTGATAATTGGGAATATGTTCATTTCTGTTCCTTGTATGCTATGTTTTTGATAAAATAATATGAGGTGTACACTGTACTAAAGAGCTGAGGGGTGGGTTAATATGACCTCACAGTTAATGCATGTAGCCCTCACAGTTAGCGTATATCAACGAAAGTTACCAAGTTACAGTGAAATTATTCCAAAATGAGTCATCCTATCAAGTTACATTAAAATCCCTTCATAAATATGCACTGTAGACTGTGCTAAATGTTTTCGGGCTTTGGGCCCCTGTAGCCGTCAGTTTCCCAATTGCGTCCAAAGGGGACATTCTCATCTAGACATTATATGAAGTCAATCTACCAAGTTACAATGAAAACCCTCCACAAATACGACCTGTAGACTGTGCTAAAGGTTTTTGGGCTTTGGGGCTCTGGCAGCCGTCATGGTTGAATGATCGCAACCAAAAGGGGACAATCTCATCTGGAGTGATCCTACAAAGTTACAATGAAATCCCTTCATAAATATGACCTGTAGACTGTGATCAGGGTTTTTGGGCTTCGGGCCCCTGAAGCCATCACAGTTGACCAATCACGACCAAAAGGGGATGTCATCATCTAGGCATTATATGGAGTCAAACTTACGGGTTACAATGAAGTCCTTCCATAAATATGACCAATAGACTATGCTAAAGGTTTTGGGTTCGGGCAGCCATCAAGGCTGAATGATCGCGACCAAAAGGGGACATTCTCATCTAGACATTATTTAGAGTCATCCTACCAAGGTACAATGAAATCCCTTCATAAATATCACCTGTAGACTGTGCTAAAGATTTTCGGGCTTTGGGCCCCTGTAGCCAACACAGTTGCCTAATGGCGTCCAAAAGGCGCGCTTCTCAACTAGACATTACATGAAGTCAACCTACCAAGTTACAATGAAATCCCTTCATAAATATGATCTGAAGACTGTGCTAAAGGTTTTCGGGCTTTAGGCTTGGGCAGCCATCATAGTTGAATGATCGCAACGAAAAGGGAACATTCTCATCTGGACATCATCTGGGGTGATCCTGCGAAGTTACAATGAAATCCCTTCATAAATATGACCTGCAGACTGTGTTCAAGGTTTTCGGGCTTCAGGCACCGGTAGCCATCACAGATGACCAATCACGACCAAAAGGGGACGTCATCATCTAGGCATTATATGGAGTCAACCTAACAATGTTACAATGAAATCCTTCTATAAATATAACCTTTCGCCTATGCTAAAGGTTTTTGGGCTGAATGATCACGGCCAAAATGGGACGTTCTCATCTAGACATTATTTGGAGTCAACCTACCAAGTTACAATGAAATCCCTTCATAAATATGACCTGCAGACAGTGCTAAAGGTTTTCGAGCTTCGGGCACCTTTAGCCATCAAAGTTGCCCAATCATGTCCAAAAGGGGACGTTCTCATCTAGACATTATATGAAGTCAACCTACCAAAATACAACGAAATCCCTTCATAAATATGACTTGTAGACTGTGCTTAAGGTTTTCGGGCTCGGGCAGCCATCATGGTTGAATGATCGCAACCAAAGGGGAAATCTCATCTGGGCATCATCTGGAGTGATCCTATGAAGTTACAATGAAATCCCTTCATAAATATGACCTGTAGACTGTGCTCAAGGTTTTTGGGCTTCGGGCACTTGTAGCCATCACAGCTGACCAATCACGACCAAAAGGGGATGTCATCATCAAGGCATTAAATGGAGTCAACCTAATAGGTTACAATGAAATCCTTCCATAAATATGACCTTTTACCTATGCTAAAGGTTTTTGGGCTCGGGCACCCATCAAGGCTGAATGATTGCGATCAAAAGGGGACGTTCTCATCCAGACATTATTTGGAGTCATCCTACCAAGTTACAATGAAATCCCCTCATAAATATGACCTGTAGACTGTGCTAAAGGTTTTCGGGCACCTTTAGATGTCACAGTTGCCCAATCATGTCCAAAAGGGGACGTTCTCATCTTGACATTCTATGAAGTTAACCTACCAGGTTACAATGAAATCCCTTCATAAATATGACCTGTAGACTGTGCTAAATGTTTTTGGGCAGCCATCATGGGTGAATGATCGCGCGTTCTCATCTAGACATTATATGAAGTTAACCTACCAAGTTATAATGAAATCCCTTCATAAATATGACCTGTAGACTGTGCTAAAGGTTTTCGGGCTCGGGCAGCCATCATGGGTGAATGATCGCAACCATAGAGGACAATCTCATCTGAGCATCATCTGGACTGATCCTAAGAAGTTACAATGAAATCCTTCATAAATATGACCTGTAGACTGTGCTCAAGGTTTTCGGCACTTGTAGCACGTGATCAATCACGACCGAAAGGGGATGCCATCATCTAGGCATTATATGGAGTCAACCTAACAGGTTACAATGAAATCCTTCCATAAATATGACCTTTTGCCTATGCTAAAGGTTTTTGGGCTCGGGCACCCATCAAGGCTGCATGACCGCGATCAAAATGGGACGTTCTCATCTAGACATTATTTGGAGTCATCCTGCCAAGTTACAATGAAAGCACTTCATAAATATGACCTCTAGACTGTGCTCAAGGTTTTCGGGCTCCTGTAGCCATCACAGTTGCCCAATCACGTCCAAAGGGGGACTTCCTCATCTAGACATTGTATGAAGTCAACCCACCAAGTTACAATGAAATTCCTCAATAAATATGACCTGTAGACTGTGCTAAAGGTTTTCGGGTTTTGAGCTCGGGCAGTCGTCACGGTTGGCAGATCATGCCCAAATGGGGAAATTCACATCTAGACATCATAAGGAGTCATCCTACCAAGTTACAATGAAATCCCTCCACATTAAACATGACCTGCAGACTGTGCTAAAAGTTTTTGGGTTTCGGGCTTGGGCAGCCATCACGGTTGATAGATCATGCCCAAAAGGGAACGTTCTCATCTAGGCACTATACAGAGGCATCCTACCAAGTTACAATGAAATCCCTTCATAAATACGACCTGTAGACTGTGCTAATGGTTTTCGGGTTTTGGGCTTGGGCAGCCATACCGGTTGCCCGATCGTGACCAAAAGGGGACGTTCTCATCTAGACATGACCCCAAACCTGCATATGAAATTTCGTGACGATCAGACAAGAACTGCGGGGTGTAGCCCGTGCTAAAGAAAAATGTGAACAGACGTCACAGACTAACAGACTTCCGCACGCGTGATGGCAATAGCTTATCTTGACTATGTTAAGTTAAGCTAAAAACAAACAAAAAAAATTTCCGCATTTTGGTACAAAATTTTCTAATGTCCCACCTGGACCCAAATTTTCAGGGTAAAAAAAAAAAGAAATTTTTTTTGTCTTAAAACTGACCGAAATGCATAAAAAACAAAAACAAAAATTTCCGGATTTTGGTCCAAAATTTTCGAAGTCCCACCCGGACCCCAAATTTTCGGTGTTAAAAAAAAATAATTTTTTTTTGGTCTTAAAATTGACAGAAACGGATAAAAAAAAAAAAAAAAAAAAATTCTGGATTTTGATCCAAAATTTCTAAGTCCAGAACGGAGCCTCAAATTTTCAGCCTAAATATAAATCCAGGGACTTGGCTTGAACAAACTTGAAGCTCACCCCCCTAAGGATGCTGCATACCAAATATCAAAAGATTCTTATTAGTAGATCTGATGAAGAAGATTTTTAAAGAATATTCCTCAAACTGCCCTAATTTAAACATTTGGGCTCCCATAGAGAGCCCAAATATCGACCCAGGCAATTGATTTCAATAAACATGTGAAACAAGCTTCCAAAGATGTTATTTGTTAAATTTGAAAGTTTTTGGAGCAGTGGTTTGGGAGAAAAGTAGTCTTACATGTTTTTCCCCATTACCCACAGTGTTAAAAAATGCTGACTCAGCACTGTTTCAAAGTCCCCCAAAAGTACCCCATGATAAAACCGATAGCAATTTTTTTTTTACCATTCCATTCTGTTGGTCCTAAGGAAGCTTCACACCAAATAAGAATTCTCAGTGCCGTGTAGTTTTGGAGATATGGGCGGTTTAATTTTTTTCTATTTTTAGCTCCTGCGGTTCCCATGGGGCGACAGGAACAAAAATTTGGGCATAAATTAAGTACTTATGACCCAATAAGCCCTCATATCGAATTTGGTTCAAATCTGCCTCTCGGTTTGGAAAATAGAAATTTTGAGAGTGGCAAAAATTCTTGCCCCTCCCATAACGAAGGCAAATAATGCCCGACAAACTTCTCTTGAACAAACTTGATTCTAAACCTCAAAAGGACTCTGTATACCACATATCAAGTCTCTGCTACTGGTGGTTCATTAGAATAAGATTTTCGATTTTCAAAAAAATTTGGCCATTTTTTCCCCACCCCTCTGTTCAATATGAGCCGAAACCTAATTTGCATAAAAATCAAAATGCCTCTATATAACCACTACTTACATGAGATTTAATTAAAATGTGGCCAGTGGTTTAGGAGAAAGAGGCTCAAACACCACCTTCATGCAGGACGACGGACGGACCCTATATAACCACTACTTACATGAAATTTAATAAAAATGTGGCCAGTGGTTTAGGAGAAAGAGGCTCAAACACTACCTTCACGCAGGACGGACAACTAGCGATAAGACAAGTTTCACTCTCAGCCCCCTAAGAATGTTGTACACCAAATGTCAAAAGATTCTGACTGGTGGATCTGAAAAAAAAGTTTTTAAAGCATATTCCTCATATTGAATCAAGTTAAAATTCGGGCTCCCAAACGGTGCCCAAATATGAACCCAGGGACTTGGCTTGAACAAACTACAATCTCACCTCCCTAAGGATACTGGACACCAAATATCAAAAGATTCTGTACGGTGGATGTGAAGAAGAAGATTCTAAAGAATATACCTCGTATTGAACTAAGTTATAATTTGGGTTCCCACAGGGAGCCCAAATATAAACTCAGGGACTTGACTTGAACAAACATGAATCTCACCCCTCTAAGGATGCTGCATACCAAATATCAAAAGATTCTGATTTGTGGACCCAAAGAAGATTTTTAAAGAATTACCCTCATATTGCACTAATTTGAACATTTGGGTTCCCACATGGAACCCAAATCTGGACCGAGGAATTTGATTTCAACATATATGTGAATCAATGTTCCAAAGATGTTATGTGTAAAATATAAAAGCTTTCGGAGCAGTGGTTTGGAAGAAAACGATTCTTGAATTTTTTCCCATTGCCCACAGTGTTAAAAAAATGCTGACTCAGCACTTTTTCAGAGTCCCGAAAAAGTACCCTATGATAAAACCGATAGCAATTTTTTTTGACCAATCCTTTCTGTTGGTCCCAAGAAAGCTTCACACCAAATAAAAATTCTCACTGCCGTGCAGTTTTGGAGATATGGATTAATTTTTTTCTATTTTTAGCTCCTGTGGTTCCCACGGGGCTATGGGAAAAAAATTTCTGCATAAATTAGGTACTTATATGACCCAATAAGCACACACGTAAAATTTGGTTCAAATCGGCCTCGCGGTTTGGAAAATAGAAATTTGGGGCGGGGCCAAAATTTTTGCCCCTCCTTTAACATCGTTTTATCTTTTAAATATAGCCCCTCGAACTTCTCTTCAACAAACTTGAGTCTACACCTCAAAAGGAAGCTACATACCAAATCTCTGCTATTGCTGGTTCTTGAGAAGATTTTTTAAGAATTGGAGCATTTTTGCCCCATCCCTCTGCTCAATATGAGCCGAAACCTAATTTGACAAAAAATCAAAATGCCCTTAAATAACCCCTACTCACATGAAATTTCATTAATATGCGGCCAGTGGTTTGGGAGAAAAAGGCCCAAACACCACCTTCACCACGGACGAAAAGTGATCGGAAAAGCTCACCCTGACATTCAGTCTGGTGAGCTAATAATACTTTTTAAAGAGACAGATGTTAAATTGGAGATTAAATAAATGTTTAGATAGACATTTCGCGAGATGTATTTATCATGGACACTTCTGAAGAAATATTTCTTCATTTTAAATGACATACATTATCCGTTTTTTAATGGTGCATATCGACTTATACGTGGTACCAATTGACTTTTTTGTGGTGCATATCGACTTTTTCGATGGTGCAAATTGACTTTTTCGATGGTGCAAATCGACTTTTTCGATGGTGCAAATCGACCGGTGCAAATAGGCAATGGTGCAAATCGACCGATATTCGATAAAGGTTTTCGGGCTTCGGGTCTGTGTAGCCATCTCGGTTGACTGATCACAACCAAAAGGAGACGTCCTCATCTCTACATTATACCGAGTCATCCTATCAAGTTACAATGAACTATCAAGTTACAATGAAATTCTTCATAAATACGGCCTGTAGACTGTGCTAAAGGTTTTCGGGCGTAGGGCCCTTGTAGACATCACGGTTGACTGTTCGCAACAAAAAGGGGAAATCCTCATCTAGACATTACACTGAGCCATCCTACCAAATGAAAATCCCTTCATAAATACATGTAGTCTGTGCTTAAAGGTTTTGGGCTTGGGCAGCCAGCACAGCTGAACGATTGTGACCAAAAGGGGACATTCTCGTTGAGATTACACGGAGTCACCCTACCAAGTTACAATGTAACCCCTTCATAAATACGACCTGTAGACTGTGCTAAAGGGTTTCGGGCCCCTGTAGCCGTCAACTATGCCGTCACAGTTGACCGATGATGGCCAAAAGGGGGACGTTCTCATCTATACATTATAGATGTATAGTCCAAAATAAATAGGGTTTTTCCTCTCACTGATGCCAACCTACCTATGAAGTTTCATGAACGTGGATCGAATCATTATCAAGTTCTCATCTGGAAACCAATAGTTTATGATTTACTATGTTGAAGGTCACTGTGACCTTGACCTTTCACCTATCGAGTCCAAAATAAATAGGGTTCTTCCTTTCACTGATGCCAACCTAACTATGAAGTTTCATGAACATGGGTTGAACCATTATCAAGTTATCATCTGGAAACCAATTGATTTGATTTACTATGTTCAGGGTCACTGTGACCTTGACCTTTGACCTAGTGAAATCAAAAGAAATAAGGTTCTTCCTCTCACGAAGGAGAACCTACATATGAAGTTTCATGAATGTGTGTTGAACCGAAGTCAAGTTATCATCTGGAAACCAATTGTTTACAATTTACTATGTTCCAGGACACTGTGACCTTGACCTTTGACCAAGCAAGTCCAAAATTAATAGGGTTCTTCATCTCACCGATAGACTTGCTGAGAAACAACCACCAAGGTATTTATAATGTAACTTTCGAGTATATTGAGGGACTACATGTTAGGGAACATGTTCTGTTGAAGTAAAAAGTTACCAAAATTGGAATTAGGCCCCAAAGGGTTAACACATATTCTGAGACACCAAAACAGCCCTTAGAATTACACCCAAAATGGCATTCCAGACAGTCAAACTTACAAAAAATCTTCAATGGGGCTGAACAGCAAATGACTTGAAAGGTCTCGTGTCCTCAAATTTGACTAATCTAAGAGGCTTGCATAGTCTGCCATTTTCAGCTAGAGATAAAAGATGAATGTGTTGGGATGTTATGATTCAGCCTTTCACCTTAAAATATTTTGGATTAGATTTTTGATTACATTCTTTATTTTGTAGTACATATACAAACATAATATGAATTACAATAGACAAATCGAGTATACCAGGAGATGACAGACTGAATGTTTACCTGTCATCTACAAAATGGAATATTATTCAGAGTATGCTGAAAACTACTGTGCGGTGGAGGGAAGTAAACCCGAGTGGAATGACTCGATATACTCAACACTAAGGTCCAATATCACTGAACTAGAAAACAGGGGGCTCGGTATAATTCTGGTGGGCGACTTTAATGGACACATAGGTGACAAGGAAGAAGGCATAGAGGGTGGGGACAAGAAAGTCAACAGGAATGGAAGGAAGCTGTTGAACTTCACAAATGAGCTCGGTCTGAAGATTCTGAACAGGGACGCTAGATGTAAGGGGAAATGGACCTGGGAGAGAAACGACAGAAAATCAATAATTGACTACATTCTCACAGATATGAATTTATGGAGGGAGGTGATAAGGGTAGAAGTGGATGATGAGGGCAAAATTGAGTTGGATAGTGATCACAACTTGATTACAGTGACGATGAGGGCCAAAAACCCAGAGAAAAGGAAAGGAAGCTTCAAGGAGATTTGGGAACTCAAAAAGGATGCCGACTGGGCGAAGTTCGAAGAAAAACTTAAACCAAAGCTTGCAGCCATACACAAGGGGGGTAGTGTCCAGAAGATGGCCGACGCCATAGTTGCGAGCCTAGTGGAGGCAGGGAAGGAAAGCGTAGGAAAGATTAGGGTACCAACACGGGAACTTGGGTACAGAGTAAACGAAGAACTGAAAAGGGCCATAAAGGTTAGAAAAGCTAAATGTGCTGCATACAGGAGAAGTAGAAAACTTAAGGGGGTGGAAAGCAATGAGGCCATGGTAGCAAAGGAAGAATACCAACAAGCACGAAATAAAGTAAACAAGATTAAAGACGACAACCGGAGAGTGCGAAATAACAGTCTTATTAGGACGATAAGAATGACAGGGGGGTCGAGTTCGAGCGTATTGTGGAAATGGGTGAACAAACGTAACAAAGGGAATAACCAACAGAACATTAAAGTAGATGGCAGAGTTACAGATGAGCGAGATCAAATTGCATTAGAACTAGTCAAGCACTGGGAAAAGGTAAACGATAAGCGATGGGGCATGGGGAACCCACCGGAGTGTCCAAACCAGGTCGAGGAAAATCTCTGACTTCGTGTGCAGCGGAATCAAAACTGAGGAGGTGCGAAGGGTGATCTCAAAATTGAGGAATGGAAAAGCGGGAGGGGTGGATGAAATTCCTAACGAGTTTATCAAAAAAGGGGGAGAGGAACTCTTGGAAAGCCTAACTGCCCTATTCAATTTAGCCATAGAAAAACAAGAGGTCCCAAAGGAGTGGAGGGAAAGTAAAGTGACATTTATTCACAAAAAGGGGGAAAAAGACGTCTTGGATAACTATCGAGGGATCTCTGTCAGCAGCAACATTGGAAAAGTCTTTTGTAAAGTCCTGTATGGGAGATTAGAGGAGGTGATTGAGGAGAAGGGTTTTTGGGGAGAAATCCAGAATGGCTTCAGGAAGGGAAGGAGAGTCACTGACCATCTTTTCACGATATCCCAAATGATAGAAACCGCGAAAGCAAAAAAGAAAAAGATGTTCATGGCCTTTTTGGATGTTAAAAAGGCAAACGATAGAGTATGGAGGGAGGGTATGTGGCGCAAGCTGGAGGCTCTGGGCTTGTGGGCGAGTTTGTTGGGATTATGAAAGCATTATATAAAGACGTACAGAGTGAACTTAGCCTGGGGAACATTACAACAAAACGTGTGCCTATGGAGATAGGCCTAAAACAGGGGTGTATCCTTTCGCCAATTCTTTTTGCATTGTACATCAAAGGTTTAGGAGATGATGAACTCCTGCATAGCGACGAGGGGGTGGCAGTTGGTGACTTGAAGATCCCAGGGCTATTTTTTGCAGACGATATGGTGCTAGTGTCGGAAAGCGAAGAGGGGTTAGAGAAGATGCTGGGAATTGTTGGGAAATATGGGAGCAAATGGAGACTCGAACTTAATGAAAGCAAGAGCAAAGTTATACCCGTGGGCCGCAAAGTGGGCCCCACTCGATGGTGGAGAGTGGGGGAGTTCTGCATTCCGGAAGGTAGCAGTAGACTTCTTAGTGTAGGAGAGACTAGTGACTATGAATACCTGGGGGTAAATATAAACATCACAGGAAGAGGCATCTACCGAAACCACACAAATAAATTGATTCTGAAGGGGAAGCGAATCCTTAACCAAATGAAACTTATAGGGAGAAACAGTTTCAATAAGGTTTTCGTGGGGAAAACCATTTGGGAAATGGTGGGTCTGCCTAGTATAACATACGGTACGGAAGTTACACCCCTAAACCAGACAGCTTTTAAGAGCTTGGAAATCCTGCAGAACGATGCAGGCCGATGGATAACAGGCTCGAGTAATGCCGCAGCACTAGAAGCAATCAGGGGCGAGCTTGGGTGGATGAGGATCAAGGACAGGATAGACCTATTGAAACTCGGTTATCTTAATTATTTGGTAAATCTCCCCGATAGCCGATGGTGTAAAGTAATGTTCCTGAGAACTTTCAACTCAAATATCAAGACGGGGTGGATGGTCCAAGTGGGGGAGCTAGTAGAAAACTACTCAATGGAGATCTCGGACCATGACGTTGGGGCAAACCAGGGCAAAAAGATCGTCAGAGAAAGGGTCATGGAGGATTGTAACCGTAATTGGCGAGAGGGGGTCAAATCAAAGAGATCTTTGGATGGCCTGCGTGATAAAGAGAAGCCTGGTTTTGAAGAGTACCTTGATGGCACCTTTGGGGGGGTCACTGTTGTTCAAGCTGAGGTCGCGGTCCCTGGAGCTGAGGGGAAAAATTGGGAAACAGTGAAAAGGAGTGCCAGATGTGTAACGTGGGCTTGGTGGAGACCCTGGAACACTTTCTTATAGAATGCCCAAAATACCAGTCTAAAAGAACAAGATTCACGGGGAGTATAATGGAGAAGTGGGATTGGAGAATGAAGGACATGTGGTTAGGGGGCGACTCAAAGGAGAGGGTTAATATACTAATCGGAGAGATTGGGAAGAATGGGGCAAGGGATGTCATCAAGCAGTTTGTCTCCGAGTGTTGGGAGGAGAGAAGAAGCGCGGGAATAGGGGGAGGCAGTTGGTAGAACATGGGTAACCAAGGCCTTCTCATACGAGAACCGCGACAAATCAGCGGCCGGCCGAAGTGTTATTATTATTACTACTGTATACAAATGACACATTAGTACCATGGACCACTGTTAATTGAATAACCACTTTACGAGGGAAATTTATTCAATTACAAGTATTCAATTAACAGTACTTCCATCATTTTCCTCCTATATTCTTATTATAAACTGAGCATACCATACTGACCAAAGAATAAACCTGAAATTGAAAAATGCCCACCTATCAACTTTTCAGATTTCTGTTTCAGGGTTCCCTTCTTGTAAATAAGACCAGTCCCTGACTTTGTAATGACAACATTGATGATGGCTATGTTGGTACATGTAAATTGTTACAACGAAAACAGAACCCTGTACCCAATACACATGATATCAAAAATTTGTTAATTTAATTATTTTGATAAAAAATGTTTCAAACAAAAAAAATTTCCGGCAAAACCTTATGTGACCCCTCACTGGAACAAGCTCATTCCAGTGAGGGGTCACATGTTTTTTTTTAAATTGTTTTAAATTACGTAGACACATGCAGTAGATTCGTAAAGGTAAAGGGTAATATATCTTTATGGGATTGATGGATTCACCTTTGTGTCAACTTTGCATCCAAATTACCCTGCAGGCTTGACCTCTTGAAAATAAGCCCACACATATACGTTCACCCTCTTTTATTACTTTCCAAAGTGTGATTTACTGGGATTTCCGGGTTTGCTTATAAACGATAACTTCACAAGTGAATTATACAATCAACAATTGGGTCATGTATCTGTGCGCACAAACGAAGATGCTTTCCCGTGGGTGTAACTGGGACTTCATTGTGTTTTTTAACCCTTTACCTAACATGAAAAGCAGACGACACTTGAAAGAAAAATTTTGGAATAACTTTTATTTTCATTTTTTGTCTCAAAAACATAGGTTATGACCCTCATTGGAATGAGCTCGTTCCAATGAAGGGTCATAACCTATGTTTTACAGACAAAAAATGAAAAAATAATGAAAATTTATTGGCGATTTTTGAGAATAGCGCTGGCTGCTTTTGGCCGTTAAGTTAGGTAAAAGGTTAAATAATATAATTATCGTTAATAATGAAAAGTAATAAACAGAGTAATTGCTTGACTGGACTGGTTACAGGAAATAATTCATTCGAGGCAAGGGACTATCTTGTAAAACACCTGTGTGCATTCGCACACTCATGTTTGTACAACGTCCCTCACCTCTCATGAATTATTTCACGTAACCAGTCCAGTCAAGCGATTACTCTCTATTAACTTCACACAACCCCTGGGCTTATTCCAGAGCCAGTATTGTATATTCTCTTTTTCCTGTCTGACCGAGCTTGCTGCTGAATCCTGTCACTATTTATTTACAATATTTCTTTTTATACATTATTGTTTGTAACATTATCATGTTAAATGTAAGGATTAAGAAAAGTTTCTTCAAAAAGTAGGAGCTCCATACACAAGAATCTCATTTGAAAATCCATAATAAATCTAAGTTGAAGGGGAGATGGTTGGATAAAATTGTTGTAGATTAAAAATTTTCCCCAAGACTCTTGTCCACATGTTATTCATAATGGCTGAGAAATTTCCTCTCTTCATAAATGTAGAAGTTGCACACACAAGAATTTTGTTTGGATGAATGGACAGAAGAATGTACAGCAATACAAAAATATATATCCGATACCTGATCCACAAGACCCTACTTTTCAGTATATCATGTGCAAACACCTGAACTAAAATTGCTTCAGGAGCACGATGGCCGAGTAGGTAGACCATTGGACTTTAACCCTATACCCAATGTAATGACCAAAACATGCCAGCGCACTTTAAATATCACCATTCAATTTTTTATTATTTTTTCACTTTTTGTCTCCACATTGCTTATGACCTTTCATTTGACGAGCTCATTGAGCTTGTTCCAACGAGGGTGCATAAGCTATGTGTTTGATACAAAAAATGAAAACAAGGGCTATGCAAAACATGGGCCTCTGCCCCCCAACCTGTAGGCATGTTCGAAGTGGCCTTAAAAATTTTTGAAGTCGAACAAGTGAAAACAGATAAATATTCCAAGTCCAAAAAGGGAAAAAGTGCCATAACCCTGGGAAAAATTATTGAACGGAATCTGTTCCTTGTGTATACCTGCTCCCCAATGTGGGTCTATCAGCATACCAAATGGGATCCAAATCAATGGCTTTGAAATGACAATGCAAACGTTTGTATGGACCAACGGGCAGAGGGCTTCACTAGGTACCCCCGAATCCTCCTTCGGGGGTTGAGGCATAATAAATAGCTATTCAAGAATTTTGTTTGCATGTGTCATCTTCATTCATGTTAGGTAAAGGGTTAACCCAAAAGGTCAATGGTTTGTTCCTGACCAGCGGTAACTGCATTGTGTCCTTGAGTAAAACACCTAATCCCAAGCAATCTCACAGGGGCACTATGTACTATGGCATACTGCAAGTAAGATGATGCACTTGCCTTCAACCTCGGCTTACCCTGCTTATGCAGAGATAGAAAGTTGGTAAGTTGGACATATGTTCGCTACTGCTCATTGATTCTCTTGGACTCCCTCCACCCATAAAACTGTCAGACACGCTGTGACCCTGGATGTTGAAGGTGTTGTTAAACACCAATAAAACAAACAAACTGCTTCTCAGTATACCATTTAGAAGCACATCCAATATCACAAACTGTACCCAAGTATCACCTTTACATCTTGGATATCAACAACACCACCGTATCACATGTACAAACACACCTGTTATCACAAACTATACACCAGTTTATCATGCACAACCAAGCCTGGAAATACAGACTGTCATCTGCAGAATGAGGTACCCAGAGGGTTAATATGGTGATGCTACCCTGCACAGCAGGGTAGCATCACTAAATTAACCCTCTGTGAAATTCATTCAGAATCAAAAAGGAACCCAGGGAATGTATTGGGGTATTCTAGCCCACTGTATGGGATTGGATCAGCAAATTCACCCTCTGTGACCTCATCCTGCAAATGACAGATTTATTATTTCCAGCCTTGCGCACAACACTGCACAAACTGTACTGCAGAAAATCATATACAAACACACCCGATAACAAAAATTATACCTCACTATATCATGAACAACAATAATCAAAATATACTTCATAAATAATGCACAAACACACTCAATTACATCCAGGTATATATATAAAACAACAATCAAACATCATGTACAACACAACTGATATCACAATTCACCTCCAAGTTGGTCATGTATAACAATTAAACACCTCAGTATATCATGTACATACCTGTACAAACACACATGATTAAACTTCACCCCAGTATATCATCAGCATATTATGTACAACACCTTGTGATAACAAAAACACCTTATTAATATCATCTACAGATGCACCTGTTATCACAAATTAATGCCAGTATATCATACACAGAACCTAGTGATATCAAACACCTCATTACATTATTTAGTCATTTATAGGTATTTAAGGTCATATACTACTGCACAATGGCCAATAGCAACTGTAATATGGATATAAAGTCAAATCCAGCCAGTGTTCAGGGATTCTTTTGCTCTCTTTGGGAAAGGGTCCAGGGCACATGCAATTGGGAAAATCCGCATCATGAAGGCTCCAATTGGGAATTTATTTATTTTAAACAATATTTATTGAAGGAATATGCTATATGTTACAGAACTGAAAACCAGAAGAGTAAGAGTGCTAGTGCAATAACTCAAAATATAACATATATTAACAGTAATAAGATTGCTGAATGATGGAGGGATTTAGTTTAAAAACAATATTTATTTAGCAAAAAATTGATATTATACACACAACAGTGATTGTCAAAAACAAAATCAAAATGACTGTACATTATGGCAATTAGCAAAGTATGTATTATTATCAAGATAAATGAACGAAACAACAAATATATAGTTAGGATTCGGCAGGAATGGAGGGATTTCACAGGAAGCTTGTAGCTTATGTAAGTCATCTCCCAAAGTCATACATACAATTACTCTAAAAAGGTGGTATACACCATATGGATTCACACATGGACTCACACATCACCCTGTGGAGGTCAGGGCCAGTGGTCAATCACCATCTTGATTTTATTGGGGAGAAGAAGCACACAAAGAATAAGAAATGTTACCTTTGTTACCTTTATATAGGCAGGCAAGGCGTACCTAGAAACAAATGGTAAGGTTCTTGGTATGTAACTTGCAAATGTATCAAAAAACTGCCCGTTGAGGTACCTGTTTTGTTGCAGTAAAAAGTGATGAAAGCAATAAAATGTAGGCCTTCCAGAGTTAAAGGAGGATTACATTTTCATTTGAAGGACGACGGAGATAGGGAAATTTGGGGTTTGAATTGGGAAAAATCATGCCAAAATGCCTTTGGGAATGGGTCCCACTTTTGGCCCCTGTAGTCACCCAAAAGAGTCCCTGGCTTTTTATGCCCATTTTAGAAGAGTTCCACCCCAGGCATTAGTTACTGGGTTCTATTTTACCAGTAAAACAGAGCTTGTTTAACACAGTCAACAAGCACTGCTTCACTTCTCGGAGTGCCCACAGGGACATTATATTAGTGATGAAATAATCAGTCGGGTATACAATTGGCCATTGGCTGATATCTGACAATCGGTAGTGAGAAGTAAACAGTGGAATATTATGATTGTCAAAAAGAATGGTTTAACATCTTTATACGGCAATGTTTGGATATACTGAACTTATATATCCAGTTTTAGGATAGAAATAACAAATAAGACATTTTAGGACAGAAAAGTGGCCATTATATCACAGTTCTGTTTGAAGTTGTTGACTTGCATCTGCAATTCAGGGGTCAGGTGATCACACGATGACCCTTCATGTTCATATATGTGCAGAATCGCCTGGGAAAACAATGCCAGAAAAGTTGTTATTTACTAGGCAATCACTTTACCTGAGATTATGCGAGTTAGTGTGAAACATCATCACTGGCATCAGTTTCCGCCCCAAATTTATCCACCACCCACACCAGTGTATCATTTACGAAAGTTTATCTTAACATATAATAAAATACACCACAGCAATAACATGCAACAAAAAATCAAATCTTTTTAAAGTAAATAAGTACGTTTGCATATTAAAGGAATCAATTTCTTCTTCCTTTTCTTGCACACAAATCAATCTTGAATTGGTTACTGAAGCTGCAGGATTAGTTACATTCAATGGGATGGTATAATTCGATGCAGAATGGTATTTTTTCAATTTGAAGTGATTGGGTGTAGCTTGTTTGCATCAAGGACCGTATTTCAGTTCACTGTTACAATTCTGACACCAGGTTTTCCAGGTGCTTTCAATCTATAAAGACTGTTTGCAAGAGATTCGCCATCAACAATATTTTCAGCACATTATTGGACTTTCTCCAAGCTCATTTTTCCTTTTATCAGCTGAACATTATTTTCCCACACAAAACACATTTTCTGTCCTTCATGCATGCTCTCGAGAGCCATTCTATTGGCCCACTGATGCTAGGTTATTCACATTGACTAATGAGGGCAGATGTTTCTAAATCAACGCCATCAATCCCAGAAATAGGAGATATTTACGTAACTTCAGGAAAATTCTCTAAGTATTGCAACTTGGATGTAAATTTGCAAAGCTGTTAAAGCCTTGCTATTATTCACAAGGTGATTTTTTGAAACAATAGGATTTTTAAATGGCAAAAATCCAAATTTCCAGAAAACTCTCATATACGATATAGGTAAAAATGTTTATAAAGGAGAGGAATTCAGAGGCCCTCAACAGATTATAAGATTTGTCCTTCAATTAACAAGAGGGCTAACGCAAAGTGTATACCAATGCCCCCGACCCGTCAAACATTTTCTAAAGTGAAAAAGATCCATAAATCGCTAAAAAATGAGTGGAAGAAACTCATTCTACACAGGTATCGTTCCTCCATGATGCTCTATCACAACACCAAATATCATTCAAATCGGAGTAGCAATAGCTGAGATACAAGGAAAAATGTTGGTAAGGATGGACAGATGGATGGATGGACTGACGGACGGAGGTCTTCACTAGATACCTCTTTGACTTTTCAAGTTGGGGGCATAACAAGGAAAGTATTGCAGAAAGGTTAAACTACAAATGACAAGACCAGTATTGCAGATTTTTCATTGTTTCCCAATTAGAGTTTTCCACTTAGCTGGTTGAGGGCTACATTATTTTTGGTGGTCTGAATTTGTCACTCAAAAATTGTTTATTCCAAATTATTGGAGAGGGCCCACAGGCACTCTCCAATAATTTGTCATAAGACAAATTTATATGAACAAAATTTTGTTTGCGTTTGACTGAAAATGAAGCAGGAGTAAGGAAATGTCGGCTTTTGCTCTGGTACCCTCATTTTTCTGAAAACCTGATAGTAGCTTCTAGCACTCTACCCGTTAAGCAACAGTGTCCAAAATGTGTAACTTAAAATTTGACCTAAAGGATCTGAACTAAACAAGCTTGAAACTGATAAACAACAAACATATCAAGCGTCAAATACTGAAGATACAAAATGAAAGTGTCAATGACACTGTAGCTCAACTTGACAAATTTGAACTTGGTAAGTTATAAGTGAAATGGAAAAATTGAAGATCACTGGTACCAATGTTATTTGGTGAAATTTCAACATAACAGCATTGTGTGTGCACAATGTCAGAGTAATTCATGCATTTTTAAATGTAAACTGTTAGCCTGGCAAAAGGAAGAATGTTGAAACACAAATGCAGTAAGTTCAGAGTTTATTGTAAATGGCAACTTTTTTCACAGAAATGAATGCTAAACAATAGCTCTTATCTAAAGGTCTAAATGTGCCCTGTATGGCATGCCAAAGGAATATATTGATGCTTGACAAAACTAAGTTCAAAGATTGTGGCCAGCGGCAACATTTTTTGAAGGAAATGGAAGAAAATTGATAGCTCCCATCTAGAGGTCACCCCAAACAAGCATGCCAAGTTTCCAAGCAATCCGGTCATAAATGTGCCCTGTAGGGTGTGCCAAAGGGAAATATTGATGTCTGACTAAACTAAGTTCTAAGAACGTTGTCAGCGGCAACATTTTTTGATCAAAATTGAAGAAAATTGATAGCTCCCATCTAGAGGTCACCCCAAACAAGCATACCAAGTTTCAAAGTGATCTGATCATAAATGTGACCCGTGAGGTGTGCCGACAGACGAGAAGTGATGGCAATAGCTCAGCTTGATTTTGTCAAGTTGAGCTAAAACGGCTCGCACAAAAAAAAGAGAAAAAAAAAACTTCTCACATGAGAACATAGCTTTGATGTAAAAAAAAAATGGGAAAACAACATCTGAATGAATTTTTTTTTTTTTTTTTTAATATCAGATATTATCAAATTTGTTTCATTGCAAACTCAAATGATCTTGTTTTGTCACTAAACATTTATCCACATTCAATTTGTAATATAAGAAAGGCATAGATATTCATGGTGCGAAAGCTTAAAAAACAAGAGGCCCCACGTGGCCTTAATCGCTCACCTGACAAAGTGACTCTAAGAAGTATTTTAGGTCACCTTCACCATGTCATGCCTCATCAACATTAACTGGTTGAGTGATAGATTTTGTTTGAAGTTCAACATTTGTTACCTAAAATTAGTTTTATTTAAAATCATTGGTGTGTGGCCAATCTCCAATGATTTTTAATAAAGCAAATTTATCTCTGCAGACAAACTGGTTTAGCATGAAGCACAAACAAGGAATGTGAAGAGATAGCCTTGGACATCTCTCCCCAACTGTGGATATCTTCCATGTGCTACATGTACATATTTGCATGCAAGAAAACAAAAATTTTCACAAATTTTCCAAAATATTAGTTTTTTTTATCATCATTGGAACAAGCTCAAACAGCTTATTCCAATAGGGGTATGGGAAGATCAGGTATATTTTTGAGACAGAAATGTGAATATATAAATAATGGTGTTTTTTTGTGAATGATGCTGGAGAATTTTGCGTAAAGATATGGTAAATGGTTTGTTCTAGATACAGAATGATGCAAAAGTATTTAAATTTGATTAGGCAAGTTGTTCCTATAATGCATTTAAAAATTGAAGTAACTGTTTTTTTGCTGACGAACTTTTAGATGTGTGTGTCTGTGTTTGTGTGTGTGTTTGTGTGTGTGTGTGTGTGTGTGGGGGGGGGGGGGGGGGGGGGTAAGAGTGTTCTTGCAAACAAAATTCCTGAATAAATGGAAAATTTTATTTTTTGTGTGAAAGACATAGTGCGTGAATGTTGATTGGAACAAGCTTAGAGAGCTCATTTTAATGTGAAGTCATAAAGCTGTGTTTTACGTACGAAATTCTGGAATAACTAAAAAAATTGCTTTTTTGACTCAAAAAGCATGGTGTGCGACCTCTCATTGGAATGAGCTCAAAAAGCTCATTCCAATGGGGTATTTACAAGTGATAAGTACATGTATGTTTAAGAGACAAAAATTAAAATTTGAATAGCGATTTTTGCGAAGAATGCTGACAAGTTTTGGCAGTTATGCTGGTAAAAAGGTAAGATGTGCAAAGTGGTTGTTTTTTAGAGGCGACATTTAATTAAGGGGAATTAACCCTTGATTACTGAGGTAACTTCTAAAAGTACTGAAATTTCATGAAGCAATGTGAATAACAGACAACAGTTGCCTAAAAATTTCATGAATAACTAAAATTTTTATTCCTTTGTCTCGAAAACATGGCATATGACCTTTGTTGGAATGAGCTGAATGCGTGTGTTCCAATGAGGGGTCATAAAATTTGAACGAAGATTTGTGTGAATAATGCATTAGTACTGCTAGATTTGGGTAAACGGTTCACCCTCGATACCACCCCTTCTATAGTAGATCTTTTCTGCAAATTTTGTCTAAGATTCTATCAACTTTACAAATAAATACGTTCATGAATCACAATCAGATCCACCCTACAATGTTGCATACCAAATATCAAAAGATTCTGCCTGCTGGATCTGGAGAAGAAGATTTTTTAAGAAATATGCCTGAAACGCACTAAGTTAAAATTTGGGCTCCTATACGGAGCCCAAATATAAACCCAGGGGGCCGATTTGAACAAACTTGAATCAGATCCACCCCACAATGTTGCTTACCAAATATGAAAAGATTCTGAAGCTGGATCTGGAGAAGAAGATTTTTTAAGAAATTTGCCTGAAATGCACTAAGTTCGAATTCGAGCTTCTATAGTGAGCCCAAATATGAAACTAGGAAGCCGATTTGAACAAACTTGAATCAGATCCACCCCACAATGTTGCATACCAAATATCAAAAGATTCTGCCTGCTGGATCTGGAGAAGAAGATTTTTTAATAAATTTGCCCGAAATGCACTAAGTGCGAATTCGGGCTTCTATATTAAGCCCAAATATGAATCCAGGGGGCCGATTTAAACAAACTTGAATCAGATCCACCCCGCAATGTTGCATACCAAATATCAAAAGATTCTGCCTGCTGGATCTGGAGAAGAAGATTTTTGAAGAAATTTGCCTCAAATGCACTAAGTGCGAATTCGGGCTTCTATATTAAGCCCAAATATGAATCCAGGGGGCCGATTTGAACAAACTTGAATCAGATCCACCCCGCAATGTTGCATACCAAATATCAAAAGATTCTGCCTTCTGGATCTGGAGAAGAAGATTTTTGAAGAAATTTGCCCAAAATGCACTAAGTTTGAATTCGAGCTTCTATAGTGAGCCCAAATATGAATCCAGGGGGCCGATTTGAACAAACTTGAATCAGATCCACCCCGCAATGTTGCATACCAAATATCAAAAGATTCTGCCTGCTGGATCTGGAGAAGATGATTTTTTAAGAAATTTGCCTGAAATGCACTAAGTTCGAATTCGAGCTTCTATAGTGAGCCCAAATATGAATCTAGGAAGCCGATTTGAACAAACTTGAATCAGATCCACCCCACAATGTTGCATACCAAATATCAAAAGATTCTGCCTTCTGGATCTGGAGAAGAAGATTTTTTAATAAATTTGCTTGAAATGCACTAAGTTCAAATTTGGTCTCCTATACTGAGCCCAAATATAAACCCAGGGGGCCGATTTGAACAAACTTGAATCAGATCCACCCCACAATGTTGCTTACCAAATATGAAAAGATTCTGCCTGCTGGATCTGGAGAAGAAGATTTTTTAAGAAATATGCATGAAATGCACTAAGTTCAAATTCGAGCTTCTATAGTGAGCCCAAATATGAATCTAGGAAGCCGATTTGAACAAACTTGAATCAGATCCACCCCACAATGTTGCATACCAAATATCAAAAGATTCTGCCTTCTGGATCTGGAGAAGAAGATTTTTTAAGAAATTTGCCAAAATGCACTAAGTTCGAAATCGGGCTCCTATACTGAGCCCAAATATGAACCCAGGGGGCCGATTTGAACAAACTTGAATCAGATCCACCCTACAATGTTGCATACCAAATATCAAAAGATTCTGCCTGCTGGATCTGGAGAAGAGGATTTTTTAAGAAATTTGCCTGAAATGCACTAAGTTCGAAATCGGGCTCCTATACTGAGCCCAAATATTAACCCAGGGGGCCGATTTGAACAATCTTGAATCAGATCCACCCCGCAATGTTGCTTACCAAATATGAAAAGATTCTGCCTGCTGGATCTGGAGAAGAAGATTTTTTAAGAAATTTGCCTGAAATGCACTAAGTTCGAATTCGGGCTTCTATAGTAAGCCCAAATATGTATCCAGGGGGCCGATTTGAACAAACTTGAATCAGATCTACCCCGCAACATTGCATACCAAATATCAAAAGATTCTGCCTGCTGGATCTGGAGAAGAAGATTTTTGAAGAAATTTGCCTGAAATGCACTAAATTCGAATTCGAGCTCCTATAGTGAGCCCAAATATGAATCTAGGGAGCCGATTTGAACAAACTTGAATCAGATCCACCCTACAATGTTGCATACCAAATATCAAAAGATTCTGCCTGCTGGATCTGGAGAAGAAGATTTTCAAAGAAATTTGCCTGAAATGCAGTAAGTTCAAATTTGGGCTCCTATACTGAGCCCAAATATAAACCCAGGGGGCCGATTTGAACAAACTTGAATCAGATCCACCCCACAATGTTGCATACCAAATATCAAAAGATTCTGCCTGCTGGATCTGGAGAAGAAGATTTTTTAAGAAATTTGCCTGAAATGCACTAAGTTCGAAATCGGGCTCCTATACTGAGCCCAAATATGAACCCAGGGGGCAGATTTGAACAAACTTGAATCAGATCCACCCTACAATGTCGCATACCAAATATCAAAAGATTCTGCCTGCTGGATCTGGAGAAGAAGATTTTTTAATGTTTTTCCCATTGCCTACAGTGTTAAAAAGTGCTGACTCAGCACTTTTTCAAAGTCCCGAAACTGTACCCTATGATAAAACCGATGGCAATTTTTTTTTACCAATCCTTTCTGTTGGTCCTAAGGAAGCTGCACACCAAATAAAAATTCTCAGTGCCGTGCAGTTTTGGAGATATGGGCGTTTTAAATTTTTTCTATTTTTAGCTCCTGCGGTTCCCACGGGGCTGCAGGAAAATTTTTTTTTGCATAAATCAAGTACTCATGACCCAATAAGCCCTCACATAAAATTTGGTTCAAATCAGCCTCTCGGTTTGGAAAATAGAAATTTTGGGCGGGGCAAAAAATTTTGCCCCTCTCATAACAACGTCAAGTATAGCCCCACAAACTTCTCTTGAACAAATCTGAGTCTACACCTCAAAAGGAAGCTGCACACCAAATATCAAGTCTCTGCTACTGCTGGTTCATGAGAAGAAGATTTACAAAGATTTTGGTGCCCCTTGGGGGTGTGGCACCACCCAGGAGGAGGGGCAACTTCATTTGAACAAATCTGAATTGGCATTAGGTAATAAACATTTAGCCAACATTTGAATAAAATTGGGCTAGTGGTTTAGGAGGAGAAGTCGATAATGTAAAGTTAACGCCAGACGGACGACGCCGGACGCCGGACAGAAAGTGATTAGTAAAGCTCCCCTTGAGCTTCGCTCAGGTGAGCTAAAAACTAGATGCATCAGGATGACATGCATATCCCCGCAAGGTAGTGTGATTAAGTGTTGGCTTTACATGACTGAAGCTTGATTAGCATTTTGCAATATCTCATCTAAGTGCAGGGTAAGTAACTCGGTGAAAAATCTTTCTTCCAGAATCAAACTCAAAACTGATTTGTAGGTACCCATGACAAAGCCACATACCAGAAATCAGACAATTATCTGAATGTATAGTGGAAAAAAAGCCAGGAAACTTATTCTCATGAGTTTTCACATCATAAGCTAAGACCAAGGTCAATAACTTTGCGAAAAATCATCAGGCCGGGACCAAACTCGAACCTGATTTGTAGGTTCCCATGACATAGACACATTCCAGAAATTGGTCAATTACCTCAATGTAGGGTAAAAAAAAATTGTTCAGAAAACTGTTATTTCAGAATGAGGTAATAACAAGGTCAATAACTCTGCCAAAAATCGCGACATCGACGCCGTAGCTGCGATGGGTGGTGCAACAAAATTCTAAGTTCATCAAGGGACATAACTCCAAGAAAAATATTTGGAACAACACATGCATTGAACAGTGGCTAGATATCAATAAATATAAAGTCATTCCATCAAGTATTTCAAAAGTTATTGAGTTTTGAAACTCGTTGGTCACAGACAGACAGACAGACCGACCGACCGACCGACCGACCGACAGACAGACAGACAGACAGACAGACAGAAGCCACATATGACGGATGAACAAGGGTAACACTATATGCCCCCGGCCATTTTATGGCAAGGGTATAAAAAGGACACCAATAATGCTTGTCCAAGGTAAAATGTATTCATAATTTCAACAAAGTTAACAAGAAATACTTTGGATTGTGAAACACATATCCACAGGGGCATAGGAAGAATTTTGAAGTGAGTGGGTGTGGGTGTCGGGGGGGGGGGAGGGGGGGGAGGGGGTATATGGTCAAAAAGGGCACCCACACACTGATTTGCTTTATATAAGTGCTGGCCCATGTACTTGAGTGGAGTGGTAGGAATTCAATTCACAAAGCAACGTTTGAGCCAAACGCACCTCTACACCGCAAACATTTTTAGCTCTATATTTAACTGGTTGAGTGTAAGAAGCCACAATCAGGGCTTTCAAAAAGAATGAGGGTACCAGAGCAGAAGCCAACATTTTCCTTCATGTTTTATATTCAGTTAAACGCAAATATTATTTTATTCATAGAAACTCGTTTTATCACAAATTATTGAAGAGTGCCTGTAGGCACTCTTCAATAATTTGTAATAAAACAAATTTTGATTAACAAATTCCGACCACCAAAAATAAAGTAGCCCTCAACCAGTTAAATTTATTTAATACAGGTCCAACTAGAGACAAGCTCACAAAGTGATACCCCCCGCACCTCAGTTGTAGCCTTTTGGGTACATTAAAATGTATAAGTTAGATTATCTCCCCTAGAACGGAATTATATTGCTTCATGCACATCTTCATATGGTGTTCTTCCATTGTGTAAAGTTTCATGAAAATTCTTCAAATGGTTTAGGAGGAGTTGAGCTTATAAGGATGGACAGACGGACAGACAGACAGGGTGATTCCTATATAAACACCCCCCCCCCCCCCCCCCAAACTTTGTTTGCGGGAGTATAAAAATGTGCACTTTTATTTTCTTCAAAGGCTCTTGAAAAAATATATCATACGAGCAAGAGAATTACTAATTTCCAGTTGAGTCGTGGGGAACCTCTTCCCACACACAGACACTCATTAATTGTTAGTGAACTATGGTTTTAAAAAAAAATTGTATTGGTTATGCAGTTGGCCTTCTGTCTCAACTATTTTCTGGAGGGGGAAGGGCTTGTGACCACTCCCAGTTCCTATGTCCCGGCATGTAAACAAATTTTACATGAAGACATGAACTCGACCACTGGAATTCCCACCAACTAGAATGTCACGTGTTGGGTGGATCGCATTCAAAGAACACACTGATGCTAAATATTCAGGATCCGTGAATGCTTTCAGCATCTTTCCATCATTATCAAAAACTTCAATCTGAAAATAAAACAGAGAAAAAATGTATCCAATATGAATTTCATACACAACTAAAGTACATCACACTTCAAAGGGAGATAATTTGGTTACAATAATCAAAACTTGAAAATTTTGTGTTCTCTTGCTAAGGCCCATATTGCACTAAGTTAAAATTCAGGCTCCCATGGGGAGCCCAAATATAAACAAAGGAACACGATTTGAACAAACTTGAATCTGACCCACCTAGAGATGTTGTATATCAAATATGAAAGGATTCTGACTGGTGGATCTGAAGAAGATTTTTAAAGAAATTACGTCAAATTGCACTCAATTAAAATTCGTGCTCCAATAGAGAGCCTAAATGTTAACCCAGGGACTAGTGATGAACTGATTATAACAAGAGCGCTCGTATCGCTGAAGCAATACAATGTCCCCTACTGGACTAATGAGCATTAATAATTATACAAATGTTATAACCTAGATGTGATCAACATGAATTCCGTTGAAGCATTTCCCCAAAAAGTCCAGAAAACTGATATTTTGGCGCTTTCCATATTTCCAAGGGCCATAACTCACACAAGAATAATGCAATCAGCATGAAACTCAAACTTGATCTGTAAGTCATCGTTCTATAGTAGGTTACCAAGAATGAAATCATTCGGTTGAAGCATTTCCAAAAAAAGTCCGGAAAAACTAAAGTGTGACTGACAGACTGACTGACGGATGGACAGAGTGCAAATGAAACTTGATCTGTAAGTCATCGTTCTATAGTAGGTTACCAAAAATGAAATCTTTCCTTTGAAGCGTTTCCAAAAAAAAGTCCGGAAAGTTAAAAAATTTATAGTAATTTATATATTTTTTATACTTACCAATGACCCAGACATAGCTGGTGCTAACTCTTAAAAATATAGGGCCAAACACAAATTTTGCCCCCCAATCCCCAAAATTTGCATCTAAAACCAAAGAAAACATGTCCTGAATGGCCCTCCATACTTCACCTCTACTGCGCATGCGCAGTGTCAAGGACGTCCCGAAATTGGCGCCATTAATCATTCTTATAAACAGTGCCTGGTAAGCGCTATGTACTCAGCGGGGAGGTATGAGTTCCCAACTCCTGGGAGGGCCATCCCCGTCTGGGTCATTGGTAAGTATAAAAAATATATAAATTACTATAAATTTTTTAACATTTTTATACTGTACCAATGACCCAGACATAGCTGAATAGTAAAAAGGCTGGAGGGCCTAGGACATAGAAGAAATTCCAATAAGCTCAATTATATAAAACAGAGTCATCCCCTCGAGGGGAAAAGGAGTATTAGGCCTTACATGTATCTTTCTTATTTATGATAAATTAGAAAGACACAACACCTTCCATAATTGAGCATCATAACATCCATGTACTCTATTAATATCCAGTATAATCCTTATACTAATAATTTTTAAAGTAAGCCAATAAATAAAGTTAGTCTAGAGAATAGAGACTCTTTATACTCCTTAAAAGTGTCTGAGGATTGTATAATAACACCCGTTTGACACGTGATATATTCAAAAGCTATACTTTAAAAACTATGACTTAAATGAATTTTTAAAACATAAACTTATCACTTAAAAACCATCCCAGTAACAGCTCAGAATTACTAACTCCGGAGGAGGTATCCCCTTGTTTTCATAATAAAACAGGTGACCCAAGGGAACACCCTCCCCCCCCCCCCCCCTTCTCCTTGCCCTGGGTCAAATAGCCCAGAGCGAAGAGGGCAGCAGGACGGAGTCACTGCCTGAACAGAAAGCCTACCTAGCTATAGCAGCAACTGTTAAGTGAATGACATTCTGAGCAGTAGATAATAGACCTAACAATGGAGGCCTCCAGAAATGGACTCAATATTTCTGAGATAAAAATTCATGAATGTGGATGGCTGAGCCCAATGTGCAGCCTTCATAAAATCTATAATAGTGACACTATTAATGTAAGCCCAAGATGTAGAAAGAGCTCTTACTTCATGAGCCGAAATCTCAAGCACAAACTGCTGAGTTAATGATATACCATAAGCAGTACCGATAGTTAATTGAATCCATTAGCAATAGAATGGAGCGTAATGTCCTTCTATTAGGCATCACAGACAGAAGAAGCTTACGTCCATACTAATAAACTGATATCTGTTTATAAATACGTAAACTCTAACCGGACAGAGTAAAGGCCTATGCCCGTACGAAGACGGAATGACCTTAATAACAATAGGTTCCGGATATTTATTAGGAGCCTGATTCTTAACCAAAAATCCAACATTAGTAGTAAAGGAAATAGTGGTTCCGATACTACGAAAGTGAGAATCGTCCACCGATAGTGCATGAAGCTCACTGACTCTTCAGTAGAAGAGAAGACTAAGAGAATAACTGTCTCAAAAGGTCAGAATTTGAAAACTACTGTTTCCAGAGGCTCAAATGATTACTTAGCTAAATAAGAACCGAAGCTAAATTCCGTATAGGAATTTAATCTAAGGATTCTAGGTCTATTTATCGAAAAGTTTCTAACTGACTTAGATAAAGAGACATAAGACTCAATTGTAAACTATCATAGAGTGCATAGGTATGAGATAACATAGACCTATAACCCTAATAGTAACAGGCTGCAGTTGATCTTGTCAAACAAGAATACTAGAAAGTTGCAATGACTAGTATGGAGGGATCAAAAATATCAACATAATGATCCCTACACCAACGACGGAAGAGCCTCCACTTTAGCCGCATAGTATAGTTAAGAAGAGGTTCTCCTACAGTAAGAAATCGCGTCCATCACTCGTCCTGTACAATGCTTGCCGTGCAAGAAGGACCACACAACGGAATACGTGAAGGTTGAGACCTTGCAGGTTGTGAAGGAGTTGACACGATTTCCCCAACGAAAGAAGATCCTCTCATGGAGGAAGTTTTCGTGGTAAGTCCCAAAGTAGACACCTGAGTAAATTTACCCACGGTCTCTGTGAAGACAGAGATGCTATCAACAGAATTGTATTGTGGATGTTTATCTTAGCAATACTTGCTGAATCAACAGCGCTGGAGGATACGCATATCCTATCATTCCGTCCTATTAGATCAATAGAGCGTTAACAACATAAGCTCAGGGATCCGGACATGGAAACACATACGTCTGCAATTGAATAGTGAGTTGTGTCGCAAATAAATTATCATTGGGCACTCCCATTGAGAGCAAATCTGATTGAATACTTGTTTGATGAGAGTCCATTCTGACGGCAACAAGCGACTCTTATGTGAAAAGGAGTCTGCTAATACAATCAGACGACCCAGAATATGATGGACCGAAGCAGAACTTGGTGTACTATAACAAACAGAAGGATTCTTTCCGTTAAATTGAATAATGGAATCGAATGCGTGCCTCCCTGGTTCCGGATATACGCAACTACTGTCGTATTAACGAACAGGATTTGGACATGCGTTTCTGAATAATGTTCATTCAATGACATAGTGCAAGCCTAAATAACATCATTTCCTGGAAGTTAAGTGCTTGCCTAGAAACTGCAGAACCCAAAGACCCTGGCACTTCGAATCCGTTGGGATCAATATTGTACCCCAACCTGTTTGACTGGCATCCGTCATAATCATAAAACTCGGATCCGGCAACTGCAGTGGCACTCTCTGAGTCAACCACCGAATGTCTGCCCCAGTCTGAATCTCTTGCTACACTTGATAGACAAGAGAACGTGTATATCGAGCAATTCATAGATTGCTGAAAAGTTGCCGTCGAAGAGAAGCTTCTCCGAGACCGAAGCGACTCTGAGAGAGTTCTTCACCTTACTATCCACGCGCATGGATGTAACTAGGGCTGCGTCACGTCTAACCAACTCCGGGTTGCCACTGAAGGGCGGAGTTATACGTGGAAAAACTACTGCCCCTGAAAGAAATCACATTGAGGATCATATCCTGGAATTCTTTCTCTTGAAGACGTAATGATAACGCCTCAGTAAGGTGGTCTACGTATGATAAAGCGTCTCAGTTAAGCCTATTAGACAACATTGTCGTTTCCAACATCGTGGTTGGAATTGACATAGACGGCGAAAAAGATAATTCCCAGTCTTCAGCCCCGCCGTCTAGATGCATATGAACTCTCGGTATGCCCTGTTCTGCCGATATAAATTATTTCCTAGAATTGAAAAAAGGCAGAATAGAGCATTGCGGACAAGAAACTAGACTATCATGCTTGGTAGCCAGCTTATATATAGCGTCGTTAAATAATTCGAATGTTCTAAAGACATTATTGGACCGTGTCGGTAAGACAGGGACAATGTCCCTGAACCGATCAAAAACTCTGTGTCCAATGACGCTATTAGTCTCTTATCCAGCATCGCAGCAATGTAGTCCGACGGAACAACATCTGGAAGTAATGCCGGAAGAAATGAATGGCAGCTTCTGTTGTTCCGAAAGGGAAAGCTCGAAATCGTCCGAATCCCTTTCGCCATCCTGTCGGACCCTATGAAGTGTTCGGTCATCCGAACCTGATGCAACTGCGGAGCGCACCGACCCAGCGCCGTCGGATTATTCCTGATCTGACCGAGAATTGTCGTTTGCTGGGATGCTGCGATAAACTGTGCTATTTTGGATAGCACGTCCGGCACTGAGGCCTGTGGAGAAGCGGTCTTTCTATGCATTGCCACTGGAAGCTCCGTGTTCGTTACCCCGTGCATACTTCTATTATGCGAGTGAACGGAGTGTATAGGCCTCGTGTCCCTTGGCTACCGGATGGCGTGACCTGTTCGCCTTGGAATCACTGAATGACGAAGCTGGCCGAATACTCGAGGTCACGTAGCCAATGTGCGGTCATGTGCGCTGCTGTGAGGATGAGGAAGCATTATCGACAGTCTCTCGGACTGTCAATATAACGGACCGTCCCAAGCGACGGCCATATGCTCCGAATGCGAAATGTCTGTACCACAACAGCCGGTCCCATATGTTGTTGTACGAGAGAGGGACCTCTCTCGCTCGCCGTGTGGACGGACCTGGACGAGCTAGGAACCGGACTAACAGGCTTCCTCCGATTTGTCCTCTAATCCGTCATCACTGGGTGTGTACTAAAGTCTATTATAGTGCTCGCATCACCCAAATCTCCTTCCTAGACCGCAACGGACGAACCCGACTGCCGAACCATTCGATGAATGGACGCTACACCAGGTGAGCTAGCGAATGTCAACTCCGTCGATCCTACTAGGGATCTCTTAGGCGACTGACGTATTCCATGAGCACTTATTGCCGCTAGCTCTTCATTAACTATGACGACAGAGGCACACTTTGAAAGACATCTCAAGTCACTTTGCGAACAAGAAACCAGACATGCTTGTTAATAGCAAGCATATAATAATATATATAGCGTCGTTCAATAATTCGAAAGTTGTGTGACATTATTGGACTGTGTCGGAACTGAGGGACGATGTCCCTGAACCGGACCAAAACATTTCTGTGTCCACCGACGCTATCAGTTTCTTATCCGTCATCGCAGCATTCTGGTCCGACGAAAGAACCTCTAGAAGATAAAGTCAGATGACATACACAGCAGCTTATGTTGTTCCGAAAGGGAAAGCTCGAAATCCTCCGAGTCCCTTTCGGTATGCCGTCGGACCGGATGAAATTCTCGGACGTCCGCACCTGCTTCCGCGGAGCGTACCGACCCAGCGTAGTCGGATAATACATAATGCGACAGAGATTCTGTCGTTGCTGGGATGCTGCGATAAGCTGTGCTATTTGGGATAGCATGTCCGTCACCGAGGCCTGTGCAGTAGCGGTCTTACGATGCTTTGCCGCTGGAAGCTCCGTGTACGTTTACTCCCGCACACTTTCTTATGCGAACGTCTGGAGTCTGCAGGCCTCGTGTCCCTGGCTACCGGATGGTGTGACCTGGTCGCCGATGATTCTCTGATTGGCGAAGCTGACTGGATATCCGAGGTCACGTAGCCAAGAGCGGTCGTGTGCGCTACCATGAGGATGAGGAAGCCTTATTGACGGTCTCTCCGGACTGACTATATATCGGAGCGTCCCGAGCGGCGGGCGTATGCTCCGAATGCGAAACACTTTGTACCACAACATCTGGGGCCAGATGTTGTTGTACGAGAGAGGGGCCTCTCTCGCTAGCAGTCCGGATGGACCTGGACGAGCTAGGAACCGGACTAAAAGGCTTCCTCCGTTCTCTCCTCTAATCCGCTGTCACTGGGTGTGCATTGATTGATTTATAGTGCTCGCATCACCCAAAACTCCTTCTAGACCGCAACGGACGAACCCGGCTGCCGAACCATTCGATGAATGGACACTACACCGGCCGAGCTAGCGGACGTCAAAGGCCGTCGAACCTACTAGGGTCCTCTTAGGCAATTGACGTATTTACATGAGCACTTTTCCGCTAGCTCTTCATTAATTGTGATGATGGAGGCACACTTTTGGAAGACATCACGGATACATCACCCTGATCATGATCGTCTGAAATAGAGATTGATAAAGTAGAGTGACCCAGCGGGGAAAGGACCGGAATGGCCAATTCCCCACTAACATACCGTGACACACGCTTCCCATGTTGTCATCGAAATTAACACATACAGAACAGGAGTTAGTGCGAGTACACTGACTACATTATACAATGATTATGAATGTCAGAGGAAGATTTCCTCTAATTACAATTGAAGAATATCCTTTCATTGTGAAAGAAAACAAAGTCCTAGTACTCGCACCAACCCCTGACAATCAAAATACATAATAACATGATCCATTAACATAGAAAAAATAATTGAAATCAAAAAATTTTGAAAAAATATTTTTTCAGATCAGCCCAAGTTTCTGAAAAGTAACGTTGAGCCCCAATGGATCCCAAGCCTAAGTGTGGACAAAAATTCTAAAAATATTTTAAACAATTTATGCAACACTTACGAACAATAATAATGTATCTAGTTATGATTAAATTAACATCAAGATATTATTTTCAAGAAATCCCCCCTCACACAGAGGGCTGTTGGAAATGTAAACAATAAGTGTAAAAACACCAGATCAAGACTCCAGGCACCCTGGCCTGAAATCAGTCACCAATAATACACTATCTGATGCAAAACAGAGACTTCCAGGGAAGAAACTGCAGAACATCAGATGGTAGATGCAGAACACTACGCCTAACCACCCATAGGTGAAGACGTAAACATGGGGAAAAGAACAGAATTCATTCTGTTATCCAGCTAAAACTCCCAAGAAATTTTAGTAATAATAATTACAGAAACTATGCCAAAAGCATGGGAGAATAGCAAGAGGGGACTTAAAGGAAAGGGAGAGAGGAAAACACTGAACAAGCAGTGTAACTTGATAACAAGAATGACCACAACAGGCTGTTGCCTCGAAAATAGGTAACTTAACATAATTTCATTAAAAAATTTTAAGTTACAGCCCTGATAATTTTCTGTCACTCATTTTTCCTCTCCTCCTTCTATATCCTCCTAAGAATCACCATTTCACTAATATTTATGTGTCTGGCATCATTTAAACTGAGATTTACAAGCACAAAGATCAGTCAGATGTTAACTGATGAAGGGCCAAACAAAGAATGATTAATGGCGCCAATTTCGGGACGTCCTTGACACTGCACATGCGCAGTAGAGGTGAAGTATGGAGGGCCATTCAGGACATGTTTTCTTTGGTTTTAGATGCAAATTTTGGGGATTGGAGGGCAAAATTTGTGTTTGGCCCTATATTTTTAAGAGTTAGCACCAGCTATGTCTGGGTCATTGGTACAGTATAAAAATACTGATATTTTGGTGCTTTTCCATATTTCCAAGGGCCATAACTCACACAAGAATAAGGCAATCAGCATGAAACTCAAACTTGATCTGTAAGTCATCGTTCTATAGTAGGTTATCAAAAATGAAATCATTCGGTTGAAGCATTTCCAAAAAAAGTCCAGAAAACTAAAGTGTTACTGACAGACTGACTGACGGATGGACAGAGTGCAAACCTATAGTCCCTTCGGCGTTGCCGGTAGGGGACTACTAAGGTTCTTCCTCTCAGTATAGTCTACCCACATGCCAAGTTTGGTTTTGATTGGTCAAGCAGAACTTTCATCAGAGTGGAAACCGGGAAATTGTTCAGTTAAAGATCACTGTGAACTTAACCTTTGGCACAATGACCCTAAATAAATAGGGTTCTTCCTCTCATCATAGCTAACCCACATTTACCATACTTTCAGAACCAATTTGCCCTTTTAATTGCAAATAATTCAGAGAGAAAAGTCAAGATAATTGAATAAACAATCTTCTAATCTCAGACAACCACTGAATTCTCCATATTTATACACCTATTTGACTCCAGGATATCAGTATAAGCATTGAATTTGAAACATATTGTTTGAGAGCTCATGGAGGTCGGGGAGCTTTGTCAAACAAGATATAACAGAATAAATGCTCAGTTTATATTACTTTATTAATCAGGGCTTGGACTTCCTGAAGGCAAGGACTTATAAAATTCAAGCCTAGTTTTAAGGTCGTTTCTCGACATATTACAGCATTTTTAAGACCCTATAAAAGCCAAATTCATGGATTTTCAAGGTCTGCATTCACTAGTCCTAACTGGGATCCTCCAGTCATTATCCCCTCTTTCCACTTCCCTTCAAGGAAAGTGGGAGAAAATGACTGGTGAGTACAAGGTAGGACTACGCCATCACAAACTATGGCATATAAAACTACACAGCTATGATTACAGGCTTTGTAAGCATTTTTATTTCGTAAATATTAATGGCATTTCAAGACCTCCTGACATATTTTCCTGGATTTCAAGGCCTTGAATGCCCTGCAGTCAAATTCAAGACAGTTCCTTGAATCCAAGGCACAGGGCCCTGCAAATCACACATTTTTTATTTGAATTGAATGTTTAATCAAATCATGTCCATAATTCAAAATTGAATCAAACTTCAAATCGAATCAAGTGGTATCTTGAACAGGCCTGAAAATAAGCCGTCTGACATTTGCAGAATGAGGTCCCCAGAGGGTGAATTTGATGATGATATCCCATACAGTGGGCCATTTATCCTCTGGGTACCTATTTCAGATTGAGGTTCACAGAGGGTAAATTTAGTGATGCTACCCTGCTATGCAGGGTAGCATCACTAAATTTGCCCACTGGGGACCTCATTTTGCAGATGTCAGTCTGCTTATTTTCTGGCTTGATCTTGAAGATGGCCGATGTAAGAGGATCTAAATACTTTATACAAAAATAAAATAAAATGAAATAGAGAAACATTATGGTATTACCTGTCTGGGTTTAACCATGCTTCCAACAACAAACATATCATCTCGTGTAGGATGCCACACAGCTTTGAATGGAGTTAACCATCTTCCAGTAAAATTGTTATGACTGGAAGTAAAAATAATTTTATTAACCCTTTACCCAATGCAGACATCAAAATTTATTATTTTAAATATCTTTTTTTTAATTTTTCAAAAAAATTCAACAAAACCATATCATGTGACCCCTCATTGGAACAAGCTCTTTGAGCTTGTTCCAATGAGGGGTCACATGATATGGTTTTGTTGAATTTTTTTGGAGTGGGGGGGGGGGGGGGTCACATAATATGATTTTATTTCAATATTTTGAAAGATAATATTTTTTGAACTGCTGAATTTGCATATTACGTGGGTGGATGCAGCTGATTCGTTAGGTAAAGGGTTAAACCTAAGCCCAGGTATTGGCGAAATCATCAAAATACACAAAATTTGACATCCCAATTTAATTCTTTTCAATTTTTCCTTCCAAAACAGTGCCCAATACCATTCCTTTGAACAAGCTTTATGAGCTTCTTCCAATAAAAGGCCATATTTATCAAAGAACTAAAATTCTTAATAAATTAATCCTTCACCTAATGAATCAGCCCCATCTACGTAATTAACAAAATGAAAAGTGGAACATTTTTCATAAAATGTCAACAAAACCATATCATATCTTGAAGTTTTGAATGGTATAAAATAAAGCTAAGCCAATCCTTTATACATTGTTGCCCACTTTAAAGGACACTCACTCCTAGCACTGGTTACCAGGTCTTATCGTACCAGTAAAGAACTTGTCTACCAATATAAACAAGCACTGCACCAATTCTCAAAATTCCATCTGGAGGTACTAAATTGAGTCTTAATTCTATTTTATTTTATCTGATTGAGCTCATGTCACTTTGTCAACAAGCCTGGGGCCTGAGGGTGCTCACCTGACATGGTAGTCTAAATATCAAACCAGGGACTTGACTTGAATAAGCTGCATACGCCCCTCCTAAGAAAATCATATACCAACCAGATGAAGCAGTTGTGCCCGCACAATACACAGGATTTTCCTTCTATTTTCAGTTCCTGCACTTTTACGTCTCAAAATTGAGATAAACGCATAAAAAACCAGATTTTTTTTTATTTTTGTTCGGAAATTTTCGAAGTCCCAAACAAAATATTTTCAGCCTAAAATTTTTTTTTCTTCTTAAAATTGACCAAAACGGATAAAAAACTAATTTCCTGATTTTGGTCCAAAAGTTAAAAAATTTATAGTAATTTATATATTTTTTATACTTACCAATGACCAGACTTAGCTGGTGCTAACTCTAAAATATCTAGGGCCAAACGCAAATTTTACCCCCCAATCCCCAAAATTTGCATCTAAAACCGAAAATTACATGTCCTATATGGTCCTCCATACTTATACTCCACTGCACATGCACAGTGTCAAGGAGGTCTCGAAATTGGCGCAAGTATCATTCTTACAACCAGTGCCTGGTAAGCGTTATGTACTCAGCGGGGAGGTATGAGTTCCCAACTCATGGGAGGGCCATCCCCGTCTGGGTCACTGGTAAGTATAAAAATATATAAATTACTATAAATTTTTTAACATTTTTATACTGTACCAATAACCCAGACTTAGCTGAATAGAAAAAAGGTTGGAGGGTCTAGGACATAAAGGTAAATCCAATAGACTCAATTACATATAACAGAACTATCCCCTGAAGGAGAAAATGAGAGATAGGCTTTACATGTATCTTTCTTATTTGCATCAAGAAGAAAGACACAACACCATTGTAATTGAGCGCAATAACATCAATGATCTCTATTAACATCCAGTATAATCCTTTACACTAATATTTTTTAAAGTAAAGCCAATAAATAAGGAAGTCCAGCAAAATGAGACTCTATATACTCATATAAAAGTGACCGAGGATTGTATATTAACGCCCGATTAATGCATGATATATACAAATGTTTCACACCGAGCAACCCTTAAAAAATATCACATAGATGAGTAAACATTAGCTTTACTTTAAAACCATCCCGGTACCAACTCGGAATTACTGACTCCATGGGAGGTATTCCCTTGTTTTACACTATAAAGCTTGGTGACCTAAGGGGAACCCCCCCCCCCCCCCCCCCACCCTTCCCCTTGCCCTGGATCAAATACTCCAGAGCAAAAAGGACAGCAGGACAGAATCACTGCCGGAACTGAAAGCCCACACATATATAGTTGCCACAGTTTAGTGGACGACATTCTGAGAGAAAAATAACGGACCTAAACAATGCAGATCTGCAGAAAAGGACTCAATATTTCTCAGATACAGATTCGAGAAAGTGGAGGGCTAAGAACAATATGCAGCCCTCATTAGAGCTGTAATAGCAACATTATTAGCATAAGCCCATGATGTAGAAGAACTCTTACTTCATGAGCTTAAAACTAAAGCATAGACTGCTGATTGACGATATTATCATAAGCAGTACTGATAGTAAATTGAATCCATCTGACTATAGAATGGACCGAAATGTGGAGGAAACTTCCACGGCATGTCCCACAACAGACGCATGAGTAGATTAATCCACGGTCTTGTGGAGCTAGAAATGCTACCAACATAATTTGCATTGAGATATAACTTGAGCAATATCTGCTGAATCAACGACGCTGGAAGATATGCATATCCTATAATTCCGTCTCACAAGATCGATAGGGCGTCTACCGCAAACGCTCGAAGATCTAAACATTGTTACATATACGTCTGCAACTTATTGTTGAGATGCGTCACGAAAAAGTCGATCATAAGCCGCTCTCCTTGGTAGCAAATCTGATTGAATACTCGATAGTTGAAAGACCATTCTGGCGTCAACAAGCGGCCCCTCCGTGAAGGGAGTCCGCTAATACTTTCAGACGACCCGGAATATGACGGACCGATAGAACTTGATGTTCTAGTACAAACAGAAAGATTCCTTCCGTTAACATAAATAACAGAATGGAATGATTGTTTCCCTATTTCCGAAAATTCGCTAATACTGTCGAATTGTCAGACAGAATGAGCACATGAGCATACTGAATAACGTTATCCAATAACGTAGCGCAAGCCAAAATGACATCATTCTTGATGTTAATGTGCTTAATTAGGAACTACGGATCCCAAAGACGCTGGTCCTTCAAATCCGTTGGGCTCAATGATATGACCCAATCTGTTTGACTGACATCCATCAAGATTGTAAAACTCTGATCCGGCAAATGCAGTGGAACTCTCCGAGTTGAGCACTGAAAACCTGCCCAAGTCTGAAAATATTATTCACTTGATTGACAAGAAGATGTCCGTATCGAGCGAAAAAAAAATCTTCACCCTCCAATTCTGGATCAGAAGAAATTGGAGAGGACAAGTGCGTAACCGCCCCATTGGAATAAAATCGCGGTAGCTCCGCACAAACGTATCAGTATCATGAGATCTCTCGCTGAGACCTTGTCTGAGCGAAGACAATAGTGAGCATAACAACTGAATAATTTCGCTCTGGGTAACGGCAGATGAACGAAAAAGTTATGCGTTTCGAAGCTCATCCCCCAGTGGGTGAATGACTTGGATGATACCAGATCCGACTTCTCCTCATTTACTTATGAAACCGAGACGTCGGAGCAATAGAAGCAGATTCTGCACATCGTTCTGAAGCGTTAACTCATTGCCGTGCCTCTAAAGAATGTCGTCCAGGTAGGCCGACATTGTCGCAGACGAATAAGCTCGGAAATGAGTCATTACTGAGCCCGTTATTCAAGTGAAAGCCCAGGGGGCTAGATTCAGACCGATGCACATTGCTCGGAACTGATACACGACTCCTATGATGAGGAAGCGAAGATACTTTCTGAACGCCTGATGTACCATGACGTGAAAGTATGCATCTTGAGATCTATGCATGTAGCATAGTCGCACACCCGAAAACTCGCTCTGACCGATCGGATGGACTCCATATATAAACTTGGAGCCACGATCAGCTTGTTTATCCAGTTCAGAATAATGAGTGAACGGAACGAGCCGTCTGGTTTTTGGAACCAGAAAAGGATGGTTGTAGAAACCTGGAAATTCCTGGATTTCTACGATCTCTATCGCGATCATTCCAGAAGAGACTGGATTTCTGATGGAAGCGAGCCTCTTTCCTACTGACTTGACAGAAGTTGAGTCCATCTTGGACTCCAAGTTAACAGAGGATTTTGTTTGAAGGACAATTTAGTCCTTCTGAAATCACCCCTTGAATCCAAGGGACGTCCATAATCTATTCCCAATTAATTGAGAAACTCGACAGTCTTCCGCTCACTAGTATACGATAGAGGTTAATACCATTACCTCCTGGTACTGCAAGGCTTGCGGAAAGAGAAGCCATGTCCTCCATGGCCCGCACCTCGCCCCATCAACCTAGGGGCATCTGACCGGATGTCTCGGCCAGAATTACGGCCCCTACCTGAGTCGCTACCCTGATGGTCTCTAGAGTAAGACCTAGAGGATGCATAGGAACCTCTATAGGAACTTCCCTTGGACGTGTTCGTCCCAGAAGTGCCTGTCCTACTCTTCTCTGCTGAATCCGACTATATGGAAGCGAATTTGAATAGCAGAGAGTCTCAAGCTTTCTTAGTTATCTGATCATAGACTGCGGAAAGCTTCTCGTTGAAGAAAACTCTCCGGAGACCGGAGCGACTCAGAGAGTTTTTCACCTTACTATCCACACGCGTGGATGTAGCCAGGGCCGCGTCACGTCTAACCAACTCCATATTGCCACTAAAAGGACGGAGTTTTACGTGAGGCCCTTGAAAGAAAGGAGGTTGTACATCCTAGAATTCTTTTTCCTTTGAGATGTAATGATAACGTTCTGGTAAGGTGATCTGCGTACGATGATGCGTCTAAGCTGACCCTGCTAGACGATATTGTCGTTTCCAGCATCGTGGTTGGAATTGACATAGTCAACAGTAAAAAACAGTACTAGGTCCTGACCTGGTCGTCTAGATGCAGAGAACTCACAGAATGCTCTGTCCTGCCGTTTCAAAATATTCCTTGAATTGATGAAAGGCAGATGTAGAGCATTTGCCAACAAGAAACCTGACCTGCCCATTTAGGTAGCAAGTTATATAAATATAGCGTCATTCAACAGATCAAATGTCCGTGAGACATATCTGGACTATGTCGGAAACTGAGGGATGATGTCCCTAAACCAATTAAGAATTCTGTGTCCAGTGGCGCTATCAGTCTCTTATCCGGCAACGCAGCATTTTTGGTCAGGAGGAACAACGTCAGATGATAATGCCTGATGCACTCTACGGCAATTATGTTGTTCCGAAAAGGGAAAATACAACTCATCCGTATCCCTTTCGCCATCCTGTTGGACCACTTGTAATTCTTGGTCGTCCGTGCCTGAACCTGCAGCGGAACGTACCGACCCAGCTTCCTCGGATAATTCCTGATCCGACAGAGTTACTGTCGGTTGCTGGGATGCTGCGATAATTTGTGCTATCTACGATAGCATGTCCGTAACAGAGGCCTATGGAGCTGCGGTCTTACAGGATTTAGCCGCTGGAAACTCCTTGGATGTTAACTCCTGCATACTTCTTATATGCGAATGTCTGGAGTATGAAGGCCTTGTATCCTTGACTACCGGATGGCGCGACCTGGTCGCCGTAGAATCCCTGGTCGGAAATGTTGGTTGAATAGGTGCGGTTGCGTGTGCTGCCGTGAGGATGAGGAAGCCGAAAGAGCAGTCTCTCCGGACTGTCTATATAACGGAGGGTCCCGAGCAGTGGACGTATGCTCCGACTGAGGAACGTTTTGTACCACAACATCTGGGCCCAGATGTTGTAGTACGAGAGAGGGACCTCTCTTGCTCGCATGGACCTGGATGAGCTAGGAACCGGACTAATAGGCTTCCTCCACACCATCCTCGTATCCGTCGTCACTGGGTGTGCACATTGTATTTTATAGTGCTTGCATCACCCAAATCTCCTTCCTGGACCGCAACGGATGAACCCGGCTGCTGAGCCATTCGATGAAAGGTCACTATACCGGACGAGCTAGCAGACACCAACGCCATCGATCCTACTTGGGACCTCTTAGGCAATTGATGTATCTGCATGGCACTTTTACCGCTAGCTCTTCATTTGACTGTGACGACGGAAGCACACTTTACTAAGACATCACGGTAACATTACCTTGATCATGTTACCCTATGAGACCTGTGGAGCCGCAGTCCTACGTGAATTATCTGCTGGAATCTCCCGGGACGTTCATTCCTGCATTTATATAATATGCGAACGTCCCAACTGGAAAGGTCTTGTATCCTTGGCTAGCAGATGGAGTGACCTGGTCGACGTGTATTCCTTGGTCGTCGAAGCAGGAGCACAGGGACGTTCAACCCTGCATTTATATAATATGCGAACGTCCCCTGGAAAACTGTGGCCACATAGCCAAGGTGCGGTTGTGTGTGTTGACGAGGATGAGGAAGCCAATATAACAGCCGCGTCGGACTGTCATGCTACGGAGCGTCCTGAGCAGGAGGAGTGGACATAGGCTCCAACGAAGCAAACAAACATACAACATCGCAGCGCAGATGTTGATGCAAGAGAGAGGGGGCCTCTCTCGCTCGCGGTCCAGGTGGACCTGGACGAGCTAGCTACCGGACTGACAGGCTTCCTCTGTACTATCCTCGGATCTGTCATTGCTGGGTGTGCACATTTGATGTTGTATAGTGCTCGCATCACCCAATCTTCTGCTCCCCTGGACCGCAATGGACTAACCTGGATGCCGGTCCATTCGACACTGGGCGGACTAGCGGGCGACAATGCCTTCGATCGAATTAGAGAACTCCCAGCAATTGTCCTAATACCTTGAGCACTTCCCGCTAGCCCTAATATTGCAACGACGGAGACACACTTATTGAAGACATCACGAAAACATCACTCTGAATTCTGAAAAAAGAAACTGATAATATATAGTGACCCTACGGAGAGAGGACCGTAATGGACCCCTCACCGCTAACAAAATACCGTGACACACGTCTCCAACATTGTCATAACAATCAACACACACAGAGCACGAATTAATGCGACTACATTGACTATAAGAAACACAATGAACTTATGAATTAGTGGAAGATATCCTCGCATTACAATTGAAGAATATTTTTTCAACCTGAAAAAATATACAGAGTCATATTACTCGCACTAACCCTTGAAATAAATATACATAATATATTATAATTCATTATAACATTTCAAAAGAAAATAATTTTCAAAAAAAAAATTTTGAAAACATTTTTAGAAGAGCCCAAGTTCCCAATGAGAACCTTGAGCCCAAAGGATCCCAAAAAGCCTAAGTGTGGACAAAAATTTTAAATCATTTTGAAAAATTAATGTAACATTTACGGACAATATTAATGTATCTTGCTATGAACTAAATTAAGCAGAAGACAAGTAAACACCATCAGAAGTAACAGTTGTCAACACAAGCATAAGTGTCAACAAACCTGAAACTGTTCAGGCACTGAAACAAACATGGCCCGAAATCAGTTACCAATATAAACACTATCTGATGCAAAACAGAGGCTTCCAGAGAAGAAACTGTAGAACATCAGATGGTAGATGCAGACCAAAATGTCTAAACACCCCTAGGGTGAGGACATAACATGGGGAAAAAACAGAAATAATTCTGTTACCAAGCCCAAACTCCCAAGAAATTTTAGTAATAAACATTACAAAAAATAAGCCAAAAGCATGGGAGAATAGCTAGGGGGGAATAAAGGAAAGGGAGAGAGGAAACAACGATTAAACAATGAAACATTCATAACAAGAATAACCACAAGGTCATGCCTCGAAAATAGGTAACATGAATAATTCCGTAAAATAATTATAAATTACAGCCCTGAACATTTGCTTCCACTGTTTTTTCCTCTCCACCTTCTATTTTCACCATATATCCACCATTTCTCTCATAATTATGCGTCTGGCATCTTTAAAGCTGAGATTTACAAGCACAAATAACAGTGAAGTGTAACTGTATTGAGGGCCAAACAAAGAAAGAATGATAACTGCGCCAATTTCAAGACCTCCTTGACACTGCGCATGAGCAGTGGAGTAAAAGTATGGAGGACCATATAGGACATGTAATTTTCGGTTTTAGATGCAAATTTTGGGGATTGAGGGGTAAAATTTGCGTTTGGCCCTAGATATTTTACAGTTAGCACCAGCTAAGTCTGGGTCATTGGTACATTATAAAAATTTTCTATGTCCGGAACGGAACCCCAAATTTTCAGCCTAAATATGAACCCAGGGACTTGGCTTGAACAAACTTGAATCTCACCCCCCTATGGATGCTGCATACCAAATATCAAAAGATTCTTATTGGTAGATCTGAAGAAGAAGATTTTTAAAGAATATTCCTCATACTGCACTAATTTAAACATTTGGGTTCCCACAGAGAGCCCAAATATGGACCCAGGGAATTGATTTCAATAAACATATGAAACAATCTTCCAAAGATGTTATATGTGAAATTTGAAAGCTTTTGGTGCAGTGGTTTGGGAGAAAAGTAGTCTTAAATGTTTTTCCCATTACCCACAGTGTTAAAAAAAAAATGCTGACTCAGCACTTTTTCAAAGTCCCAGAAAAGTACCCCATAATAAAACCGATAACAAATTTTTTTTTACCATTCCATTCTGTTGGTCCTAAGGAAGCTTCACAACAAATGAGAATTCTCAGTGCCATGTAGTTTTGGAGATATGGGCATTTTCATTTTTTTTCTATTTTTAGCTCTTGCAGTTCCCATGGAGTGACGGGAAAATTTTTTTGGGCATAAATTAAGTACTTATGATAATAAGCCCTCATATCAAATTTGGTTCAAATCTGCCTCTCGGTTTGGAAAATAGAAATTCTTGCCCCTCCCGTAACGAAAGCAAATATAGCTCCTCGAACTTCTCTTGAACAAATCTGAGTCTACACCTCAAAAGGTAGCAACACACCAAATATCAAGTCTCTGCTACTGTTGGTTCATGAGAAGATTTTTTAAGATTTAAGCACACTTTTTGGGCGTGGCCCTACCAAGGGCGAGGCAACTTGATTTGAACAAAATCAAATTGCGATATCATAACAAACTATTATCTAAAATATCAATTAAATTGGTTCAGCGGTTTGGGAGGAGAAGACGCAAACACCATGTTCACGAACGACGGACGGTGAGTGATCACTATAGCTCTCCTGACTGAAAGTCATGTGAGCTAAAAAAGCTATGAAAGCCAAACCAGACTACAGAGGTTTGGTAAGTTGTGATTTTTGAACACTCTTTTTTTTTTGGGGGGGGGGGGGGGGGGGGGGTTGAGGGGAGGAATGGTTGTAAGTCTAATTTTTTGATTTTTTTTTATATTCAATTAAAAGGGATTTAATCTATAATCAACACACAATTAACACATCAATTTTCTATAAAAGGAATCGCAAATTCACCCTTTACCTAACATGTAAGGCACACAAAACTTGCAAACAATTATTGAATTACTAATTTTGTGTCATTTATTGGGGTTTAATGACACTTTCCACAGCCAAGGTCACCTCGTGTGGGACAGTTTTATCGGTGGAGGAAGCCAGAGTACCCGGATACAACCACCGAGCAACTGTCAGACTCCACAACATATTAACTCCACACAAGTAGGGTTAGCATTGGTTGAAGACAAGTGCACCATCAACATGCAGTACGCCTTAGTACACAATGCCACCGTGCCCCCACATGGGCAATCAGGATTAAGTGCCTTGCTGAAGGACACAACACAGTTGCCCATGGTGGTGGATCTTTTGGTTTGAAGTCCAATGCCATACCACTGAGCCACCCTGGTCCCTAAATTTTGCGTCAAAAACATATCTTAGGCCTAAAAAAAAATTAAAAAATCTGTTTCTCAGGCCCTCCCGCATGTTCCTTTTGGCTGCCGCATGCTCTCTTTTTATAACCCAATTTAAACTTAACAAAAAATAAAAATTAAATGGTTTATGTCTGATATTTTACCGAAGTTAAAAAAAATGATGAATTTGTCCATTGAGTGCAAGAAGGCTTGGGTGGTGGTGTAGGATGAAATACACCACCACCCATGCTTTTCTGTAGATTATGAGGCCTAAAACTTGAACCAAGAACATGAACTTTTGATGGCAAAGAAGTAATTACTGAAATAAAAAATAAAATAAAAATACGCTCGCCCGCATGCAATTTCACAAATCATGGCCTGAGAAACAGAAGATCTACTTTGTGTGGCCTTATGATCCCTCACTGGAATGAGCTGAATTAGCTCATTCCAATGAGGGGTCATAAGCTATGTTTTTGAGAAAAAAAAGAAAAGAAAATTGAATGATGAATTTTGTGAATAGCACTGGTTGGTTTTGGCCATTACAATAGGTAAACGGTTAAGGGATTATTCTTTTGGACAATACCCAATTAAGTGCCATCCAATACCATTTTTGAAGCACAAGCAGAGAAAAAAGACATCCAAAGAGATAGGTCCCATGTTCCCATTATATGACATATTGAAATTAATGAATTTATGATATGAATTACCGAATTGATTTCTTCAAGTCTGTTTCGCCTTTTGAAAAATTATAAATGCTGTAAGAGAAAAAAGGAAGATGATTAAAATACAATATAAGCTTCAGTTTTTAACTTAGTTGATAATTTTTAAGTTATAAAAACAAGAGCACCTCTGGGCATTGGCATCATTATTAGTGTTCAACCGATTACCAAAAATGGTCGCTGACTGATTACCGGTTATTTGAGCTCACAATCGGCGGATTCTGAATGCTGATTCTGATTGTAATACTGTGCACTACTAGACAAGTTGAGGCTCGAACGAACTACATTAAATTGATATTTTTCTTAGTGTTAAACTTGTTGACTGGTGTCGCAGTAAAATTACCAGTCATGAACACTTGGGCAGTAAATGTGGCACTGAGAGCCACATTTACTGTCCAAGTGTGCGTGCAACTGGTAATTATAGTGCGACACGAGTCAATGGAGTGCAACCTTCATTTTTCCAGTATGAACTGGCGATTACCGCAAGTACGCTCAATTGTAAGCTTTACATGACGTGTTTAACTTGTATATCCCATAAAGGGGCATCTTGAGAGATTAAGAATTCAGATTGTGGTTGTTTCTCACCTTTATTGAATTGTATCATTGACATCGTATTACATTAACAATTGAACAATTGCAGAAGATGATAAATATGGGTTATATACACATGGTGTTTGTAAAAAATCTTTTATCGCGACGAGAGCATTTTCGGGGGCATATATAGCTACGAGTCGCGCAGCGACGAGTAGCTATGTAGCCCCCGAAAACGCTCGAGTCGCGTTAAAAGATTTTTTACAAACACCATGTGTATATAACCCTTTTATCTACACCCCCACCTCCCCCACTCCCGTAATAAAACAAGTTTTGATTAACAAATGCAGACCACTAAAAATAATCTAGCCTTCAACCAGATAATCACTAATGTGAAAAATATCTAGTTATTTGTACTTTCCGACGTTTGACGTCACATTTTGAAAAATGTTGAAGAAACTGAATTCCCAGTGACATTTGAACGTCAGGATAATTAAAGTCTCGAAGGGTGAAATAATCTCATTTGAAAAAGTGTAAGTTACTAATTTTTACTCTTTTCCGTCAAATTTTATTTTTACAATTCAGTAAGTTTAATTAATGGCCTTCTTTTTTATTCAATACATTTCGATAAATACGCCCCGTTTTATTTGTTTCGATCCGCGGCAGCGATAATTAGTTATTCAAAGTGTTGAATGAAATAGTACGTCATGCAAATGAGATGGGTGTGAACGTTGTATTCTTGCGATATCACGTGACTTTTATTCTTACTGCAGTAACGATAAAAGATTTTTTATTGATGGCGAGTTTTCGATAACGATAAAAGATAAAACGTTACTGTTTTTACTTATAAAGTAGATAAAATGCGGTTACTGAATCATCACAAAATGCTTGACAATAATCGGTTGAAGTAATGTTCCAGGAGCCATTGCTATTGCCATCCGATTGCCCACAATTGGCCGATGTGGTGTCCGGTTCCGACCATCGGTTGAAGACTAATCATCATACGGCTGCTTAATATAAATTCAGACATTTTGCATTGCAGCATTGCAATATATACCTAATATATCTTAATGTACTACAAGAACTATAAACAAGAGCTGTGCATCTGAGTTGCAGGTCGCGTTGTGGCTACTTTCTTCATGCACTCTCTATTGAAATCCAGAAAAGTCATCGTAATGAGCTCAAAATTCATAAAAATCAGACAAAATAGAAATTTTGAGAGGGGCCAAAAATCTAGCCCCTCCATTACAAAGGCAAATACAGCTCCTCGAACTTTGTTTGAACAAACTACAGCTACAGTAAGCTTCATACCAAACATCAACATTGTACCCACTGGATCATGAGAAGATTTTAAAAATTTTTTTGAGCATTCCTAGTCCTATCTGGTCCTCCATACACTTACTCACTGCGCACGCGCAGACACCAGGAAGGGACCGGAATTGGCACCAACCTCATTCTTTGTAAAAGAGAGTATTACATAATAATTCAGCAGAGAGGTATGAGTGCCCACTCATGGGAGGGCCATCCCCGTCTGGGCCATAGGTAAGTATGAAAAATATACAAATTACTATGAATTTATAATATTTTTTCACTATACCTATGGCCCAGACATAGCTGAATCGTAAAAAGGTGGAGGGCCTAGGACTTCCGAAATAGTTCCAATCCTGCAATCCATGATGAAAGGAAATTAGAATAATTAGGAATTACATGTATGTCTCTCTATACAGTAATAGAGGAGACATATTCTATATAAGAAGCCCTATTAAGTAATTCCTTATTGTAAGCATGAGGACAATGCTACTTAGGATGTAATAAGTTCCTAATTTTTAAGGCTAGTCCGGACTAAGCCCCAAAAATTAGGATGGCGTATCTGAGAATGAGTGAAAATCTCCCACAACCATACACCATACAATAACACTTCAGCTGTATGCAGGATATAATTAGGGATAAAACAGCTTCCTTCATAGTTACATACCCTTTAAGCAAGAGAAGAGGTAAACATTACCCCCCCCCCCCCTCCTCTTTTTTTTGAAGGAATCTTCAAAAGAACGAGGAGAGGCTCTGGAATCAATAAGAGCGGTACCAAAAAACAATATAAATATTAATTGAACAGGCACTCAGATATTAATTCATGATTAATAAATGGTGCTTAATGCCACTTCAGAAGGTAAGGCTATAGCGATGATCCTAGTAATTAATATTGCCTGCTATATAATGTACACCGCAGATGGCGTACACAGATACGTCGAAAACCGGTGATATAAAATATAACATATACATGTCCAGTTGAGCCACACTGAACGATCCCTGAAGAGAAAACACACTTCCCAGGTAATCCTCAGGTGGCCTCTGTTCAATAAATTCCAGTAACAACACTCTCCAATGTGTACTATCCGATATCTACGATCATAAAAACACGTGCTAAATGAGTACAAACATACTAGAAACCTGGATCTAGAAATGTAAGTAGGTATGATTAACAGGCTCCGATACGGACCGCCCCCGAAATAGATTATGATTTCAAGGTTCACAAAATACAATAAAGTGTTAGCCTAATAATATAATGCGCAAAAGCATTTATATTTAGCATATAATCATCTGAATACCAGTTAACTGGTTATGCAGCCTGCGAGGTACTCAAGAATAGCAATTTAATTGTGATGATTTATAAATAAGTGCTCGTATATAACAAATCAACACATAATAACAGGACACTAATCCAACTAAAAAGCGGATGTGCCCATGAGGTCGCCATAGAACACGACCCAAATGCATAGTTTGTATGTAATAAATTATATGAGGCTTCCAGGAAGAAAACTATGTCTTGCCCGTTAACTGCCTCTAATCACATAGGCAGAGGGGGGGGGGGGGGGGGGGGGGGGGGGGAATTTGAAGTCATATCGAAATCTCCTCACCCGCATTATTTAATCGTTCTTGTGTCAGTTATCAAAAAATAAAGCAACCACGATGGTTCCCTCACATCTAACCGACTCCATTATGCCACTATGGGCGGAGAAGGACATGAAGAATAAAACTTCCCCTGAAAGAAGACCCTCTCATGGAGGAAGCTTCTGGGGAGCATCCCATAACAGACACTTGAGAATACTGATCCAAGGTTTCTGTGACAACAGAGGTGCTACTAGTAGGATTCACAACGAGACTGTTTAATCTTAAACGTAATCAAATGAATTGGAGGATACACATATCCTATCATTCATCCCCATGAATTCTGCAGAGCGTCTACTGCATGCCCCCAATGATCTGGGAATGGCGACACAAATGACAGTAACTAATTGTTCCGGTGCGTTGCGAACTGAACTATCATGGGGTGATCCCACTGGTAGAAAAACTGTCCAAATAATCGCATGTTGAGCGTCCAATACAAATGAAACGGGTGACCTTTCCAAGGAGTAGAGCTGTAGGTTTTTCAAAATCCAGCTCGGTTTCGTTTTTTTCGTTGAGGAAAACCTCGGTTTTGGTTTTTGCCCCACATACTCTGTCTTCCGTGTAAATTGTACACATTTCGGACCCTAACGATACTGGAATTGGCACAAAGGACAGTTTGACTTAAGAGATTCAAGCAACGGCCCCTGACTGACAATGTGGGAAAATAATGGACAATTGGGCATACTTTGACTGTTGTTTGGTAAATTGATTTGGGTATTTACTATTTGTCTATTTCATGGTAAATACAAGTACTATAATACTAGTACCTAACTTCTACCTTCATATCTTACACTTTCAGTAGATTTCAGTCTTGCGTGATTGCGTCTGTAACTAGAGTAATTGGGACTGGTCAGTAAGTAGCTGAGTCCGTCACAGATGCCACCGAGTTGTTGACATTCAGTTTGGCACACTTGAACACAGTCACACTCAGAACAAGAGCGAAGAAAGTTCAAGATACTGACAAGAAAAGTGCCTTAAGGTTATTGCAAAAAAAAACAACTTATGAAATAAAAATATTTTTAAAAATACTGGCGTTACTTCTTTTTTCAAGTTCTGATTTTTAAACTTCTCAACTTCTAAGTTAGATCTATTAAAGGTATTGAATTTATTCCCATTGATGTTGATTCTGACGTCACAGAATACCGACAAATAATGATGTTATTGGAGTTGACGGACTCGGCCCGAATTTGTCCGTTCCATTAACATGCTTACCATTAAAATGATTTAGAAATATTCCCCGCCCCCCCCCCCCCCACCCCCCAGATGTGCAACGCAAAAAGCGAATACAAAATTAATTTTTAAAAAATAATGAATGGTATTAGCTCCACAGTTCCTCCCGTATTTCCTATTTTTGTTTTTGGAAGTGTGCCCTCCCCACATTCACTGCTGACGTTTATCAAAAAATAATATCGAAAACCGGTATGCTTTGACACTGTTTGGGTCCATGTGTTAATTTTTGTGAAACCCTGAAGCAGCACGTGTTGACCTCATTGTCGTTTGTTCTATTTTTAATATTGGAAAATATTGTTGGTGTTCAGTGCACTGAATATGTTTATTTGAAGCAATAATTACACTGTTCTGTTGTTGGTGCATGGTTTATACTGCATTATATGGACTTATTTATGGGACCCTTTTATTATTATCGTCATTTAAGGTCAGTTCAACATAACATTTGTGGGTTTTTCTCTTTCCAAATCTCGAAGGTGTCGATTCAAAGCACATGTTTTGAAAACAAAAATTTGATTGGTCAGTTCGTCAGACATGTCAGTTTGAGAAGGAAAACAATACTTATCTGTCAATAAATAAAGAACAAGTTACCAAATAATGTTGTTTTAATAACTGTATTTCCATTGTACAATATACTGTGCATACAATACATGTTTTTAACACAAAACAAAGAAAGGTGAAATATTCAACTGAAAAGAAAATCATTGTCATTTTGGATTTACCGGAATGTTTCACTGGGATTTTCCCATCACACCAGTCCGGGCCGATCTTTGAGTGGGTGTCCGAAAATTTCGTGTCTTAAAAAAAAAATATTGGGGGATGAAAAAATGGTGTCCGAAAACAAAAAGTGTACAAAAATTTAGATAAGATACAGTATTTATATTTCAATTTCTCCTATCACTGAGTTAAGTTGAGTAAATTAATAAGTTCAACTTATGAATAGAACAAACACAGATGTGGAAGGAAGATGTCAATAACAGAACACATTAGTTTTGTTTTCTCTGCCATGTTGGCGGTCTGTGATCAACACTGAACTGTCAAATTTAACGCCGTCATAGACTATGTGACAATGGCGGGGACGTTTTATACAACAAGAAGGATGCCAACGCCCTATAGCTCACCAACATTCTTCTTTGATAGTAACTTTGGCAAACACAAGAACTGTATCAAACAGGCTCATAACATGTGACAAAGCTTACCTAAACACAACCTCTTAAAAGTAAAACACAGAAACTGACATAAACACTAAGTTAAGCATGAAATTCTGAGCTAAACAGAAAACTAAATGCAACTAAAAATGTCAAGAAAAATGTTTAAAATGCAGGGTATGAGGGGTTAATCATGGAACAATGATACTGAGGAACATGTATGGTGAATATAAGTGTCATGGGAAGAGAAGGAGCACAGCAGCTGACATAAACACTTAGTTAAACATGAAATTCCGAGCTAAACAGAAAACTAAACGCAACTAAAAATTTCAAGAAAAATGTTTAAAATGCAATGTATGAGGGGTTAATCATGGAACAATGATACTGAGGAACATGTATGATGAATATAAGTGACATGGGAAGAGAAGGAGCACAGCAGCTGATCTAAACATCAAGTTAAACATGAAATTCCGAGCTAAACAGAAAACTAAACGCAAGTAAAAATTTCAAGAAAAATGTTTAAAATGCAGGGTATGAGGGGTTAATCATGGAATAATGATACTGAGGAACATGTATGATGAATATAAGTGTCATGGGAAGAGAAGGAGCACAGCAGCTGACCTAAACACTAAGTTAAACATGAAATTCCGAGCTAAACAGAAAACTAAACGCAACTAAAAATTTCAAGAAAAATGTTTAAAATGCAATGTATGAGGGGTTAATCATGGAACAATGATACTGAGGAACATGTATGATGAAAATAATTGCCATGGGAAGAGAAGGAGCACAGCAGCTGACCTAAACACTAAGTTAAACATGAAATTCCGAGCTAAGCAGAAAACTAAACGCAACTAAAAATGTCAAGAAAAATGTTTAAAATGCAGGGTATGAGGGGTTAATCATGGAACAATGATACTGAGGAACATGTGTGATGAATATAAGTGCCATTGGAGGAGAAGGAACACAGCAGCTGACCTAAACACTAAGTTAAACATGAAATTCTGAGCTAAACAGAAAACTAAACGCAACTAAAAATGTCAAGAAAAATGTTTAAAATGCAGGGTATGAGGGGTTAAATCATGGTATAATGATAATAATCATCATATAGCAGCATTATAAAGGCAATGATATGGAAATAGGGTGAGTAAGTGACCTAAACAGAAGCTTTAACATTATTGGACACGTCCGCTGACGCCAACCGACCGATCGAGCCATGCCATAAGCTCACACAACTAAAGTTGGTGAGCTAAAAACTGAAAACCGTACAGTGCACATTTTTTTTCGGTTCGGTTTTCGTTTTTGTGTAAAAACCGAAGACCGAACCGAAATTTCGGTAAACCTACAGCACTACCGAGGAGTGAGTCTGCTAGTACGTTCAGATGACCCGGTATATGACGGATAAAGAGATGAACATGAAAATTCTTCTCCGTTAGTTATCAGAACAGAAATGAATGGGCGCCGCCCTGGTTCCTGATGTATGCTACCACTATCGAGTTGTCCAACAATATCTGAACAAGCGTGTCCGCATTGATGTAGCGCTAACAATATTGACATCATTCTTGGATGTTTATGTGTTTCTCCAGGAACCGAGAGTCCCAAGGCCCCTGCATTTTGAGTCTGTCGGACTCAGGGTCATGCCCCAAACTATTGACTATTACCCGTCATAATTGTGAAAGCCGGATCTGACAGTTGCAGTGGAACTCTTTATGAGTTAATCACTGAATATCTGCCCCAATATGGACCTTTTGTTTACTAGATCTGTTAAAACAATACTGGTCCTGAGCGAATGCATCTGCACACTCCAGTTCTGGGTAAAGAATAACTGGAGGGGACGTGTGCATAAGCTACCCATCTAAACAAGCTGCGTAGCCACTCTGCACAACCCCATTAGTCGCATAAAATTTCTCGCTGTTAATGCGTCTGATAATAGACAAAAGCGAGCATAACAACTGACTAATTTCGTTCTGGATAATGGCAGATGAACCAGATTGTTGTGAGACATTACCGAGTTCATTATTCGAGTAATAGCCCAGGGCGCTATCTTCAGACCGAAGCACATCACTCGAAACTGAAATACTATCCGTAGGACAACGAACTGTAGATACTTTCTGAATGCCGGATATACCAGGACATAAAAAAACAGATCCTTAGATCTATGCTTGTAGCATAGTCGTTCACTCGAATGCTCACTTTTACCGACTAAATGATAACCATACATAAACTTTTAGAGCATTGATAAGCTTGTTATCCAGCTCCAGTCTATTATCGGTCGGAACGAGCTCTATGGCTTCGGTACGAGTAACAGGTGACTATAGAAGCCTAGAGAATCTTGATTCTCGATGACCTCTATTACTTTCATTGTCAAGAGAACCTTTAACTCCGATGGGAGAGACTCTTATGCAAGGATTTAACCGAAGCATTGTCCATCACAGACATTAAGTTAGTTGTGGTTCTCTCGGAAAGATAGTCGTAGGCCGTCCGAGACCACACTTCTCGTCTACTGGTCTTCCATAATAGTTATCCAGTTTGATGCGAATCCTGATAACCATCCGTCAACTGCTAAGCAATAGAGGTCCTAACCCTCACCTGTAGTACCTGCAAGGCCTACGGAAGGAGAAACTACGTCTCCTTCGCGAAGAGCCTCGAGCCAACGGCTTAGGAGCATCTGACCGGTAGCCTTGCACAGACCTAAGCCCCCTATCCGAGTCGCTGTATTGACGATCCCTAGAGTAATTATAGGAGGGTTACCTATACCCTCGCGAGGAGTCCTTTTTAGACGACTTTCTGTCTAGGATGTCCTCCCTTACTCCTTTTTGCTATTGCAGGTCGATTAGACGCCGACTTAAGGAGCAGAGTATTGATGCTTTCTTTGTAGCTTGGTCATAAACCAATGAAAGCTCATCATCACAAACTTAGTGTCTGGAAACCGAAACGACCTGAAGAGAATTTTTCACCTTGTCATCTATTAAGGATGACGACGCAAGGGCTCTGTCAATCTGATTAACTCCAAATTAGCAACTGTTAAGACAGAGTTATATGTGATAAATATAATAGCCCTGGAAAGGACTCTAAATGAGGTACAAACGTCCTCAAATTCCTTTCCGTAGAGACATTGCATCACAGTTCTTAAAGGTGATCTACATAAAACAGTGAGTCTAAATTCACTCTGAATGAAGAAATGCTGTCTCAATTGTGTCCGAGCGAATAGTGAATGACGAAGGTAAGGCCATAACTAGGGCCTTAGCCTGCTCATACAAACGCAGAGGAACTCTCAATACATCTTCCCCGTTTTCCGTTAATCGGTAAATTTACGAAAGATGATGACAAGAAACCGCCTTATTTCTTTCCACTGGAAAGTTGAATATGGCGTCGTCTAAAAGGCCAAAGGCCTGCGACACCTGTCTATACTTAACCGGAAAAGACATTTCCTCCTCTTTTTCCAGATGAAGTCAGCATCCAACAACGCTAGCGGTTTCTCGCAGCATTCTGATTCGCTGGAACAAATTCAGGGTAGTGTTGATAGATTAAATCCATCGCAACCATGTGTTGTTCCGAAAGGGAAGAGTAATCCCCCTCTGTATCCCTTTTATCATTCGTCTGAATCAGTTGAAAGTTAAAAAATTTATAGTAATTTATATATTTTTTATACTTACCAATGACCCAGACTTAGCTGGTGCTAACTCTAAAAAATCCAGGGCCAAACACAAATTTTGCCCCCCAATCCCCAAAATTTGCATCCAAAACCAAAAGAAATCATGTCCTATAGGACCTCCATACTTCGCCCCTACTGCGCATGCGCAGTGTCAAGGACGTTCCGAAATTGGCGCCAATTATCATTCTTACTGGCAGTGCCTGGTCAGCGCTATGTACTCAGCGGGGAGGTAAGAGTTCCCAACTCCTGGGAGGGCCATCCCCGTCTGGGTCATTGGTAAGTATAAAAAATATATAAATTACTATAAATTTTTTAACATTTTTATACTGTACCAATGACCCAGACTTAGCTGAATAGTAAAAAGGCTGAAGGGCCTAGGACATGGAGGAAAATCCAATAAGCTCAACTATATAATAAAGAGGCAACCCCTCAAGGAGAAAAGGAGTATTAGGCTTTACATGTATATTTCTTATTTTATGTTAAATTAGAAAGATACAATACCCTTCATAATTGAGCACAATAACATTCATGTTCTCTATTAACATCCAGTATAACCCTTTATACTAATTATTTTTAAAGTAAGCCAATAAATAAAGTTAGTCCAGAGAATTGAGACTCTTTATATTCTTTTAAAAGTGTCTGAGGATTCTATATTAATGCCCGTTTGACACTTGACATATACAAATGCTTCACACCGAGCTACACTTTACAAATATGACATGAATGAATTTTTAACATTAATATTACACTTTAAAACCATCCTGGAAACGACTCAGAAATACTGACTTCGGAGGAGGCATTTCCTTGCTTTTCACTATAAAGCAGGTGACCTAAGGAAACACCCTCCCCCCCCCCCCCCCCGCCCCTTCCCCTTGCCCTGGGTCAAATAGCCCAGGGCGAAGAGGGCAGCCGGACGGAGTCACTGCCGGAACAGAAAGCCTGCATAACTATAGTTGCAACTGTTTAGTGGACGACATTCTGAGCAACAGATAACGGACCTAAACAATGCAGGTCTCCAGAAATGGACTCAATATTTCTGAGATAAAAATTTGTGAATGTGGATGGCTGAGACCAATAAGCAGCCTTCATTAAATCTGTAATAGCAATACTATTTGCGTAAGCCCAAGATGTAGAAAGAGCTCTTACTTCATGAGCCGAAATCTTAAGCACAGACTGCTGAGAAGAAGATAAATTTTCATAAGCAGTACGGATAGTTAATTGAATCCATCTAGCAATAGAATGGACCGAAATGTCCTTTCTATTAGGCATCAGAGACAGAAAGAAACGTTTTCGTCCCTTTCTGATAAACTGAGATCTCTGTTTATAAATACGTAACGCTCTAACAGGACAGAGTAAAGGCCTACTCCCGTCTGAAGACGGAAGGGCCTTAATAACAATAGGTTCCGGATATTCATTAGGAGCCTGATTCTTAGCTAAAAATCCCACATTAGTAGTGAAGGTGATAGTGTTCCCGACACTACGATAGTGAGAATCATCCACCGACAGTGCATGAAGCTCACTGACTCTTCTAGCAGAAGAGAAAGCTAAGAGAAAAGCTGTCTTATAAGACAAGAATTTGAAATCTACTGTCCCAAGAGGTTCAAATGGCTTTTCCTTCAGTTTAAGAAGAACCCAAGCTAAATTCCACTTAGGAATTAACCTAAGAGTTCTGGGTCTATTTATCGAGAAGTTTCTAACTAACTTAGATAAAGAGACATTAGATCCAATTTGTAAACTATCATGATGTGCATAGGTATCAGATAACAAAGACCTATAACCCTTAGTAGTAACAGGCTGCAGTTTGATTTCGTCAAACAAGTATATTAGAAAGTTTGCAATGTCTGGTATAGAGGGATCAAAAATATCCACAGAATGATCCCTACACCAACGACGAAAAACCTTCCACTTAGCCGCATAGTTTAGCGAAGAGGAGGTCCTCCTACAGTTAGAAATCGCGTCCACTGCTCGTCCTGTAAAGTGCTTGCCATGCAAGAAGGACCGCACAACGGAAAAACGTGAAGGTTGAGACCTTGTGGGTTGTGATGGAGTTGACGCGATTTCCCCTGCGAAAGAAGATCCTCCCGTGGAGGAAGCTTTCGCGGTAGGTCCCACAACAGACACCTGAGTAGATTTATCCACGGTCTCTGTGGAGACAGAGATGCTACCAACAGAATCTTGCATTGAGATTGTTTTATCTTTAGCAATACTTGCTGAATTAACGGCACTGGAGGATACGCATATCCTATCATTCCGTCCCAAGGGATCGACAGAACGTCTACTGCAAATGCACTTGGATCCGGACACGGAGACACATACGTCTGCAACTGATTGTTGAGATGTGTCGCAAATAAGTCTATCATTGGCCGTTCCCATTGGTAGCAAATCTGATTGAATACTTGTTTGTTGAGAGTCCACTCCGACGGCAACAAGGGACCCTTTCGTGAAAGGGAGTCTGCTAGTACGTTCAGACGACCCGGTATATGACGGACCGAAAGAAGAACCTGATGTTCTAGCGCAAACAGAAGGATTCCTTCCGTTAGATTGAACAACGGAACTGAATGAGTGCCTCCCTGATTCCGTATATACGCCACTACTGTCGTATTGTCGGATAGGATTTGGACATGAGCATTGTGAATAATGTCCATCCAATGACGTAACGCAAGCCAAATTGACAGCATTTCCTTGATGTTTATGTGCTTGCCCAGGAATTGCGGATCCCAAAGACCCTGGCATCTCGAATCCGTTGGGATCAATGATGCACCCCAACCTGTTTGACTGGCATCCGTCATAATGGTAAAACTCGGATCCGGCAACTGCAGCAGAACTCCCTGAGTTAACCACTGAATGTTTGCCCAAGTCTGAATCTCTTGTTTCACTTGATCTGACAAGAGAACGTCTATGTCGAGCGAATGAATTTTCACACTCCAATTCTGAGTTAAGAAAATTTGGAGAGGACGCGTGCGTAACCGCCCCATCGGAATGAGATCCGCAGCGGCTCCGCACAGACCTATCAGTCTCATAAATTCTCTCGCCGTGACTTTGTCTGCGTGCAGACAATAGCGAGCGTAACAACTGACTAATTTCGCTCTGGTTAACGGCAGACGAACGAGATTGTTGTGCGTCTCGAAGCTCATTCCCAGATGTGTGAATGACTTGGACGGCACCAGATCCGACTTCTCCTCGTTTACTATAAAACCGAGACGTCGGAGCAATAGAAGTAGATTCTGAACATCGTTCTGAAGCGTTAACTCGTTGCCGTACCTCTGAAGAATGTTGTCCAGGTAGGCCGACGTTACCGCAGACGAATGAGCTCGGAAATACATCATTACCGAGTTCATTACCAGAGTGAAAGCCCAGGGTGCTAGATTCAATCGCCCGGAATTGATACACTCCACTCCTAGGACTGCGAAGCGTAGATACTTTCGGAATGTCGGATGTACCATGACGTGAAAGTACGCATCTTTGAGATCTATGCTCGTTGCATAATCGTTCACCCGAATACTCGCTCTGACCGACCGAATCGTCTCCATATAAAACTTCGGAGCGACGATCAGCTTGTTTATCCAGCTCAAATCTATGACTGGACGGAACGAGCCGTCTGGTTTCGGAACCAGAAACAGATGGCTGTAGAATCCCGGAGTCTCCTGGTTTTCTACGACCTCTACCGCGTTCTTCATTAAAAGAGACTGCACCTCTGATAATAGAGCGTCTCTTTTCTGCGGATTTGACGGAAGTTGAGTCCATTTTGGACTTCGAGTTAATGGAGGCTTTCGTTTGAAGGATATCTTTAGACATTCCGAAGTCACTCCTCTCACCCAAGGGTCATCCGTAATCGACGCCCACTCTTGTGAAAAGCTCAACAACCTTCCGCCAACCGGTACGCGATAGAGGTTTAAGCCATCACCTCCTGGACCTGCGAGGCCTGCGGTAGGAGAAACCACATCCTCCACGACCCGCACCTCGTCCCGTCGACCTCGGGGCGTCCGACCGGTTGTCCCGGCCCGAAGGACATCCCGAACGTGAGTCGCTACCTTGACAGTCTCTTGAATAAGACCAAGAGGACGCACCGGAACCTCTATAGGAACCTCTCTTGGGCGCATTAGACCCAGAAGTGCCTGTCTTACTCTTGTCTGCCGTGTCCGACTTCTTAGAAGCAGATTTGAACAGCAGAGAATCCGAAGCTTTCTTTGTAATTTTATCATAAATTGCAGAAAGCTTGCCGTCAAAGAGAAGTTCTCCGGAGACCGAAGCGACTCTGAGAGAGTTCTTCACCTTAGTATCCACGAGTGTGGATGTAGCTAGGGCTGCGTCACGTCTAACCAACTCCAGGTTTGCCACTGAAAGGGTGGAGTTACACGTGGAATAAGCTACTGCCCTTGAAAGAAGTCTTAAAGAGGATTGTATATCCTGAAATTCTTTCCCTTCAAGGCGCAGTGATAACGCCTTAGTAAGGTGATCTGCGTAAGATAAGGCATCTAAACTGGCTCTGTTAGACGAAATAGTTGTTTCCAACACCGCGGTTGGAATAGACGCCGACGACGGTAATGATAACTCTAAGTCTTCCGCCTCGTCGTCCATACGCAGAGGACTCTCGGAATACCCTGTCCTGCCGTGTCGAATTTATTCCTTGCATTAATGAAAGGCAGGTTGAGAGTATTGGCGGACAAGAAACCTGCTTTCCCCGTTTTGGAAGCAAGTTTGAATATAGCGTCGTTCAATAATTCAAATGTTCTTGCAACATTATTGGACTGAGACGGAAACTCGGGAGCGATGTCCCTGAACCGCTCAAAGAAATCAGAGTCCAATGACGCTATAATCCTCTTGTCCGGAACCGCAGCAGTCTGGCCCGACGGAACAACTTGAGGGAGAAAGTGCCGGATGAAGTCCACGGCAGCTTTATGTTGTTCCGAAAGGGATAGCTCCAAGTCATCCGTATCCCTTTCACCATCCGGTCGGACCTCATGATGCTCCCGGTCGTCCGCCCCCGATGCTTCGGCGGAGCGTACCGACCCAGCGCCGTCGGATAATTCCCGATCCGACACCGTTTCTGTCGGCTGCTGGGATAAGTTGTGTTATCTGCACAAGTACGTCCGACATCAAGGCCTGCGGAGGCGCAGTCTTTTGCTGCTTCGCCGAGGGCAGCTCCGCATCTGATGACTCCCGCATACTTTTCCTATGCGAACGTCCGGAGTCCATCGGCCTCGTGTCCCTGGCTACCGGATGGTGTGACCTGGTCGCCGAAGAATCCCTGATCGGCGAAGCTGGTAAAATATCGGCGGTCACGTAGCCAAGGTGCGGTCGTGTGCGCTGACGAGAGGAAGAAGCCTGAGCAGTCTCCGCGGACTGCCTATACAACGGAGCGTCCCGAGCGACGGACGTATGCTCTGCTTGCGACACATTTTGTACCACAACATCTGGTCCCAGATGTTGTTGTATGAGAGAGGGGCCTCTCTCGCTCGCGGCCCGGCTGGACCTGGACGAGCTAGGAACCGGACTCAAAGGCTTCCTCCGATCTCGCCTACTATCCGCCGTCACTGGGTGTGCACGTTGAATGTTTATAGTGCTCGCATCACCCAACATTTCCTCCTGGACCGCATCGGACGAACCCGGCTGCCGAACCATTCGGTGAATGGACGCTACACCGGGCGAGCTAGCGGACGACATTTGTTTAATCTCCATGAGCACTTTTGCCGCTAGCTCTGTATTCATTTGTGACGACGGAAGCGCACTTGCGGAAGATAACATGGAAACATCACCCTGTTCTTGTTCCTCTGAAAAAGAAACTGAGAGAGTAGAGTGACCTTGCGGAGAAAGAGCCGGCATAGCCCTTTCTCCACTAACAACATATCGTGACACACGTTTCCAATGTTTGTCATCCCAATATTGACATATAGAACAGGGATTAGTGCGAGAACACTGACTACAATTAATGCAATGATCATGAAAGTCAGAGGAAGATTTCTTCCTATTACAATTTGAACAATATTCTTTCATTGTGAAAAGTCAACAAGAAGTCCTAGTTACTCACACAAACCCGACACAAAGATACATAATAACATGATCCATTAATAATGAAAAAACAATTGCAAATCAAAATAATTTTTGAAAAATATTTTTTCAGCAAAGCCCAAGTTTCTGAAAAGTAACGTTGAGCCCCGATGGATCCGATGGCTAAGTGTGGTCAAAAATTTTAAATTTATATTAAATAATTAATGCAACACTTACGGATAATAAAAATGTATCTTATAGTGAGATACACTACACCAAAGGCAAACAGCCCCCCTCAAAAGAGACTGTTGCCAATGTAAACAAACAGTGTAAAACACCAGAAAACATGACTCCAGGCACTGAAAAAACTGGCCCGAAATCAGTCATCAAAATTACACTCCATCTGATGCAAGACAGAGACTCCCAGGGGAGAATCTGCAGAACATCAGATGGAAGATGCAGAACACAACGTTTATACACCCATGGGTGAAAACGTTACTATGGGGAAAATATCAGAAAACATTCTGTAGCCAAGGAACTCTCCCAAGAGAATTTAGAAATGATCTTTCTCAAAAATATGCCAAAAGCATGGGAGAATTGCAAGGGGAGACTTAGAAGACCAGGGGAGAGGAAACACTGAATAAGCAGTGCAACTTTTTAGCAAGAATGACAACAAGAGGCCCATGCCTCGAAAATAGGCAACTTAACATAATTTCATAAAAAAATTTAAGTACAGCCCTGATTATTTTTTGTCACTCCTTTTTCCTCTCCTCCTTCTATATCCTCCTTAGAATCACCATTTCTCCAATAATTACGCGTCTGGCATCCTTTAAACTGAGATTTACAAGCACAAAGATCAGTGAGATGTTGACTGATGAAGGGCCAAACAGAGAATGATAATTGGCACCAATTTCGGAACGTCCTTGACACTGCGCATGCGCAGTAGGGGCGAAGTATGGAGGTCCTATAGGACATGATTTCTTTTGGTTTTGGATGCAAATTTTGGGGATTGGGGGGCAAAATTTGTGTTTGGCCCTGGATTTTTTAGAGTTAGCACCAGCTAAGTCTGGGTCATTGGTACAGTATAAAAATATCATGGTCAGCGGCATCTGAATGCGCAGATGACTGGACCACCCCAGCACCGTCCGACAGCTCAGGTTCTGAGAATGCCGTTGGCTGCTTCTGCACTTGCTGGGATGCTGCGATGAGTTGCGCAATCTGCAACAGCAAATCCGTTAGGGAGGCCTGAGGAGCAGCGGTCTTCTATTCTGGCCACTGGCTACTCCCGAGACAGTATGTCCGAGACGATTCTTTTCTCCAGACGTCCCAATATATGAGGCCTCGTCTCTTAGCTACTGAATAGTACTACTTTCGAGTGGTCGCAGCATTCTGATTCTCAGGAACGAACTCAGGGAAGTATTGATGCATTAGATCCATCGCCACCCTGTGTTGTTCCGAAAGGGAAGGGTAATTCTCCTCCAAATCCCTTTCACCATCCGACTGAATCAGATTATAACTCATGGTCATCGGCATCTGAGTGCGCAGATGACTGGACCGACCCAGCACCATCCGACAGCTCAGGTTCTGAGACTGCCATCGGCTGCTTCAGCACTTGCTGGGATGCTGCGATGAGCTGCGCAAGTCTGTTATGGAGGCCTGAGGAGCAGCGGTCTGCTGTTGCTTGGCCACCGGCTGCTCCTCGGACAGTGTGTCCGAGATGGCTCTTTTCAGCGGACGTCCCGATGAGGCCTGGTCTCCTTGGCTACTGTATGGTGTGACTTCTTTAATGAAGAGTGGACCTTCTCCGCAATGCAGGCTGGATATCAGAAGTCATGTAGCCAAGGTGCGGTCGTGTGTGCTTGGTAGACGCTGAAGAAGAAGCCATAACTATAGCCGGCTCCGGCTGTGAACTGAACGGAGCATCCCAGACGGGAGGCGTGGACGTATGCTCCAACTGACGCAAGTTCCGAACAACATCTGGCCCCAGATGTTATGAAAGAGAGAGGGGGCTCTCTCGGGCGTGGTCCTTCAGACCTCGCCGAGCTTCCTGCCGAACTTGCCGGCTTCTTCCTCTCTGCCATCGCAGGGTGAGCCTGTTATTATTTCATAGTGCTCGCTCTACCCTTTCTACTCTCCTTGACCGCAAAGGACACACCCGGTGTCACGGTACCCTCGGATGGTGTAACGCTTTATTGGTCGAGCTAGCTGGCGACAGGGAGCTGAAACCATGTTGTGGTTTATTGCCGTCTAATATTCATGAGCACTTTAGCCGCTAGCTCTAAATGACTATCTAAAAGTGACAACAGAAGCACACTCACTGACGGCGTCACATAAACATCACCATGTTCTTTCTTGTTCCACTGTAAATAGAAACTAAAAAACTAGAGCGACTTTTTGGCAAGAGGACCGGCGGCGGCCTCTCACCGCGAGAGGACTGGCAGTGGCCCCTCGCTAACAACATACCGTGACACCCGTCTCCAACGTTTGTCATCCCATGCGACACATGTTGAGCAAGAATTAGTGAGAGAACATTGACTACAGGCAAGGCAACCTAACATGTAACTCCGAGGAAAAACTTCCTCGCCTTGCTTATTGAGCAATATGCTTTCATAATGAAGCAAACTAAGTCGCTCGTACTCCCAACTCCACATTAAATATTATAAAAAGATACATAACAAAAAACATTCAAAATATAAATCGAAAAATAATTCACACAAAAAATTTTTTTGAAAAATTTTGACAAGAGCCCAAGTTTTCAAAGGGAACGAAGTGCCCAAATGTATCCCGATAGAGCCTAAGTGTGGACAAAAATTATTTTTTTATCCAAAAATTAACTGGTGCACTACCGGAATATTTAATGTATCTTACAACAGACCTACCATATGTATAAATAGGAAACTACATATATAAAAAGAGGGCTGTTAAAGTAAACAACGTCAGAATAAAAACCAGAAACGAGATCCCAGGCAACACGACCGAACGAAGTCAGTAACAGATTTAGTGAACTATCCGATGTAAGGCAAGATCTTCATCAGAAGAAAAAACAATACATTGAATGTATGATGCATGACCAAAACGCCTAAACGCCCCAAGGATGAGGACGTAACAGAATAAACATTCTGTGTAACACGTTAAACTCCCAAGAATTTTTAGTGGAAAATTCATTATCAACAATGATGACATCAGGCCCATGTCCTGAAATTGGGGAACATGAATTAATTTTTATCAATATTATAAAATTACAGCCCTGAACTTTTCAAACCACCATTTCTTCCTTCCTTCATCCAGTTGTGTCCTTGGATCCACCAAATTAACCATTGATTTGTGTCTGGCATCATTATAAACTGAGATTTAAAAGCACAGAAGTCAGTTTGTTGTTATCTGACAAAGGGCCAAACAAAGAATGAGGTTGACGCCAATTCCGGTCACTTCCTGGCGCCTGCAAATGCGCAGAGAGTAAATGTATGGAGGACCAGATAGGACTTCTAATTTTCTGTTTTGCATGCAAATTTTGGGGATTGGGGGCAAAATTTGTGTTTGGGGATTGGGGGGCAAAATTTGTGTTTTGACCCTCGATATTTTGGAGTTAGCACCAGCTATGTCTGGGCCATAGGTACAGTGAAAAAATACTGATTATCGAAAGGAACCTTCATCAAGTCATTGTGCGGACAAGCAAAAATTAATAGTTAATGGACAGCCGGACATGGCCATACCATAATACAGCCTGCTTCAGAGAACCATATAAAAATGGACAAGTACAACTAGAACTATGACTGTTACAATGGGATAGTGAATACCTGCTAACTTCAGGATATTAAAGGTTGCAAAAATAGTCCAAGTAGAAAAAGGCCAACAAATCTGGCAAAAGTAGTCTGATGATCTCTAAATGAGAGGTACGCAAGAAAATACGCAGGTTTCCATGCAAGTTTTAGAAAAAAAATAACTGGAAAAAACACAGATGAAATGATGGGACGTTGCAAAAATAGGGAGTTGATAACCTCCTCTGTGCGAATGAGATCGAGTTTGATAATCTCCTCTGCGCGAATGAGATCGAGATTCCGATCACTCATCGATGAAAAGGTCTATTCGTTTCGGCGCCATTATCAGTTTGTTTTCACTGTTTTATATTTATACGAAAACATGGACGATTTCGAAACATTTGTTGACGCTTTGAGAGTATTCAGATAACGATAATTAAAGGATAAAACATAGTTTGAATCAATAAACTCTGCCCAAATGTAAGGAAATACATGTACTATAGATTGCAGACGGTAATAAGGGCGAAAGCTTGATATGTATTCCTATTTTCGAGGTTTGAGTTCCCATAAAAACTTGATGGGAACTTTTTCTATAGGATTGAATGGGAAGAATCTGAACGTAGAGAGGTAGCCACTACGTTCAGATCGCTGAACTATGTTCTTGCATGTCCAATCTGGCACTCAGGGGTGACTCATGGCTGGAATTATATAATCACATCCTTGGTTATCAGAAATAAAAAATAAAGTCCTTCCTCCCTCATTGATTCTAAAAAAAAATTGTCTGAGAAACAAAACATAATAATAATAAAATAAACAAGAACAAAAAGTGAGTTCACACATTTGCTGCAATGGATGGTATTTATTAATTTACTCATTGGAGCTGAAAAACACTTACGACAGCCAGGGTCGTCACCTCATGTCAGACAGTTTTACAGGTGGAGGAAGCCAGAGGACCTGGAGAGAACCAAGCAACAGCGAGTAACTATCAAACTCCCCAAAGTACTAACTCCACACAAGCATGGTTAGCATTAATTGAAGACAGATGCCCCATCGACGTGCAGTATGCCTTACTACACATCACCACCACGTTGGCAATCAGGATTAAGTGCCTTGCCCATGGACACAATGCAGTTACTCTTGGTGAGGATCGAACCGTGAACCTCTCGGTTTGAAGTTCAATGCCATAACCACCGAGCCTTCTGTTCCCTACATGTTGTGTTTTCGATAAGAATAATTTGAGGTGAAGACTGTACTAAAGAATTGCGGCCTGGGTTAATGTGGCCCACACAGTTAATGTCTGTCATCCAATGTTACCAAGTTACAGTAAAAATATTCCAAAACAAGTCATCCTACCAAGATACAATGAAATCCCATGATAAATATAACTCACCGACTTTTCTAAAGGAATCTAGGTCAGGTGATGGCCTGGCAGTCACGGTTGACCAATCATGACCAAAATGGAACAGTCTCATCTAGATATCATACCAAGTTATCCTACCAAGTCACAATAAAATCCCTTCACAAAAACAACCTGTAGACAGTGCTAAATGAATCGAGGTCATGTGACCAGGCGGCGGCAACGACTGACCGATGGTGATCAAAATAGGAAGTATCATCTAGACATCATACCGAGTTATCTTTCCAAGTTACAATGAAATCACTTCATAAATATGAACTGTAGACGGTTGTCCGCGACCAAAATGGGACTTTCTCATCTAGACATTATACAGAGTGATCCTACCAAGTTACAATGAAATCCTTCATAAATAAGACCTGTAGACTGTGCTAAAGGTTTTCGGGCTCGCATAGCCATTACGGTTGACTAATCGCGACAAAAAGTGGATGGTCATGACCTTGAACTAGCATATTAAATTTGGTGATGATCGGACAAGAACTAGGGTGTGTGGAGTGCTAAAGAAAATGTGAAAACAAACTCAAAGACTACCAGACTTCTGCACGCATGATGGCAATAGCTCATCATGACTTTGTCAAGCTAAAAATGAAACAAATTCAAAGAACATAAAGGGCATTAAATAAAAAAAAACACAAAATACAAAAATACTCAGAATGACACCTGCATTCAACATGGGACCAGGCGTCAATAACATACACTTGCAAACCAAAAAGTGATGGTCATTTCATAAAGTATTTAAAAAGTTATGGAGTTTAAAATCTCTGTCACAGACTAAAACTCACTGACTTACCAACATTGCCACAAAAAGAGTTGTTTGTCAGAAGAAAGAAAAGAAAAACGTTTTTTTTAAATATATTTGTGTCCACAGATGAATGGCAAGACAGACAAGCTGATTCCAGTATAATCCTTTGTTGCAGGGCGTGTAACAATAGATACACTGCTGTAGCATTCTGAAACATTTTGACTTCTGTTGTTCACTAATTGTTTTAAAGTGTCTGGAAAAACATTGCGGCTCAAAAGCATTCATCCGTTTTGCAGCTGGATTAATATAATTTGTTCAAGCTCACAGGTGAAGTACAACAGACTTGAGCCCTTTTCCATGACCAGTCAGTGACACAAAATGGTTGATCATCTAAGTAACTACCCAGACTATGGCTATTTAGATCAGGGTGTCTTGTGGTCTCCTCCCTACTCTCCCTGCCAAATGTTCCAATGGTTGGAGACTTCCCAACCGAGAGAAGGCAGAGGAATTTCATACCAAGAGCGGATGAGATTTATTTAAAACTCTAATATTATTTAATCTGGTATCTGCAAAATGGGCACATTGCCTGAAACATGTGGTTCCAAAATGTACAAAAACAACATCTGAAGCCAAATTTTATGGGCAAAATGAGATTTCAATGGTGAATCAGGTATTGTTTTTTTGTGTTCCGAAAATGATGAATGACACAACCATTCATCACTTGGTGATCAAGTCTTCACAAGATTCATTTTCATAAAATGTATGGCATCATCTGTTCTATATAATTTAGGCTAATAAAACCTGCTTTGAAACTTTACATTAACACTGACTTTGTGAAAAAAAGAGAAATGCCACAGCTCGTCTTACAATCTGCAACATCAGAAATGCTGATTCGTCTGCTTATCCACTGCGGTGATACAAAGTGAAAAATTTTTTTGTCAAAAACATTTGAAAGAATGTCATTACTGCATAGTCGTGTATGATTTCATGAAAGCTGCTCGTTCCAATAGACGGATTTTTGAATTGACATGAAATTTCATTGCATTTTATTTAATTTCAAATGATCAAAAGTTTGTTAAAAAATTAATGTCCATATTTTGTTAATACTCTCAAGGATTAACTGAGTTTTCTTCCATGATTTTTCTTCCATACTTTACAAGATCGACAGGGATTTCCACAAATCTTGGTCAAGAAATTTTTAAATACCGTACTGCAAAAAATTTTGAGTTCGCATATTAGCTGAGATGGATGGTAAAAAAAACCCCCTAAATTCTAAGTCCATCAGGGGGAATAACTCTGACAAAAATACTCCAAATACACCTGTCCAAATATGATGTCATACCATCAAATAATTTAAAAGGACAATGAGCCAAGAATTTGAAAAAAAAGAATAAGTTGACCATTTGTTAAAACCACAATGCTCATTATGCAAAAATATCCTAATCTTCCATATATCATTCATATGAGCATGCTTATATCAACAAGGATACAATGTCCCTGGTATTCCCCGCCAAGGGTTTCTAAGTTCAAATGAAAGTGTCAATGACACTGTAGCTTAACTTGTGTGTTGTGTTTGATGAAAAGGATAATGTTCAATGTTTATGAAAGGATTATGAAATAAGACAAGAATTGTGATAATTGGGAATATGTTCATTTCTGTTCCCTGTATGCTATGATTATGATAAAAATAATATGAGGTGTACACTGTACTGAAGAGCTGAGGGGTGGGTTAATATGACCTCACAGTTGATGTATGTGGCCCTCACAGTTAACGTATATCAACAAAAGTTACCAAGTTACAGTGAAATAATTCCAAAACGAGTCATCCTAGCAAGTTACATTAAAATCCCTTCATAAATATGGCCTGTAGACTGTGCTAAAGGTTTTCGGGCTTCGGGCCCCTGTAGCCATCAGTTTCCCAATTGCGTCCAAAGGGGACGTTCTCATCTGGACATTATATGAAGTCAACCTACCAAGTTACAATGAAATCCCTTAATAAATATGACCTGTAGACTGTGCTAAAGGTTTTTGGGCTTTGGGCTCTGGCAGCCATCATAGTTGAATGATCGCAACTAAAAGGGGACATTCTCATCTGGGCAAAGTTACAATGAAATCCCTTCATAAATATGACCTGTAGACTGTGCTCAAGATTTTTGGGCCTAGGGCCCCTGAAACCGGCACAGTTGACCAATCACGACCAAAAGGGGGATGTCATCATCTAGGCATTATATGGAGTCAAACTTACGGGTTACAATGAAGTCCTTCCATAAATATGACCAATAGACTATGCTAAAGGTTTTGGGGTTTGGGGTTCGGGCAGCCATCAAGGCTGAATGATCGCGACCAAAAGGGGACGTTCTCATCTAGACATTATTTAGAGTCCTACCAAGGTACAATGAAATCCCTTCATAAATATCACCTGTAGACTGTGTTTTCGGGCTTTGGGCCCCTGTAGCCAACACAGTTGCCTAATGGTGTCCAAAAGGGGCTGTTCTCATCTAGACATTATATGAAGTCAACCTACCAAGTTACAATGAAATCCCTTCATAAATATGATCTGAAGACTGTGCTAAAGGTTTTCGGGCTTTAGGCTTGGGCAGCCATCATGGTTGAATGATCGCAACCAAAAGGGGACATTCTCACCTGGACATCATCTGGAGTAATCCTATGAAGTTACAATGAAATCCCTTCATAAATATGACCTGTAGACTGTGCTCAAGATTTTCGGGCTTCAGGCGTCTGCAGCCATCACAGTTGACCAACCACGACCAAAAGGGGATGTCATCATCTAGGCATTATATGGAGTCAACATAACAAGTTACAATGAAATCCTTCCATAAATACGACCTACAGACATGCTAAAGGTTTTTGGGCTCGGGCACCCATCAAGGCTGAATGATCACAACCAAAATGGGACGTTCTCATCTAGACATTATTTGGAGTCATCCTACCAAGTTAAAATGAAATCCCTTCATAAATATGACCTGTAGACTGTGCTAAAGATTTTCGGGCTTTGGGCCCCTGAAGCCATCACAGTTGCCCAATCGTGTCCAAAAGTGGACGTTCTCATCTAGACATTATATGAAGTCAACCTACTAAGTTAAAATGAAATCCCTTCATAAATATGACCTGTAGACTGTGCTAAAGGTTTTCGGGCTTGGGCAGCCATCATGGTTGAATGATCGCAACCAAAGGGGACAATCTCGTCTGGGCACCATCTGGAGTGATCCTGCGAAGTTACAATGAAATCCCTTCATAAATATGACCTGCAGACTCTGCTCAAGGTTTTTAGGCTTTGGGCACCTGTAGCCATCACAGTTGACCAATCACGACCAAAAGGGGATGTCATCATCTAGACATTATATGGAGTCAACCTAACAGGTTACAATTACATCCTTCTATAAATATAACCTTTTGCCTATGCTAAAGCTTTTTGGGCTCGGGCACCCATCAAGGCTGAATGATCATGACCAAAATGGGCCGTTCTCATCTAGACATTATTTGGAGTCATCCTACCAAGTTACAATGAAATCCCTTCATAAATATGACCTGTAGACAGTGCTAAAGGTTTTTGGGCTTCGGGCACCTTTAGCCGTCAAAGTTGCCCAATCATGTCCAAAAGGGGAAATTCTCATCTAGACATTATATGAAGTCAACCTACCAAGTTACAATGAAATCCCTTCATAAATATGACCTGTAGACTGTGCTTAAGGTTTTCGGGCTTCGGGCCTGGGCAGCCATCATGGTTGAAAGATCACAACCAAAGGGGATAATCTCATCTGGGCATCATCTGGAGTGATCCTACAAAGTTACAATGAAATCCCTTCATAAATATGACCTGTAGACTGTGCTCAAAGTTTTCGGGCTTCGGGCACTTGAGGCCATCACAACTGACCAATCACGACCAAAAGGGGATGTCATCATCTAGGCATTATATGGAGTCAACCTAACAAGTTACAATGAAATCCTTCCATAAATATGACCTTTCGCCTATGCTAAAGGTTTTTAGGCTCGGGCACCCATCAAGGCTGCATGATCGCGATTGAAATGGGATGTTCTCATCTAGACATTATTTGGAGTCATCCTACCAAGTTACAATGAAATCCCTTCATAAATATGACCTCTAGACTGTGCTAAAGGTTTTCGGGCTTCGGGCCCCTGTAGCCATCACAGTTGCCCAATCACGTCAAAAAGGGGACTTTCTCATCTAGACATTATATGAAGTCAACCCACCAAGTTACAATGAAATTTGTCAATAAATATGACCTGTAGACTGTGCTAAAGGTTTTCAGGTTTTGGGCTCGGGCAGTCGTTACGGTTGGCAGATCTTGCCCAAATGGGGAAATTCTCATCTAGACATCATAAGGAGTCATCCTACCAAGTTACAATGAAATCCCTCCACATTAAACATGACCTGCAGACTGTGCTAAAAGTTTTTGGGTTTCGGGCTTGGGCAGCCATCACGGTTGATAAGGGCCCAAAAGGGGACGTTCTCATCTAGGCATTATACAGAGGCATCCTACCAAGTTACAATGAAATCCCTTCATAAATACGACCTGTAGACTGTGCTAATGGTTTTCGGGTTTTGGGCTCGGGCAGCCATACCGGTTGCCCGATCGCGACCAAAAGGGGACGTTCTCATCTAGATATGACCCCAAACCTGCATATGAAATTCAGTGACGATCAGACAAGAACTGCGGGGTGTAGCCCATGCTAAAGGAAAATGTGAACAGACTAACAGACTAACAGACTCACAGACTTCCACACGCGTGATGGCAATAGTTTATCTTGACAATGTCAAGTTAAGCTAAAAAGTAGAAAAAGGTCCATAACTCTAGAAAAAAATGGGCAAAACCAGTTACTTGTTAATATCCTTTCCCCCATGGTGGTCTATCAGCACACTTAAGATCATTTAAATCCAAAATCCACTGACTGATATATGTAGGGCCAAACTTGTTACGGACGGATGGATGGACAAAAAAACGAATGAACAGACCCCATTTCTATTCCTCCACAAACTTCATTTGGGCGGGGGATAATTAAATAAATTAACTTGAAGGCAGGAATTTATTGGCTTTATCAAACAAGAGGCCCCACGTGGCCTTAATCGCTCACCTGACAAAGTGACTCTAAGAAGTATTTTAGGTCACCTTCACCATGTCATGCCTCATCAACATTAACTGGTTGAGTGATAGATTTTGTTTGAAGTTCAACATTTGTTACCTAAAATTAGTTTTATTTAAAATCATTGGTGTGTGGCCAATCTCCAATGATTTTTAATAAAGCAAATTTATCTCTGCAGACAAACTGGTTTAGCATGAAGCACAAACAAGGAATGTGAAGAGATAGCCTTGGACATCTCTCCCCAACTGTGGATATCTTCCATGTGCTACATGTATATATTTGCATGCAAGAAAACAAAAATTTTCACAAATTTTATTTTTTTTTATCATCATTGGAACAAGCTCAAACAGCTTATTCCAATAGGGGTATGGGAAGATCAGGTATATTTTTGAGACAGAAATGTGAATATATAAATAATGGTGTTTTTTTGTGAATGATGCTGGAGAATTTTGCGTAAAGATATGGTAAATGGTTTGTTCTAGATACAGAATGATGCAAAAGTATTTAAATTTGATTAGGCAAGTTGTTCCTATAATGCATTTAAAAATTGAAGTAACTGTTTTTTTGCTGACGAACTTTTAGATGTGTGTGTGTGTGTTTGTGTGTGTGTGTGTGTTTGTGTGTGTGTGGGGAGGGGGGGGGGGGGGGTGTTAAGAGTGTTCATGCAAACAAAATTCCTGAATAAATGGAAAATTTTATTTTTTGTGTGAAAGACATAGTGCGTGAATGTTGATTGGAACAAGCTTAGAGAGCTCATTTTAATGTGAAGTCATAAAGCTGTGTTTTACGTACGAAATTCTGGAATAACTAAAAAAATTGCTTTTTTGACTCAAAAAGCATGGTGTGCGACCTCTCATTGGAATGAGCTCAAAAAGCTCATTCCAATGGGGTATTTACAAGCGATAAGTACATGTATGTTTAAGAGACAAAAATTAAAATTTGAATAGCAATTTTTGCGAAGAATGCTGACAAGTTTTGGCAGTTATGCTGGTAAAAAGGTAAGATATGCAAAGTGGTTGTTTTTTAGAGGTGACATTTAATTAAGGGGAATTAACCCTTGATTACTGAGGTAACTTCTAAAAGTACTGAAATTTCATGAAGCAATGTGAATAACAGACAACAGTTGCCTAAAAATTTCATGAATAACTAAAATTTTTATTCCTTTGTCTCGAAAACATGGCATATGACCTTTGTTGGAATGAGCTGAATGCGTGTGTTCCAATGAGGGGTCATAAAATTTGAATGAAGATTTGTGTGAATAATGCATTAGTACTGCTAGATTTGGGTAAACGGTTCACCCTGGATACCACCCCTTCTATAGTAGATCTTTTCTGCCAATTTTGTCTAAGATTCTATCAACTTTACAAATAAATACGTTCATGAATCACAATCAGATCCACCCTACAATGTTGCATACCAAATATCAAAAGATTCTGCCTGCTGGATCTGGAGAAGAAGATTTTTTAAGAAATATGCCTGAAATGCACTAAGTTAAAATTTGGGCTCCTATACGGAGCCCAAATATAAACCCAGGGGGCAGATTTGAACAAACTTGAATCAGATCCACCCCACAATGTTGCTTACCAAATATGAAAAGATTCTGAAGCTGGATCTGGAGAAGAGGATTTTTTAAGAAATTTGCCTGAAATGCACTAAGTTCGAATTCGAGCTTCTATAGTGAGCCCAAATATGAAACTAGGAAGCCGATTTGAACAAACTTGAATCAGATCCACCCCACAATGTTGCATACCAAATATCAAAAGATTCTGCCTGCTGGATCTGGAGAAGAAGATTTTTTAATAAATTTGCCCGAAATGCACTAAGTGCAAATTCGGGCTTCTATATTAAGCCCAAATATGAATCCAGGGGGCCAATTTGAACAAACTTGAATCAGATCCAAACCGCAATGTTGCATACCAAATATCAAAAGATTCTGCCTGCTGGATCTGGAGAAGAAGATTTTTGAAGAAATTTGCCTGAAATGCACTAAGTGCGAATTCGGGCTTCTATATTAAGCCCAAATATGAATCCAGGGGGCCGATTTGAACAAACTTGAATCAGATCCACCCCGCAATGTTGCATACCAAATATCAAAAGATTCTGCCTGCTGGATCTGGAGAAGAAGATTTTTGAAGAAATTTGTCCGAAATGCACTAAGTTTGAATTCGAGCTTCTATAGTGAGCCCAAATATGAATCCAGGGGGCCGATTTGAACAAACTTGAATCAGATCCACCCCGCAATGTTGCATACCAAATATCAAAAGATTCTGCCTGCTGGATCTGGAGAAGATGATTTTTTAAGAAATTTGACTGAAATGCACTAAGTGCGAATTCGGGCTTCTATATTAAGCCCAAATATGAATCCAGGGGGCCGATTTGAACAAACTTGAATCAGATCCACCCCGCAATGTTGCATACCAAATATCAAAAGATTCTGCCTGCTGGATCTGGAGAAGAAGATTTTTGAAGAAATTTGCCTGAAATGCACTAAGTGCGAATTCGGGCTTCTATATTAAGCCCAAATATGAATCCAGGGGGCCGATTTGAACAAACTTGAATCAGATCCACCCCGCAATGTTGCATACCAAATATCAAAAGATTCTGCCTGCTGGATCTGGAGAAGAAGATTTTTGAAGAAATTTGTCCGAAATGCACTAAGTTTGAATTCGAGCTTCTATAGTGAGCCCAAATATGAATCCAGGGGGCCGATTTGAACAAACTTGAATCAGATCCACCCCGCAATGTTGCATACCAAATATCAAAAGATTCTGCCTGCTGGATCTGGAGAAGATGATTTTTTAAGAAATTTGACTGAAATGCACTAAGTTCGAATTCGAGCTTCTATAGTGAGCCCAAATATGAATCTAGGAAGCCGATTTGAACAAACTTGAATCAGATCCACCCCACAATGTTGCATACCAAATATCAAAAGATTCTGCCTGCTGGATCTGGAGAAGAAGATTTTTTAATAAATTTGCCCGAAATGTACTAAGTCCGAATTCAGGCTTCTATATTAAGCCCAAATATGAATCCAGGGGGCCGATTTGAACAAACTTGAATCAGATCCACCCCGCAATGTTGCATACCAAATATCAAAAGATTCTGCCTGCTGGATCTGGAGAAGATGATTTTTTAAGAAATTTGCCTGAAATGCACTAAGTTCGAATTCGAGCTTCTATAGTAAGCTCAAATATGAATCTAGGGAGCCGATTTAAACAAATTTGCATCAGATCCATCCCACAATGTTGCATACCAAATATCAAAAGATTCTGCCTGCTGGATCTGGAGAAGAAAATTTTTTAAGAAATTTGACTGAAATGCACTAAGTTCGAATTCGAGCTTCTATAGTGAGCCCAAATATGAATCTAGGAAGCCGATTTGAACAAACTTGAATCAGATCCACCCCACAATGTTGCATACCAAATATCAAAAGATTCTGCCTGCTGGATCTGGAGAAGAAGATTTTTTAATAAATTTGCTTGAAATGCACTAAGTTCAAATTTGGGCTCCTATACTGAGCCCAAATATAAACCCAGGGGGCCGATTTGAACAAACTTGAATCAGATCCACCCCACAATGTTGCTTACCAAATATGAAAAGATTCTGCCTGCTGGATCTGGAGAAGAAGATTTTTTAAGAAATTTGCATGAAATGCACTAAGTTCAAATTCGAGCTTCTATAGTGAGCCCAAATATGAATCTAGGAAGCCGATTTGAACAAACTTGAATCAGATCCACCCCACAATGTTGCATACCAAATATCAAAAGATTCTGCCTGCTGGATCTGGAGAAGAAGATTTTTTAAGAAATTTGCCTAAATGCACTAAGTTCGAAATTGGGCTCCTATACTGAGCCCAAATATGAACCCAGGGGGCCGATTTGAACAAACTTGAATCAGATCCACCCTACAATGTTGCATACCAAATATCAAAAGATTCTGCCTGCTGGATCTGGAGAAGAAGATTTTTTAAGAAATTTGCTTGAAATGCACTAAGTTCGAAATCGGGCTCCTATACTGAGCCCAAATATTAACCCAGGGGGCCGATTTGAACAATCTTGAATCAGATCCACCCCACAATGTTGCTTACCAAATATGAAAAGATTCTGCCTGCTGGATCTGGAGAAGAAGATTTTTTAAGAAATTTGCCTGAAATGCACTAAGTTTGAATTCGGGCTTCTATAGTAAGCCCAAATATGTATCCAGGGGGCCGATTTGAACAAACTTGAATCAGATCTACCCCGCAACATTGCATACCAAATATCAAAAGATTCTGCCTGCTGGATCTGGAGAAGAAGATTTTTTAAGAAATTTGCCTGAAATGCACTAAATTCGAATTCGAGCTCCTATAGTGAGCCCAAATATGAATCTAGGGAGCCGATTTGAACAAACTTGAATCAGATCCACCCTACAATGTTGCATACCAAATATCAAAAGATTCTGCCTGCTGGATCTGGAGAAGAAGATTTTCAAAGAAATTTGCCTGAAATGCAGTAAGTTCAAATTTGGGCTCCTATACTGAGCCCAAATATAAACCCAGGGGGCCGATTTGAACAAACCTGAATCAGATCCACCCCACAATGTTGCATACCAAATATCAAAAGATTCTGCCTGCTGGATCTGGAGAAGAAGATTTTTTAATAAATTTGCCTGAAATGCACTAAGTTCGAAATCGGGCTCCTATACTGAGCCCAAATATGAACCCAGGGGGCCGATTTGAACAAACTTGAATCAGATCCACCCTACAATGTTGCATACCAAATATCAAAAGATTCTGCCTGCTGGATCTGGAGAAGAAGATTTTTTAATGTTTTTCCCATTGCCTACAGTGTTAAAAAGTGCTGACTCAGCACTTTTTCAAAGTCCCGAAACTGTACCCTATGATAAAACCGATGGCAATTTTTTTTTACCAATCCTTTCTGTTGGTCCTAAGGAAGCTGCACACCAAATAAAAATTCTCAGAGCCGTGCAGTTTTGGAGATATGGGCGTTTTAAATTTTTTCTATTTTTAGCTCCTGCGGTTCCCACGGGGCTGCGGGAAAAATTTTTTTTGCATAAATCAAGTACTCATGACCCAATAAGCCCTCACATAAAATTTGGTTCAAATCAGCCTCTCGGTTTGGAAAGTTAAAAAATTTATAGTAATTTATATATTTTTTATACTTACCAATGACCCAGACTTAGCCGGTGCTAACTCCACAAAAACCAGGGCCAAACACAAATTTTGCCCCCCAATCCCCAAAATTTGCATCCAAAACAAAAAGAAATCATGTCCTAAAGGACCTCCATAGTACGACTCTACTGCGCATGCGCAGTGACGCAGTCGTCCCGAAATTGGCGCCAAATATCATTCTTACTGGCAGTGCCTGGTCAGCGCTATGTACTCAGCGGGGAGGCAAGAGTTCCCAACTCAGGGAGGGCCATCCCCGTCTGGGTCATTGGTAAGTATAAAAAATATATAAATTACTATAAATTTTTTAACATTTTTATACTGTACCAATGACCCAGACTTAGCTGAATAGTAAACAGGCTGGAGGGCCTAGGACATAGAGGAAAATCCAATAAGCTCAATTATAAAATAAAGAGGTAACCCCTTAAGGAGAAAAGGAGTATTAGGCTTTACATGTATCTTTCTTATTTAATATTTAAATTAGAAAGATACACTACCCTTAATAATTGAGCACAATAACATTCATGTTCTCTATTAACATCCAGTATAACCTTTATACTAATTATTTTTAAAACAAGCCAATAAATAAAGTAGTCCAGAGAATTGAGACTCTTTATAATCATTTAAAAGTGTCCGAGTATTGTATATTAAAGCCCGTTTGACACTTGACATATACAAATGCTTCACACCGAGCTACACTTTAAAAATAAGACATGAATGAAATTAAACATTAATATTACACTTTAAAACCATCCCGGAAGCGACTCAGAAATACTGTCTTGGAGGAGGCATTCCCTTGCTTTTCACTATAAAGCAGGTGAACTAAGGGAACACCCGCCCCCCCCCCCCCCCCCCCCCCCCTTCCCCTTGCCCTGGGTCAAATAGCCCAGAGCGAAGAGGGCAGCCGGACGGAGTCACTGCCGGAACAGAAAGCCTGCATAACTATAGTTGCAACTGTTTAGTGGACGACATTCTGAGCAACAGATAACGGACCTAAACAATGCAGGTCTCCAGAAATGGACTCAATATTTCTGAGATAAAAATTAGTAAATGTGGATGGCTGAGACCAATAAGCAGCCTTCATTAAATCTGTAATAGCAACACTATTAGCATAAGCCCAGGAAGTAGAAAGAGCTCTTACTTCATGAGCAGAAATCTTAAGCACAGACTGCTGAGAAGAAGATAAATCTTCATACGCAGTACGGATAGTTAACTGAATCCATCTAGCAATAGAATGGACTGAAATGTCCTTTCTATTAGGCATCAAAGACAGAAAGAAACGTTTCCGTCCCTTTCTGATGAACTGAGATCTCTGTTTATAGATACGTAGTGCTCTAACAGGACAGAGTAAAGGCCTACGCCCGTCTGAAGACGGAAGAGCCTTAATAACAATAGGTTCCGGATATTTATTAGGAGCCTGATTCTTAGCTAAAAAACCGACGTTAGTAGTGAAGGTGATAGTGTTCCCAACACTACGATAATGAGAATCATCCACCGATAGTGCATGAAGCTCACTGACTCTTCTGGCAGAAGAGAAAGCTAAGAGAAAAGCTGTCTTATAAGATAAGAATTTGAAATCTACTGTCCCAAGAGGTTCAAATGGCTTTTCCTTCAATTTAAGGAGAACCCAAGCTAAATTCCACTTAGGAATTAATCTAAGAGTTCTGGGTCTATTTATCGAAAAGTTTCTAACCAATTTCGATAAAGAGACATTAGATCCAATTTGTAAACTATCATGATGTGCATAGGTATCAGATAACATAGATCTATAACCCTTTATAGTAACCGGTTGCAGTTTGATTTCGTCAAACAAGTATACTAGAAAGTTAGCAATGTCTGGTATAGAGGGATCAAATATATCAACAGAATGATCCCTACACCAACGACGGAAAACCTTCCACTTAGCCGCATAGTTTAGCGAAGAGGAGGTCCTCCTACAGTTAGAAATCGCGTCCACTGCTCGTCCTGTAAAGTGCTTGCCATGCAAGAAGGACCGCACAACGGAAAAACGTGAAGGTTGAGACCTTGCGGGTTGTGATGCAGTTGGCGCGATTTCCCCTGCCAAAGAAGATCCTCTCGTGGAGGGAGCTTCCGCGGTAGGTCCCACAACAGACACCTGAGTAGATTTATCCACGGTCTCTGTGGCGACAGAGATGCTACCAACAGAATCTTGCATTGAGATTGTTTTATCTTTAGCAATACTTGTTGAATTAACGGCGCTGGAGGATACGCATATCCTATCATTCCGTCCCAAGGGATCGATAGAGCGTCTACAGCAAATGCTCTTGGATCCGGACACGGGGACACATACGTCTGCAACTGATTGTTGAGATGTGTCGCAAATAAGTCTATCATTGGCCGTTCCCATTGGTAGCAAATCTGATTGAATACTTGTTTGTTGAGAGTCCACTCCGACGGCAACAAGCGACCCTTTCGAGAAAGGGAGTCTGCTAGCACATTCAGACGACCCGGTATGTGACGGACCGAAAGAAGAACGTGATGTTCCAACGCAAACAGAAGGATTCTTTCCGTTAGATTGAACAACGGAACTGAATGAGTGCCTCCCTGATTCCGTATATACGCCACTACTGTCGTATTGTCGGATAGGATTTGGACATGAGCATCGTGAATAATGTCCATCCAGTGACGTAACGCAAGCCAAATTGACATCATTTCCTTGATGTTTATGTGCTTGCACAGGAATTGCGGATCCCAAAGACCCTGGCATCTCGAATCCGTTGGGATTAATGATGCACCCCAACCTGTTTGACTGGCATCCGTCATAATGGTAAAACTCGGATCCGGCAACTGCAGCGGAACTCCTTGAGTTAACCACTGAATGTTTGCCCAAGTCTGAATCTCTTGTTTCACTTGATCTGACAAGAGAACGTCTACATCGAGCGAATGAATTTTCACACTCCAATTCTGAGTCAAGAAAATTTGAAGAGGCCGTGTGCGTAGCCGTCCCATCGGAATGAGATCCGCAGCGGCTCCGCACAGACCTATCAGTCTCATAAATTCTCTCGCTGTGACTTTGTCTGTATTTAGACAATAGCGAGCGTAACAACTGACTAATTTCGCTCTGGTTAACGGCAGACGAACGAGATTGTTGTGCGTCTCGAAGCTCATTCCCAGATGAGTGAATGACTTGTACGGCACCAGATCCGACTTCTCCTCGTTTACTATGAAACCGAGACGTCGGAGCAATAGAAGAAGATTCTGAACATCGTTCTGAAGCGTTAACTCGTTGCCGTACCTCTGAAGAATGTCGTCCAGGTAGGCCGACGTTACCGCAGACGAATGAGCTCGGAAGTAGATCATTACCGAGTTCATTACCCGAGTGAAAGCCCAGGGTGCTAGATTCAATCCGAAGCACATGGCTCGGAACTGATACACCACTCCTAGGACTGCGAAGCGTAGATACTTTCGGAATGTCGGATGTACCATGACGTGAAAGTACGCATCTTTGAGATCTATGCTCGTTGCATAATCGTTCACCCGAATACTCGCTCTGACCGATCGAATCGTCTCCATATAAAACTTCGGAGCGATGATCAGCTTGTTTATCCAGCTCAAATCTATGACTGGACGGAACGAGCCGTCTGGTTTCGGAACCAGAAACAGATGGCTGTAGAATCCCAGCGATTCCTGGTTTTCTACGACCTCTACCGCGTTCTTCATTAAAAGAGACTGCACCTCTGATAGCAGAGCGTCTCTTTTCTGAGGGTTTGACGGAAGATGAGTCCACTTTGGACTTCGAGTTAATGGAGGCTTTCGTTTGAAGGATATCTTTAGACCTTCCGAAGTCACTCCTCTCACCCACGGGTCGTCCGTAATCGACGCCCACTCTTGAGAAAAACTCGACAACCTTCCGCCAACCGGAACGCGATAGAGGTTTGAGCCATCACCTCCTGGATCTGCGAGGCCTGCGGTAGGAGAAACCACGTCTTCCACGACCCGCACCTCGCCTCGTCGACCTCGGGGCGTCCGACCGATTGTCCCGGCCTGAAGGACGTCCCGAACGAGAGTCGCTATCCTGACGGTCTCTCGAATAAGAGCTAGAGGACGCACCGGAACCTCTATAGGAACCTCTCTTGGGCGGATAAGACCCAGAAGTGCCCGCCTTATTCGTGTCTGCTGAATCCGACCTTTTAGGAGCGGATCTAAACAACAGAGAATCACTAGCTTTCTTTTTAATATTATCATAAATAGCGGAAAGCTTGCCGTCAAAGAGAAGATCTCCTGAGACCGAAGCGACTCTAAGAGAGTTCTTCACCTTAGAATCCACTAGTGTGGATGTAGACAGGGCTGCGTCACGTCTAACCAACTCCAGATTTGCCACTGAAAGGGCGGAGTTACACGTGGAATAAGCTACTGCCCTTGAAAGAAGTCTTAAGGAGGATTGTATATCCTGAAACTCTTCCCCTTGAAGACGCAGTGATAACGCCTTCGTAAGGTGATCTGCGTAAGATAAGGCATCTAAATTGGCTCTGTTAGACGCAATAGCTGTTTCCAACACTGCGGTTGGAATAGAAGCTGACGACGGTAATGATAGCTCTAAGTCTTCCGCCTCGTCGTCCATACGCAGAGGAACTCTCGGTATACCCTGACCTGCCGTGTCGAATTTATTCCTTGCATTAATGAAAGGCAGGTTGAGAGAATTTGCGGACAAGAAGCCTGCTTTCCCTGTCCTGGAAGCAAGCTTAAAAATAGCGTCGTTCAATAATTCAAATGTTCTTGCAACATTATTGGACTGCGACGGAAACTCGGGAGCGATGTCCCTGAACCGCTCGAAAAAATCAGAGTCCAATGACGCTATAATTCTCCTGTCCGGAAGCGCAGCAGTCTGGCCCGACGGAACAACTTGAGGAAGAAAGTGCCGGATGAAGTCTACGGCAGCTTTGTGTTGTTCCGAAAGGGATAGCTCCAATTCATCCGTATCCCTTTCACCATCCGGTCGGACCTCCCGATGTTCCCGGTCATCCGCCCCCGATGCTTCGGCGGAGCGTACCGACCCAGCGCCGTCGGATAATTCTCGATCCGACACCGTCTCTGTCGGCTGCTGGGATGCTGCGATAAGCTGTGCTATCTGCACTAGAATGTCCGACGTCGAGACCTGCGGAGGAGCGGTCTTTCGCTGCTTTGCCGAGGGCAGCTCCGCATCAGATGGCTCCCGCATACTTTTCCTATGCGAACGTCCGGAGTCCATCGGTCTCGAATCCCTGGCTGCCGGATGGTGTGACCTGGTCGCCGAATAATCCTTCATCGGCGAAGCTGGCAAGATATCGGAGGTCACGCAGCCAAGGTGCGGTCGTGTGCGCCGGCGAGAAGAGGAAGCCTTAACAGTCTCTGCGGACTGCTTATACAACGGAGCGTCCCGAGCGACGGACGTATGCTCCGCTAAAGACACATTTTGTACCACAACATCTGGTCCCAGATGTTGTTGTACGAGAGAGGGGCCTCTCTCGCTCGCGGCCCGGCTGGACCTGGACGAGCTAGGAACCGGACTAAAAGGCTTCCTCCGTTCTCGTTCACTATCCGCCGTCACTGGGTGTGCATCTATTATTTTTATAGTGCTCGCATCACCCAAAATTTCCTCTTGGACCGCATCGGACGAACCCGGCTGCCGAACCATTCGGTGAATGGACGCTACACCGGGCGAGCTAGCGGACGACATTTGTCTAATCTCCATGAGCACTTTTGCCGCTAGCTCTGTATTTAATTGTGACGACGGACGCACACTTGAAGAAGATAACATGGAAACATCACCCTGTTCTGGTTCCTCTGAAATAGAAACTGAGAGAGTAGAGTGACCTTGTGGAGAAAGAGCCGGCATCGCTCTTTCTCCAGAAACAACATATCGTGACACACGTTTCCAATGTTTCTCATCCCAATGTTCACATACAGGACAGGGATTAATGCGAGAACACTGACTACAATTTATGCAATAATCATGAAAGTCAGAGGAAGATTTCTTCCTATTACAATTTGAACAAGTTCCCTTCATTGTGAAAGAACAACAATAAGTCCTAGTTACTCGCAAAAACCCCTGACACAAAGATACATAATAACATGATCCATTAATAAATGAAAAAACAATTGCAAAACAAAATAATTTTGAAAAAATATTTTTTCAGAGAAGCCCAAGTTGCTGAAAAGTAACGTTGAGCCCCGATGGATCCGATGGCAAAGTGTGGTCAAAAATTTTAAAATTATATAAAATAATTAATGAGACACTTTCGGATAATATAAATGTATCTTATAATGAGATAAACTACCTCAAAGGCAAACAGCCCCCCTCAAAAAAGGCTGTTGCCAATGAAAACAAACAGTGTAAACACAGAAGAAAACATGACTCCAGGCACTGAAAAAACTGGCCCGGAATCAGTCCTCAATTACACTCTATCTGATGCAAAACAGAGACTCCCAGGGGAGAATCTGCAGAACATCAGATGGAAGATGCAGAACACAAACGTTATACACCCATGGGTGAAAACGTAACCATGGGGAAAATAACAGAAAACATTCTGTAACCATGCAACTCTCCCAGGGAATTTTTAGAAATGAAACTTCTCAAAAATATGCCAAAAGCATGGGAGAATTGCAAGGGGGGACTTTAGAAGGTTAGGGGAGAGGAAACACTGAATAAGCAGTGCAACAATTAGCAAGAATGACAACAAGAGGCGTTTGCCTCGAAAATAGGCAACTTAACATAATTTTAACAAAAAATTTTAAGTACAGCCCTGATTATTTTTTGCCACTTCTTTTTTCCTCTCCTCCTTCTATCCTCCTTAGAATCACATTTTCTCCAAGAATTACGTGTCTGGCATCCTTTAAACTGAGATTTACAAGCACAAAGATCAGTGAGATGTTGACTGATGAAGGGCCAAACAGAGAATGATATTTGGCGCCAATTTCGGGACGACTGCGTCACTGCGCATGCGCAGTAGAGTCGTACTATGGAGGTCCTTTAGGACATGATTTCTTTTTGTTTTGGATGCAAATTTTGGGGATTGGGGGGCAAAATTTGTGTTTGGCCCTGGTTTTTGTGGAGTTAGCACCGGCTAAGTCTGGGTCATTGGTACAGTATAAAAATATAGAAATTTTGGGCGGGGCAAAAAATTTTGCCCCTCTCATAACAACGCCAAGTATAGCCCCACAAACTTCTCTTGAACAAATCTGAGTCTACACCTCAAAAGGAAGCTGCACACCAAATATCAAGTCTCTGCTACTGCTGGTTCATGAGAAGAAGATTTACAAAGATTTTGGTGCCCCTTGGGGGCGTGGCACCACCCAGGAGGAGGGGCAACTTCATTTGAACAAATCTGAATTGGCATTAGGTAATAAACATTTAGCCAACATTTGAATAAAATTGGGCTAGTGGTTTAGGAGGAGAAGTCGATAATGTAAAGTTAACGCCGGACGGACGACGACGGACGACGGACAGAAAGTGATTAGTAAAGCTCCCCTTGAGCTTCGCTCAGGTGAGCTAAAAATTATGCCCCAGTTTTTATCCTGTTCTTGTTATCCGATGACTAACAGAAACTTCTGGCACAGAGCAATTTTACATCTTCGTCAAAATTAGATCTCACTGAAAGACAAATGTGAAGTTTGTATGCACTTGTTTCTATTTATAGCATATGCATTCCATGAAAAATATCTCGCTTTGCAGTAATCGATTCCTGGTCTGTGGGTTTTATTGGAAGTATAACTACGCTGCATTTGAAATACCAAGTTTTTGATCTGATAATGTCCAGTTAGTGCTAAAATAATGTACAGTTGTCGTTGTAGCGATCAAATATTCGGAATGCAGACGACAACCGATGACTTCAGGCAAATTTGTTTATGTGTTCACAATGTCCTATCTTCTACAAATTTGTCTGCATGAATGTTTTTTAACGACAGATTTATGTGTTTCTTGTTGCTTCTGATGCCCAACACTTGCACGGTGGTTTTTTAACATGCTTTTTTACACACAAGCAAAATCTGAGAGTTGATATCTTTTCAAATTAGCAGCTTGTTGTGCCTTACAAAATTACAGTTTAAAAACATTCTTGTTCAAAAATCTATAGACCAACCAGTAGACTGACTGACAGAGCAACCAACAAACATTGCCACATATGAGCTGCTTGTCACTGCTAAAAACAAGATTTAATGTACATGGGACATACTTAAGATGGTCATCTGTGCATGTTGTTAGAATCGTGTCTCCTGTTATTGGTGAGAAAAATGCACCATGTAGACCTCGTCCATGTCTCATCTCACTTATACTTGCATTTTTCTTTTTCTTGAGATTTCTCAAATCCCAAATAGCAGCAACTCTAAAAAAAAAATAAAAATAAAACATTATTCCTTATAAGGTACAGGAATATTAATCCTTTTATACCTTGTATTTGACAATAACTTCAATAACAAAGTTTAATTTGTGAATATTTCAAACTAGATCTATTCTTTTGTATTATGAGAAGACTGATTGCACATTCAGAAGAAAAGCATGAAATGTACCCAAGAACAGAGCAGTTTATACTGGGATCAGTCTATTTGCAAAAATGACAATATTAATTTTCTTATGAAAAGATTGTTAACTGGTCGTATGCTGGAAGTGTATACAGTAAAAGTCGAAATAAGTTGTTGGATAACCACTATAAACTATGTATCGTTCTCTTCAAATACTGATAAGACCAGAAACTGACATTTTCTGGAGAGCTTTCCAGAAAATGATGTCAGATTTTGATCTTATCAGTGCAAGACCAGCAGTATACTTATTTTATTGTGGTTATGTTACAACTTATTTTGACTTGTACTGTACTTGAGCTTTACTCTGAAGAATAGGTACAGCACCATAAAAGCTTCCTATTCCGTGGACGAGGTTCATATTATCTTCAAAGTGAAATTATTTAGTTGTAATCAAACATCAATTCTTAACCTGTTGAGTATTTCATCAAATCTGGTCCAGTCATCCACAAGCAACCACTAAGATTATGATTTGATCAAATAAGTGGTTCTTTAGTTATTGGACAGAAACCAAAAGTTAACAGACGACGGATGGATGGATGGACGGATGGACAGACAGACAGATGGACATGGTGAAAACATAATGCCCTCAAGAAGGGTCAGGGCATAAAAAGCACATGAACTGGAAGAGACCAATATGAGCACAAAAACAAAATAAAGAATTACCACAATATCATCCAACAGAATACCTAACATCAGCTAAAAAACAGCATGACATGAATCTTCAGGCCCCAGATAAGCATAGTTTTAAGTCCTTGCTCCAAATTCCACTTACCAAATTAAAGGTAAACCATTAGCTAAATTAAGTGTAAAACATCAGATATCCACAGATCTGATGATGGCTACTCCCTGAATATATGAGCCCAAAAGAAATGACATGACAGTGATAAGTTTGTAATACAATGACATTTATTTATTTACTGGGGTTTAACAACACTTTCGACAGCGAGGGTCACCTCATGTCTCGGACAGCTTTATGGGTGGAGGAAACTGGAGTACCCGTAGAGAACCACCAAGCAACTACCGGACTCCCCAAAGTACTAACTCCACACAAGCAGGGTTAGCATTGGTTGAAGAAAAGTGCACAATCGACGTGCAATATGCATTAGTACACAATGCCTCCATGTGGGAATCGAGATTAAGTGTCTTGCCCAAGGACACAATGTGGTTGCCACAGGTGGGATCTGAACCGAGAACCTCTCGCCTTGTAGTCTGCATCTCTACCTACTGAGTCACTGTGCTCCCAATACAATGAAAAGAAAATCAATCAACCAAGTGTAGCTGTCCAAATTTCAATGAAAATAGTGTGTGTACAAGCCTGCAAATACTGTGTTTTGTTTTGGTATATGTCATGACAGGTGAACGGTCCGAGACCTTGAAGCTGGATCAATGTCATGACACACATTTGAGTCACGAACAAGCACTGTGTGAAGTATGGACAAGATCTGTCCCAACATTTTTAAGGCCGAGACAAAGTTGACCTTGGAGTTATGACCTTTGGTGACCTATGACACACCCCCGAGTTATTAGCAAGCATTGTATAAAGTATCAGCATGATTTGCCCACTGAATTGTTTTTTATCAAATGAAAGTGTCAATGACACTGTAGCTTAACTTGTCTGTGTGTTGGGTTTGAAGAAAAGGATAATGTTCAATGTTTATGAAAGGATTATGAAATAAGACAAGAATTGTGAGAACTGGGAATATGTTCATTTCTGTTCCCTGTATGCTATGTTTTTAATAAAAATAATATGAGGTGTACACTGTACTAAAGAGCTAAGGGGTGGGTTAACATGACCTCACAGTTAATGTACGTGGCCCACACAGTTAACGTATGTCAATGAAAGTTACCAAGTTACTGTGAAATTATTCCAAAATGAGTCATCCTATCAAGTTACATTGAAATCCTTCATAAATATGGCCTGTGGACTGTGCTAAAGGTTTTTTGGCTTCAGGCCTGTGTAGCCATGACGGTAGACCGATTGCAACTAAAAGGGGACGTCCTCATCTCGACATTATACTGAGTCATTCTACTAAGTTACAATGAAATCCCTTCACAAATACGACCTGTAATCTGTACTAAAGTTTTTCGTGTTTTGGGCTCGGGAAGCCATCATGGTTGAATGATCGCGACCAAACGGGGGCGTTGTCATCTGGGCATAATCTGGTGTGATCCTACGAAGTTACAATGAAATCCCTTCATATATATGACCTGTAGACTGTGCTCATGACCTGTAGACTGTGCTCAAGATTTTCACGCTTCGGGTCCCTGAAGCCATCACAGTTGACCAAACACAACAAAAAAGGGATGTCATCATCTAGGCATTATATGGAGTCAACCTAACAAGTTACAATGAAAGGCTTCCATAAATACGACCTATAGACTATGCTAAAGGTTTTGGGCTCGGGTAGTCATCAAGGCTGAATGATCGCGACCAAAAGGAGACGTTCTCATCTAGACATTATTTGGAGACATCCTAAAAAGTTACAATGAAAGCCCTTCATAAATATGACCTATAGACCGTGCTAAAGGTTTTCGGGCATCAGGCCCCTATAGCCGTCACAGATGCCCAATTGCGTCCAAAAGGAAAGGTTTTCATCTAGATATTATATGAAGTCAACCTACCAAGTAACAATGAAATCCCTTCATAAATATGACCTGTAGACTGTGCTACAAGTTTTCGGGCTTTGGGTTCAGGCAGCAATCTTGGTTAAATGAGCACAACCAAAAGGGGACATTCTCATCTGGGCATCATCTGGAGCGATCCTACAAAGTTACAATGAAATCCCTTGATAAATATGACCTGTAGACTGTGCTCAAGGTTTTGGGGCTTCGGGCCCCTGTAGTGGTCACAGTTGACCAATCATGACCAAAAGGGGATGTCATCATCTAGGCATTATATGGAGTCAACCTTACAAGTTACAATGAAATCCTTCCATAAATACGACTTATAGACTATGCTAAAGGTTTTTGGGCTCGGGCAGCCATCAAGGCTGAATGATTGCTACCAAAAGGGGACGTTCTCATCTAGACATTATTTGGAGTCATCCTACCAAGTTACAATGGAATCCCTTCATAAATATGACCTGTAGACTGTGCTAAAGGTTTTCAGGCTCGGGCAGCCATCATGGTTGAATGATCGCAACCAAAAGGGGACATTCTCATCTGGAGTGATCCTACCAAGTTACAATGAAATCTCTTCATAAATATGACCTGTATACTGTGCTCAAGGTTTTCGGGCTTCAGCACCTGTAGCCGTCACAGTTGACCAATCATGACCAAAAGGGGATGTCATCATCTAGGCATTATATGGAGTCAACCTAACAAGTTACAATGAAATCCTTCCATAAATATGACCTACAGACTTTGCTGAAGGTTTTTGGGCTCGGGCAGCCATCAAGGCTGAATGATCGCGACCAAAAGGGGACGTTCTCATCTAGATATTATTTGGAGTCATCCTACCAAGTTACAGTGACATCCCTTCATAAATATGACCTGTAGACTGTGCTAAAGGTTTTCGGTCTTCGGGCCCCTCTAGCCGTCACAGTTGCCCAATCACGTCCAAAAGGGGATGTTCTCATCTAGACATTATATGAAGTCAACCTACCAGGTTACAATGAAATCCCTTCATAAATATGACCTGTAGACTGTGCTAAAGGTTTTCGGGTTTTGGGCTTGGGCAGTCGTCACGGTAGACAGATCACGCCCAAAGGGGAAATTCGCCTCTAGACATCATACGGAGTCATCCTTCCAAGTTACAATGAAATCCCTCCACATTAAACATGAACTGCAGACTGTGCTAAAAGATTTTGGGTTTCGGGCTTGGGCAGCCATCACGGTTGCCAGATCATGACCAAAAGGGGACGTTCTCACCTAGACATTATTTGGAGTCATCCTACCAAGTTACAGTGAAATCCCTTCATAAATATGACCTATAGACTGTGCTAAAGGTTTTTGGGCTTCGGGCTCCTCTAGCCGTCACAGTTGCCCAATCACGTCCAAAAGTGGACGTTCTCATCTAGACATTATATGAAGTCAACCTACCAAGTTACAATGAAATCCCTTCATAAATACGACCTGTAGACTGTGCTAATGGTTTTCGGGTTTGGGCTGGGGCAGCCATACCTGTTGACCGATCATGACCAAAAGGGGACGTTCTCATCTGGACATGACCCCAAAACTGCATATGAAATTTCGTGACGATCAGACAAGAACCACGGGGTGTCGCCTGTGCTAAAGAAAAATGTGAACAGACTAACAGACTTCCGCACACGTGATGACAATAGCTTATCTTGACTTTGTCAAGTTAAGCTAAAAAGATGTAACACTGACCTTGAGTTACGAGTAACCATTATGTGAAGTACGAACAGGATCTGTCCATTGAACCATTTTTTTTCTATATCAGATAAAGTGTGACCACATGAATGGTCTGTGACCTTGACCTTCGAATTATGACCTTGGGTCAAGATAATTTCACACCTTTGAGTCATAAGTAATCATTGTATGAAGTATGAAGAAGATCAGTGCATACAATCAATTTTTATGAAACGGACAAAGCACACGCAAATAATATGTGACCTTCAACCAAGTTCATGACAACTTATGTCATTAGCAATCATTTTGTGAACTATGAACTAGATCAGTCAATTGAATATATTTTCATGGACAGATAATATTAGAATGAAGAAAAACAAATACAATATCTGTAAAAACATTTTTAATGACAGGACAAAGTTAGAACAGATGCTTGATCTTGGAGCTATGACTTGGAGTCAAAGTCATGACACAACTTTGAGTCATAAGCAATCATTATTTGAAGTATAAACAACATTGAAGTGAATAATTTTTTTATAGGCTGGACAAATTTAAAATGGAGGAAGAAACCATCTCTGTGACATTGAAATTGGGTCAAGATCATGACACAGCCTGGAGTCAGAAAGAATAAGATTGGTCAATTGAATAATTTTTTTATGGCCCAGCTGAAGTTAGAATGGACAGAAAGATTGTTGGACAAAGCAGATACCAGATGCTACCTGATTAAAACTGGAAAAACTGTGAGCACTGCTCACTAAATGATACCACCCACTCCCACCAAGAAACATTTCACAACAGTAAAAGTGTGTTTAATGTAGAGAGTACAAACACTGACACCCCCCCCCCCCCCCCACACACACACACACCTCCACCCCGAAGCTTGAATTGACAAAGACCATTTTAGAATATGGGGAACTGTAAATATAAAAATATTTGAAGAGAAAATAGGAGGTGCACATCTTCATTGTATGTAAAAGAATGTCTGAAAGTTTCAATGAAATGTGTTCATTGTTTTAAGATGAGTTGTGGATAGCAGATCTGTACAGATTGTCAATTGAATTTGACAAAGTTCATTTTTCAATATGGGAAACTGTAGAAATGAAAATATCTGAAAACAAAATAGGAGGTGCCCATCTTCAATGTATGTAAAAGAATGTCTGAGAGTTTCAATGTAATCCGTTCACTGGTTTAAGAGGAGTTGCGGATAGCAGATGTGTACATCCCTAAAGCGTAACGGATGGACGGACGGACATCGAAATATGAAAATATGTGAAAGAAAAATAGGAGGTGCACATCTTCAATGTATGTAAAAGAAGGTCTGAGAGTTCCAATGGAGTTTGTTCAATGGTTTAAGAGGAGTGGCGGATAGCAGATCTACACCCCTCCCTACTAAAACCTGAACTGAGAAAGATCATTTTTGAATATGGGGAACTGTAAATATGAAAATATCTGAAAAGAAAATAGGAGGTGCACATCTTCAATGTATGTAAAAGAATGTCTGAGAGTTTCAACTGAGGCTTCCACGTTTAGACAAAATTGTAAACGTTTAAACGACTGTCTGTAAACGAAACGGAAACGTTTACACGTACTAACAGTAACAATGCAAGTAGTCAATATTTGATAGAAGTGTGTAATAATACACAGTAAGTTCATCATATCTTTGCGTACAGGGCATACAATTTACGTTATTGACACAGCCGATTTACAGTTCGGCCCAAAACGACGTAGATGAACGATCACAGCATGCAGATGCCGAAGGCAAAGTCGCTCGGTCTATGGGTGGAGGGGGGGGGGGGGGGGGGGGGTCTGGGGGATTCTCTCCCAGGTAAATTTTGAAATTTGTCGGGGTCTCTGAGCTCATTCTGGTGGGTTCAGGGTGAAATTCCTTGTGTTTTTTCAAACAGTAATGTTGGAGCGAGTTGCCATGGCACACAATAGTGACAATACCAGACTTGAGAGTGGAATGCATTGTCGCAAAAATAAACAAAGTCTAAAAACCATGCAGGGGAATCCAAATTTTCAAACACGCAAGTGCCAGTCTGTCTGTCAAACTCCATAAATCGATCCTAAGATCATCCCATGTGTGAATAATAAATTAATAATCCATGTCAGGTGAACAAAATCATCGAGAACAATTGTGTATCACTTTGGGAATATACACGTAAATCCGAATAAACTAAAACATCCCACACATGTTTCGAAGGAAACACCAAAGATAAGCACGTGCCATGCGGCTCACGTGACTGTGTCACATATGATATCACATGATTTGAAGATGATTTCGTTCGGTTACTGTGGCGGCGGCGCCAGTCGGAACCAGTACACAGTTTTTCTGAAGCATTACCAAAATATTGCATTGCAAAGTTGGAAATTTTTTTTCCGTGTACACGTTTACCAGAACTGTAAACGTTTAATGCCCATAAACGAAACGTTCACGTTTACACGTGTAAACGTGGAAGCCTTAGTTTCAATGAAATCCATTCACTGGTTTAGGAAGAGTTGCGGATAGCAGATGTGTACCCCACTAAAGCGTAATGGATGGATGGGCAGACAGACGAACATAGTGAACACTATATACCACCCACTTTTCAAGTGGGTGGTACAAAAAGGTGATACAGTGGAACCTTGTTAACTGAATAGCCACTTTGCTAATGAAAATTATTGAATTAACAGGAGTATTCAATTAACAGGGATTGTGTCACTTTTCTGTATTCTGGAGATAAACTTTGCATTTATTCTATTATATCTTGTTTCACAGATCTCCATGAGCTCTGTCAAACAAGACATAATAGATTAAATGCCTGTATTGGATGTATTGAGGACAAATATGTCTATAAACAAAGGAAAAATGGGGAGAATCAGGGTCATTTCTCGACAGGTTACAAGATTTTTATTCAATTAACAGGAGTTTACTCTATAACATATATTCAATTAACAGGTCAAATTTGTACTCGAGGTATGGTAAATGGTTTTGTGTTGGGAAATTATATTCAATTAATAGGGTTATTCAGTTAAGAGATATCCAACTGAGTGAGTTCACTGTACACAACAAAGACGAGAATTGTTTACCTACTGTATTTTCCAGAGTGGAAATGAGATTGAAGAATGCCGAGGCACAGCACATGGACTCAGGAGGTTGAAGAGCAAACAGTGATTTGTTACTCTTACATGTCTTTAAGACAGATATGATGCCTCAACAACTTCTACTATATACTTTGTATTGTGGGAGGTGTTAGCTGGATAAATTATGTACCCTATATTTGGACGGACAGGGGTAAAATAATATGCTCCTGACTTTTAGTAATGGGGACATAAAAACAGAGTTAGGTTTTGGGAAAGATAACAATGTTTTCTATTTCCAACCTAACCATAGTACCCTACAGAAAGCTGTAGGAAGATAATACATACTATGGTAACCAAAACATAGAGCTCCCAAACATTTTTAGAAGGATACATGAATGTGACCCACTCCTAAAAATCCTGAAATTTTTAATCACATCATTTCTGGCCAAGAATCTATGGTAAATAGACGATTTGACATGAAAACTACAGCTTTCTTGAAGTTAACAGACTGATCATTAGCTAGTTCCCAGCCTTTAGCACAGAGTTTTTAAGATTGTTCTTCCTACTAGATCCCTATCCCATTTGATCCAACTCAGTAAAAATCCTGAATTCAGGAAAAATCTTGAAATCTTACATCCCTGAGGGTATGCAATATAAGGGCCCAAAATTTGAGGAACCTAATGACTAGTGTCCTTGACTTACTATTTCTAACCTAAACCAAGATGCAAAATTTTAAATAAATTTTTTTAAAATTTGGGCTTAACACGGACTGGGGATAATGAGAAATTACGACATGAAAAGAGTGTATACAGGAGGACACAAAAAACTGGGTGACATCAGTTCAAAATGCTGAGATTTTGAATAAACAGTCCCAATCGATCTACATTTTCTCCAAATTAGATTTCTTCTTCCTTCCTTTTATCATTTATGAAGAATCAATGAATCTCCAGCATTGCAGGCTGTTTTTAATATATTTCAAGAAAGCAAGTCAATAAAGCAATTTGTTTAGAGAGGCAAAAAAAAACTAGCGGTTTGACTGACCCAGATGGGCCTTCGATACCATATTTTAAGACAAAAAGGGACATATTCTGGTAAAAAAGTCCTATCGAAACTATAATCGCAGGTGCACAGGTTCACATGGTAGTGAACATCCATACCAGGTTTCAAAGGAATCGACCCATAAACATCTGAGAACATCTCTGGACAAAAATATTCTAAGAAGAAAAGGGGCAAAAAAGGCTGATGGAAATCTAAATTTTATAGTAAATTTCCTTTCTTATTAAATACCTACCACAATTGTTTACTACAGGCTTGCACTACAGTGGAAGTCCCTAAAAATACTCTCTATTTTTGTCTTTCCCAAGCAATTTGGGAAAGAAAAGTGGTGCAAAAGCACCAAGAAAAAATAAGCCAAAACTGGGTCGAGTGCAACCAGCGCAGACCCAGTACGGGACACTCTCTCCCAAGTACAACTCCACGACTTCCGTTGCCAGTGCACATATACCGTCGCTAAAGACTCATTCTTTTTTAATCCATCAAAGTTAGAGTTATGTGATCAGCAGGGAGAAAAGATTCTTTACCCGTAAAGAAGACAGGAGGGCCTCCATGTAAACAATTGTGGGAGGTATAATAAGGAAGGAAATTTACTATAAAATTTAGTTTTCTTATCAACCTACTCACAATTGTTTACTACAGGCTGAATAGACAATAGGCTGGAGGGAATCGCATAACCAACCCACACATAACCCCAGTGCACTGGAACAGTGAAGCAGAAGGAAGAGGTCCCGAGGCTTATCAACCATAATGTCGCAGTCATTGGTAAAGGACAATGAAAGGAGACATATGGGCCTGTGTAACACACAGACAGAAAAGGGCAGTAACAGCACAAGGCTGAAACTGACCTTCAAGAAGCCTAATGGCTAGGGCAGACAACAGCCTGAGCAGAAGAAAGAGGACCCAAGGCAAAAAGGTCCTCCGACTGTTCCAGCAACTGGCGCAGATAAAAGGTGGGGAAAGTAGAGGCATGTCTCCAGTGGGAACGGGTCAATTCGTAATCAAGTCGATTCGTACTCAAGAAAGCTGAGTCAATTCGTAATCAGTTTTTTGAGTACGAATTGACCAGACTTCAAAAAAAGCTGAGTCAATTCGTACTCAGTTTTTTTTCAAGTCGGGTCGATTCGTACTCAAAAATGGTTACGAGACAGTGCAGGGGCGGGGGTCATTTGGGAAGATAAGAAATAACAAGTCTCAGTTAAATTTCATAAATGTAGGTTTATTTTTAATATTTATATATAAAACGTGATGCATATGAGACATAAAAAATAGAGATATATACATTTTTACAATATACAATTTACATTAAATTCAATTTAATCACCAGGCGTGTATATATTGGCGCATGCTTTCAACAGCTGCATTGGACCTCTTTCTCCCTCGATGTATTCTTCCCACAGTTCAAACAATTTTCCGGTTGTTTTCTTATGCTTGTTTCTTTGGTCTTTCTTCAATTTTCTTTCAGATATCAATTTGACCTGGACTTTCAAATACTGCGCTTCTTGAAACAGTCGATCAACCAGCAGATAAAATGGTGGAATTCCATTGGTTCTATAATTTAACCGCCGATGCCATCCTATAAAAGAAAAAAAACAATAAATTAAATCAATATTCGTATATCATACAATGGAATGTTTTGTGCAGTATATACGTTTAAGAACTTTTTGCTTTTTGAATAGCAATAGCACTTGAAGTTTACATTTAACAAATTTACTTGGTATTGGCAAAAAGCGATTGAAGCTTCAATAAATGTACTCGGAATAGGTGATTAAAAGCTAAAGTTGTACCACATACCTTCGACATCATTATTTGTTCTAACTGACTGTCTGTACACAGACCAGTTCTCAGGTGGCCACGTGGTTGAGGTTATCCAAGTTGACTCGATATAATTTACCAGAGGATCAAGTTGTTGGCTGCTTTTTCTCTTCATGTAATCAAATGTTGGTTGTATGTGTTCAGCTGGGAGGAATGGGAGAGCTAGGAGCTTTCGCACGAATTTGTAAGTCGTTTCTTTCTTTGTATATTCAGTAGCCAAGCCAATGTTCTACAAAGAAAAAAAAACATAACATGGTTTTATTATATTTAATTCATTTATTTAAAGTTTTAAAAGGTCTTATAGACCCCCCCCCCCCCCCCCCCCCACCATCCCACTTCCTTAATACATACTCAACAGTCAACACAGTATTTTTGAGAATATATAGTATTTGCTAATAAAATTGTATATTACCTGTATTTTTCTCCAAACGGCCTGTGCCCAGTGGAATGCACAGCCATTGATGTCTTTTTCTGGAAATTCCGCTCGCAATGCCTGCCACATACCAGCCTCAAAATCGACAACAAAACTTGTTACTCGGGGAGGGAGTGGTAACATTTTCTTTATTTTCTGAAAAATAAAAGCAATTATTATTTAAAATATATATCTATTACTGAAGAACATTTTTCTGAAAAAAAAATCGTTTTAAACCGCCCTGAACCCACCCCTCCCTTCCAAATAACAGCTACGATTTAGGAAATGTTTTACAAGAAATAATTCGTTTACCGGTCCCCCCCCCCCCCCCCCCCCCCGCCCTGCTACCCCGCACTTTCACACAGTTAATAAAATAATAGTTACAAAATTTTCTGAAAGAAATAATTCATTTACCTTCAAAACTTTCTTATAATCTTTCCCTCGCTGTCTTGACATTAGTGCATATACAAGGGGCACTTGCTTGGTTTGGTCTTCACTCTTCAAAAAGGCGTGAATTGAGAAGAGTTGTTCAAATGGATCCCGTACGACTTTGAATGTTGCATCCAAATACCATCTTTTCGCTTTCTGTAACAAGGTCAATTGTGTGGTTGTTGCAAAAATCAAATGTCTAGCTCCGTCAACTCTGACATCTTTTCTGAAAAAATCTGATGGGATGTAAGATTCGTCGAGAACAAATTCCAGATCTGTTGGATCAGACGGACGTAGTTTCTCTCTGGCCCTGTTGGCTCTCCGTTTTAATAAGTGTGGTGCAGATAGGCATTCAAAATTGCTAACTTGAGGATAACTCTGTAAAATCCAATAATAAAAAAAATAATAAAGAATGGTTACGAATTGACCCGACTTTTGATTACGAATTGACCTGAGTACGAATTGACTTGGTTACGAATCGACTCAGCTTTGGCATGATTACGAATCGACTTGATTACGAATTGACCCGGAACCTCTCCAGTAGGCTGCCTGCATAACATCCGACAACTTGACGGAGTTAGAATAAGCCCAAGAGGTGGACAATGCCCGCACCTCGTGGGCAGAAATACGATTGGTTATACAATCGCCAGCTGCTAAATGACTGTAAGCCATACGAATAGCAAGACAAATCCATCGAGAAATGGATTGAGGAGAGATCTTCTGTCGACCCGGAATGAGAGACAGAAAAAAACGTTTCCTGACTTTCCGTATGAAACGTGTCCGATCGAGATAAATGCGAATAGCACGGACCGGACAGAGCAAAGGGAGATTACCCTCAACAGAAGGAAGAGCCCTGATACAGATAGAAGGAGGAGTAGTATCTGGGAACTGACTCTTGGCCAAAAAAGAGCAATCAGTGGTAAAAGTAACACTGTTGGGAGAGCTCCTAAAAAAGGCCGGGTCAACCGAGAGGGCGTGAAGCTCACTAACCCGTCTGGCCGAAGCAAACGCCATCTTTTATGTGAGAAAATGCATACCCCCCCCCCCCCCCCCAAGCAAAGCAGCACCCACGAAAGATTCCATCGTGGGGTAAGCTGCAAAGTCCAAGGCCTTTTCAAAGAAAAGTGCCAAACAAGCTTGGAGAGGTAAGGATTAGTGCCGATACGATGCTTCCCCACATAAGAAAAAGTCTCTGAAAGCATGGACCTGTAACCCTGGATGGTAATAGGCTGGAGACCCCGAGAATCAAACAGATATACCAGAAACTCTGCAATCTGTGAAATTGAAGGATTTGCATAATCAACAGAGTGATCAGCACACCATCGACAGAAGACCTTCCATTTAGCTGCATAAGCTAAACCAGTGGAGTGCCTCCTTGAAGAAGAAATGCACTCCACTGCTCGTCTCGAAAAACCTCAACAGAGGAGACAGGACCTGACAAAAGATATGCATGAAGGCACAATGTAGTCGGGTTGACGTGAAACCTCCTCGGGTGACCTTGACAAAGAAGGTCGCGACGTAGCGGGAGACGTGCCGGAACCGCCGGCATCAGCGAGCGGAGCTGATTGATCCACACCCGCTGAGGCGACAGGAGAGCGATCAGAATGATTCGACAACTGCAGGTTAGAATTTTGGCAAGAACCTGAAGCAGAATCGGAACCGGCGGGAAGGCGTAGCCGACTAGACCGTTCCAATCGAGTGACAGAGCGTCCACGGCAAAAGCCAGAGGATCTGGACACGGGGACACGAAAGTGTCCAACTGATGGTTCCAACGAGTCGCAAAGAGATCGATGTGGGGACGTCCCCAGAGGTCGCAGAGCGACTGGAACACTGCCCTGAGGAGCATCCACTCGGTGGAAATAACCCTGCCCTGTCGAGACAGGGAGTCGGCTAGGACGTTCATACGACCGGGAATGTGACGGACAACCACTCCGGCGTGAACATCCTGAGCGAGCAGTAGAAGATCCCGAGCCAATTCGTACATCGGAACCGAGTGCGTGCTGCCCTGGTTCCGAATGTAAGCAACCACTGTCGAATTGTCGGACAGCAGAAGGACCTGGCGATTCGACAGGTGAGGGATCCACTGCCTGAAACTCAGAAGAAGAGCGAGAAGCTCCTTCTGGTTGATGTGTAGAGCTGCTTGATCCTGGTCCCACATCCTGTGTAGGGAAAAACCGAGAGGATCCAACGTCGCACCCCATCCGAGATCGCTGGCATTTGCCGTCAGAACGCGATCGGACGTGAGTAAGTCCAATGGAACACCCTGCGTAATCCACTGAACATCTGTCCAGGGAAGAAGGTGAGGATAAAGAGATTCCGGAAATGGAAGCACCAGATCCAGAGAATCTACATTCGGTCTCCAACGACTGAGCAGAAAGTGTTGGAGAGGTCTGACACGCAGCTGACCTAGAGGAATGAGATCCGTCACCGAACCGCAGAGACCGATCAGCCGGAGAAAACTCCGAGCGGTCGCGGACGTGGACTGGGACAGAGTCAGAGCAAAAGCTGAGAGAATCACAGCCTTGGCCTGGGGAACCGCTAACAAATTGAATTGGGTTTGAAAAGCCATCCCCAGATGACAAAACGACTGAGAAGGGACCAGGTCCGACTTCTCCTCGTTGACTCTGAATCCTAGCGACGTGAGCAAGCTCAACAGAGTGGCGACATCTGACTCCAGTAAGGCAGCATTGGAATGCCTCTGGAGGATATCGTCCAGATATGTCGAAGTAGTCACCTTGGACTGTGTGCGATGGAAAGCTATCACATGCGACATCAGTCTGGTGAAGGCCCAAGGAGCCAGGTTGAGGCCGAAAGGCATGGCCTTGAACTGGTATACTCGCCCCAGAAAAGCGAACCCGAGACACTTCCGTGACGCCCGATGCATCGGAACGTGGAAGTAAGTGTCTCGCAGGTCGATGCTGGCAGCGATATCTCCCTGGTGAATTGAATGGTGGACCGACCTGAAAGTCTCCATGCTGAACTTGGGAGCAATGATAGACTGGTTCAGGATACTCAGATCGATAACCAGTCGGAGTCGGCCGTCCTTCTTCGGCACCAAGAACAGGCGGGAATAGAAACCCACTGACTGAATGTTCTTCGATGGCCCCCTTTGCCAGGAGATTGCCAATCTCCGTGGACAAAAGTTCCCGATGTAAAACGTCTGAAGGAACTGTGGTTGGAAGAGGCACCCTTGACAGAGTGGGGTGCCGTCGGAAGGATATTCGCAGCCCGGACCGAACAACATCTAACACCCATGGATCAGATGTGATGGTGGCCCAATGGTCTGCGAACTCTGCTATCCTTCCTCCAACCTGGGACGAGTCGAGGTGAGGACCTTCATTTCGAGGCCCGCGAGAGGAGAAACCACCTCCTCTACTAAATGAAGAATCCTGAGACTTCCCTCGATTCTGACGACCTTTACCCTTACCCCTTGAGTAAGAAGTAGAGGCGGCGGCAGAAGGACCAGCCTTTTGCTTCACAGAGGAAGCAGAAGGGTACTTATTAGGCTTGGAATGGCCCCTGCCTCCCCTAGAAGGCTGATCAAGCTGACGAAACAGCAGCTGATCTTTGGAATGACGTTGGATGTCATCCCGAACCATCGACACGGAACCATGGAAAAGTTGCGGACCTGCCAAAGAAGCAGATCGAAGAGCAGTGTGCTGCTCCTTGGGAAGGGATCGTCCTGTGTCCAGCACAGCGTCCCTTTGAACTAATTCCAGATTAGCCGTGTTACAGGCATGCGTGTGAGTAAGATGCATGAGCGCCTTGGACAGCACATGCAAAGGAGCCTGTACCTCGTCAAACTTATCTGGAGGCAGCTAAAGCTGAGACGACGTGATCTGAGAGAGAAAGCATGCCAAGTATCTCTCTAGATAAGCCTAACGTGGACTCCAGAGTCATCATTGGAATGACAGCAGACTTGGGGCTTGGAAAGCCCGAGGGAAGTGGAGTCCTGATCCAGAACCATCAAAGTCTGGCAGACCAACGGATTGGCGGAATCGTAGGAACGATAACGAACAGGAGGCAAAAATGTGTCAACCCTGGTGAAGAACGGAGTCTTCAGAGCCTTGGAACTCAGCTTGGAGTCCAATGCTGAAAAAGCTTCAACCACCTGTACCGACTGGCACGGTCGAAGGTGCCCAGAAGTTGCTCCATAGGCTGTAGGCCCGCGACCGATGATCGCGACTTGGCTGACACTGTCGGCTGGTTAGCTGGTTTGAGATCAGGCAGAAACCCAAACACAAAGTCAAGAGCTGCCCCCAAGTCCGAAGACTGCAGGCCCTCGACATCAAGCATGTCGGACTCCCCCCCAGAGTCGGAAGACACATAGCCCATCGTGGGCAAACCAGCCGATGCCTCCCATGGTGTCGGGACACCAGGGGGATCAGAAACCGGCCTGTTTCCAATCTTGGGAGGCGGCGCCATAGGAGGCGCCAGGAAACCACTCGCTGCCTGGCTGGAAGCAACAGGAAGGCTCTTTGACAGAACCTGAGTGAGTAAGGAGAGGGCCTCCCTAAGCTCACTGTCCGAACTGGCCGGTTTGACAGCGGAGCGAACCGGCAAAGTGGCTTCACCTCTGACCCAGCGAAGGGTCACGATCCTCCAAAACACCCGACGCGGGATGATGGGCGGCAGCCGGAACATCTGAAGGCAGACGTGTATAGGGGTACGAGGCACCCCGCGGATCAATATAGCGAGAACTCATGAGAGTCACCGCGGACCTCTGCGGGGCAGAAGGTCCAGGCTGCACAAAAGGCATTGGTCCCCCAAAACTGGTCGTGTGACCAGAATGAGTGGACGGAAACGCCATGGAGTTCATAGTGTCTCCACTGAGAACATCCGAATCGAAAGACACACCTGTGGTGCTCGACGGCGTAGAGACCACAGTGGTGGGTTCGGCCGGCAGCCCCTTCCAACTTCGCCGAGTTGAAGTCAGGGAAGGCTGAGGCCGATATCCCACGTCTACAGAACCAAACATTCCTGCAGTCCCCGAAAAGTCGAGGCCGGCTGAAACTGACGACGAAGCAGACGGACCAGCAGTAGTAGTAGATACGTCGGGAGTCGCTGAGGCTGGTGGAATAGTGGAGAGTGCACCCCTCCTCAGCTCCGAAGTAGGAGTCACAACCCTAGTGACAGCCTCAGATGTCGACTGGAGAGGGACCTTAGTCCCGGAACCAGGCACCTCTTCACCAGAACACTCAACGGCTCCCGCAGTATCCACTACAGGAAAAGACTGCACATCCCCCACGGAGAAGGAAAAACTCTCACCAGACAAGGTCGGCTCGGGAGACCCCGAATGACCACGTTGTCCTTTCCTGCGGGAGCGGGAGGCACGGCCACGAGAACGAACGACACGGTTAACTGACGCCCAGAAAGTGGATGACCATGATCCACAGACACCACATGGCCGCTTGGCTGAACACCCATTACAGGAGGAACAAGAAGAATGTGAATCGTCCACATGCTTTGGCAGCAGACATTGCCCACAAGGAATTGTCTTGGGCATGATAGAGGTGAGATGAGCAAAGAAGGTGAAATCAGAAAACAGAAGAACACCCCCAAAGAAGAGAAAAAGGTGACAGAAATTAAGACCCCAGACGGTCGACCGGGAACCACACAACAGGATGACTACTCTCAAAAGAGAGAAGAAAAACTGCAGGAGCGGTACCCCGCTGACACCCAACTCTAACACAATTAGAAAAATTAGCAAATTAAGCACTGACAATAATTGTGAAAAAAAATTTAAGTCCGAACCGCATGGCACACGAAATTCGCGAGCGACTCGAGAGAGAACATATAAAATACATTATGGATATATAATATGTAAGAGAATATAAAAACTGTTCCTGAGAATACAAAGGATACTCGGATACTCTATGAATCAGGAAACATCAATCAACGAGTTGGATAAACACTGATAAGCGTGCAGAACATCTCGACACAAGGCGGATGACAAAAAGAATGAGTCTTTAGCGACGGTATATGCGCACTGGCAACGAAGTCGTGGAGTTGTACTTGGGAGAGAGCGTCCCGTACTGGGTCTGCGCCAGTTGCACTCGACCCAGTTTTGGCTTATTTTTTCTTGGTGCTTTTGGACCACTTTTCTTTCCCAAATTGCTTGGGAAAGACAAAAATAGAGAGTATTTTATCCGAGTTAGGGACTTCCACTGTAGTGCAAGCCTGTAGTAAACAATTGTGAGTAGGTTGATAAGAAACTGTAATCGCAAGTGCACAGGTTCCCATGGTATTGAACATCCATACCAACTTTCAAAGAAATTGGTTCATAAACAACAAAGAAAAACTCTGGCCAAAAAAATTATGTTCATGGACAAGCTGATACCAGTATATTCCCCCACAACTTTGTTGCGGGGGGAGGGGTGTATAAAGAAAGTAGTCTTTGCAGGAAAGGACAGCACTTCCTGGTAAATGTGCATATGTGGTGGACTAGAGAGCACTTAAGTTTTTATTATTCTGGCTTAACTTTAGGGGAGTGGGTGTTATTTATTTATTATTATTCTTTATTGGTGTTAAAGGTCGCATACCTCTACACAATGGCTAATCATGACCACAACATGGAGATAAAGTCAAGGTCAGTCAATCGTTTATACCCCATGTTGCCTATTTTAGAGGACTTGCACCCCAAGCATTAGTAAATGAGTCCTATTTTACCAGTGAATGCGCTTGTTTACCACAGTAAACAAGCACTGCTTCACTTCTCAGGGTTCCCGTAGGGGGGATTGGAGGTATGGCTTCATGGTATACCAGTAAACTGTTAATTACTAGTCATTAAAATCATAGCATATCGATACAGCACGGTTTTGAAATTACCAGTATATCCTAACAGTTCTGTGATGTTAAAGTCGATATTGGGGAAACGTTGGATTCAACAAGTCATTCTATACTATTTATTTGTTTGGTTTGGTGTTTCAGGTCACAAGCTTCTGTGCAAATGGCTAATGCCTATGGTATCTGCAACAAGGAGATGAAGTCAGATAAAGAACCACATGGTTATTTTCTTTGATGCGTAATGTCAACAATATCCCACAATTCTCATTTGTGACCTTATGTCATGAATATTAATTACCTGGGTTCAGAAAGACATGCGATCTTCCACAAACTCAGTAAATTAGTTTTGAATATACATTTGTGTACTTTTTGTTGACATGAACATTGGAGCATTTTCATTTCTTTCCTCTGTTTTTGGTGAGGTTGTTGGTTAAATAAAACACACACAGAAACAACATGTAATTTTGAATATGAGTACATTCTTAGAAAATAAAGATGAGAACCACAACACTGACTGCAATGTTGTTTACTCAATACTACACAATGTTGCAAGCAAGTTCCTGCAATTTCTTGCTGTCATTTTCGAATTTCTTTCAAATATAGCCGACACTCATCACTTGTGTGGGCACGGTTTTCTCTCAATTTCGGTCAGTGCACTGCTAAATTTGACAAAATCAAACAGAACTACAAATTACTCAAGAGTCATTTAAACAAAAACGTCTTAAATCTGGATAATGAAATGAAAAAAATCTTAACAATTTTTGTTTATGTGTGACCATCACCGAAGGCTAATTCAACACCCCTGACTACCGATTGTCAACTGATGGGTGCTTATCGGCCGATGGCTGACTGTATACCGATTAATCACCTCATCACTACAAATGGGAGAACTTTTGTTCAAGTTATTGTGCTAACAGTGCGAGGACGCCCACCCAGACACACACCGACCGTTGCCAAACCTTAGGTCCCGGTTGTTAACACAACCTAACAAAAAATTAAGCTTATGTGTGCGGCAATAATTATTGAAATAAGAACGTTCTTGTAAAACACACTTTGTATCAAACTGTCTGAGAAGTAAGCCAGGATTTTCTTAATAGTTTGAATTTCATTGGCCAGCATTATTAGGCACCCTGCATTGTTTAAGCGATTTTGTGAGTTATCAGAATAAACAAAAGAACAATGAAAAATGTAGTACAAACAGGGTATACCCATAATTTATGTTTAATTTGAATAATTCACTAATTGATGTCCTAATCCTATTAATATGGGATTACTACAAGTCTCAAAGTGACATCTTTGTGTTAGTGCGGAGAAAGATTACTTTGTGTTGGTTTATGTAACTGCTGACTGTAACATCAAACTACAAGTTCAATCTACATTTTGTTATTTTGCGTAAGAGCTTTAACCCCCTGCACACTGATGCCAAAATCTCAAAATTTCAGGCTGCTAATTTTTCCCATGATGCAACTAGAAATTTAATCAATTCAGTCTTGTTTGACAGAGCTCATTGAGCTCTGCCAAACAAGACTGAATTGATTAAATTTCTAGTTGCATTATGGGAATAATGGCTACTTGAAATATTGGTATTTTGACATCAGAGTGAAGGGGGTTAAATGCAGTACTCATGAGATAAATAAGTACTGTATTTAACTCTTTGCATGCTGTTGGCGGATGTTCCTGCCCAGCACAGGGTTTCTCTTGTCACTGAAATAAGTATATGTTGGGCACATTTATTAGTATTTGCCCCAAGTAAATTGAATAGATTTTTTCACCAATGATTTCTTGTGTTACATTAATAATAGTTTTTCATCAACTCCAGTCCTGGCTTTTAGCCAGGACTAGAGTTGATGAAAAATATCTAGAAAATACTCAGCAGGTTAAAAGTTAAAGCTATTCTACAAAATTACGAAATAAAAATTGTTCATTCCCCTTTTCCAACTGAATTAGCCCTAAAAAAAAACCTTACAATTTATATTATTCAGTTGTTGATGAGTTTAGCAGCCTGAACGAAATCGTCAACATGTATGGTAGGTACTGAGTACTACTTTCCGATATTTAAAACAATCAAAAATATACTGGTATTTTGCAGTATTTTTTTGAATACTGATACCTGTATTCAATTTTGAATTCTGTGCAGCCCTATTTGAGAGTGAAATTATGCATTTAGCTTGATTAAATTAGATAGAATAATTATTTATTATTTATTATTTATTGGTGTTTAAGGTCACATAGTTATGCACAATGGCTAATCATGACCGTGGCAGTTTTACGGGTGGAGAAAGCAAAGTACCCGGAGAGAACCACCGAGCAACGGCGAGCAACTGTCAGCTCCCCAACATACAACTCCACACAAGCAGGGTTGGCAATGGTTGAAAACAAGTGCACCATCGACGTGCAGTATGCCTTAGGAAACAATGCGACCGTGCCCCACGCGGGCAATGGAGATTAAGTGTCTTGCCCAAGGACACAACGCGGTTGCCGCCATGGCAGACAAATATGATTGGAAAGACTATTATTTCTATGTCAATTTAATTTTTTTTTAAATTTTGACTTTCCAAGAATTAATTTATCAAAATCAAAAAAATTTATGGAGTTTCTCTTCCCTGTAATCTGGACAAAATACACAATCCCAAGGGTGTCCACATTTATTTATTTATTGGTGTTTAAGGTCACATACTTATGCACAATGGCTAATCGTGATCGTGACAGTTTTACGGGTGGAGGAAGCCGGAGTACCCGGAGAGAACCACCGAGCTTCAATGAGCAACTGTCAGCTCAACATTCTAACTCTGTTCAAGCGATGTCCACATTTAAGGGGTTATACTGTAATTTGATAATAATTGATGCCTCACACTAGAATAGTTATTAACTTACCCATCTGGACTACAAGTAACAAAATAATGTCTTTCTGTAGGATGGATGTTAACAGTACGAGTACTCTTGTGATGTAATGGATATTCGTGCTCAGCTTTAGACCTTATAAACAAGGAAAAAAAACAGTATTAATTTCAAATATCTGCTGACAGCAAGACACAGATATTCAAGAATATAAAATCGAATGACTGAATAACAAATCAAATTCAATATAAGTAGATTGGACTTCACTTAATCCTTAATGGCCGGGACAAGTGTCCCAAATTCTCACCAGCCTTCAGCCTCTTTTCATGCAGTGGCTTAGTAGTGATTTCTAGTCAAGTCTTGGCTGCCTTAACAGGCAGCCAAGACTTGAATAGAAGCCACTGCCTACCTAATTTATCTGTTGTCAACAGGACCTCCTCATGATGGCATGTTAAGGGCACCTGTTCTGAGGATGTAAAAGTTGCAAATGAGCCTAAAGGTTAAACAAACTTTAATAGATTAAATGCTTATATTTGATTACTGAAATCAAATAAATCATCTGTAAGTATACAGAATTCACTGGCTGTCAGACTAATTCTTTGATATACTAGTATTACAAGAATTTTCATTCAATTAACGGAAGTTTGCTCTATAATCTATATGCAATTAACAGGTCACGTTTTTGTACTGAAAGTATGGTAAATGGTTTGGTATTTGGAAGTTATAAAGGCAATTAACAGGGTTATACATGAGAGATAACCAGCCATACAACGTTTTTTTCCATTTTTGCCTCTAAAATATAGCTTATGGCACCTCACTGAAATTATCTTGGCATGCTCATTCCAATGATGGGTCATAAGCTAAGCAAAAAATGAAAATTTTTAATTAGGTCCCACAAAGTAGATCTTCTGTTTCTCAGAACATTTTTTTTGTAAAATTGCATGTGGACAGGCAGCTTTTTATTTTATTTATTTTTGTAATTATTTCTTTGCCATCAGAAAGTTCATGTTCTTGGTTTATTTTATGTTTTAGGCCTTATAATCTAAAGAATAGTATGGGTGGTGGTGTATTTCGTCCCTTGAGTGCAAGACGGCTTTGCCGTGCTAAAGCATTGCAAAGTCTTGTTGCACTCAGGAAACAAATTTATCAATTTTATTAACTAGGGTAAAATAACAGACATAAGGCCATTAAAAAACAAAAGTCTCCGTTCTTCGGCATTGCCTACATCATTAAATTTCTGCCACGTAAAAAGTTTTTAATACCCAGTCAAAAAACATAATACATTTATGCCGGACAAAAATTTTTTACCCAGTCAGTATTTTCGGATAGGAATTTTGAGTGCCAGCAACTGTACACATTTCTCTGTAGTATTAACTTCCTGTTCGCGTTTTCCTCTGTATTTTGCTTCAAATTTCTCCATTCTCTGGTTTATGATTTCTTTGTTGGTATATTTAAGAACTTTGGAAGAAAATGCCCCTTTTATCGTTTCAAATAAGTACTGGACTGCACGTAATCCTGCAATGGAGTGTCTTTGGCATGTTATCAACAACCAAGTTGATTGAAGCATTTCGCAATATATGTGACAACACCAGTCCAGAGTTTGTAAAAGATTTTTTCCTGATATGTGAATCTGGGTATTTTTTTAAGATTTCAGAATAAAAAATAACAAGGCCACCGACAGCAAATTCTTACATTGGACATACTGATAATGAAAACAAAAATTTTCAAAGTCAAAAAAATGGAAAAAGAGCCATAACTCAACAAAAATTGGTCGGACCGAACCCACATTCGAACTTAACCTGCATATTCTTGAGACAAACCCATGTACAATATTTGGTGCTGATTCAATAACTCCAACTGAAGTTATCTTCCAGACACCAAATTTCCAAAGTTGTAAAATTTGGCAGAAAAGTGTAGAAAGAGGGGCATAACTTCAACAAAAATTATCGGATCCAGCCAATATTCGGAATTCACCTAATCATTGGGATAAGGGACATATATCCCAAATTTGGTTTGGATTCGATGACCCAAACTTCAGTTATCACTCCGGATGGATGCATGCACGGAGGGACAGACACAGCTGGTTACAATAATCCACAGACAAAATGTTTTTGTCGGAGGACAAAATGCCTCCCTCCCTCATCCAAAATTTGAGGCACAATTGCCTAGAACGTAAGATCTTTTTTTTAATGGCCTAAACCTTTTAATTTTTTAAATTTACATTGGTGATAAAAAGAGCATGCGGCAGCCAAAAGGACCATGCGAGGGGGGCCATTAGTCACAGATTTCTAACTTTTTTTTGGTGTAATCTAAGAAATCTTTTGGCAAGTTTCATCCACTAAACTGTGTAATTAGTAAAAGGTTAAGCATTTTTAAGGACCTTAGCCTGTGTAGGTCTGGTCAGGTTGTCACATCAAGTGTTGGACGAGATGAGTAGTTCTCTTTGGAAAATCTAAGCGGTTTATAGTGTATGAAACACTTATTCAAAAGCACTGTTAGCTTGAAAATTTGTCCACTTACCCCTCAGTTCTTGTGTCGACAAGGGCAACACAACCATCCTGCTGAGCAACCAACATGGTATGCTCATCCCTAAAGTCAAGCCATCTCAACAGAATATTGTCATCTGGTGTAGAATAAACCTGTAAATAAAAGTAACTATCAGACTTACAGAAATATTTCTCATAAAATCAATAATAATTAGACATAAATGGTTTCAAATTTTGATTCTGAAAGACAAGATTCCCTTTGATGAAAAAAAGAGCTATGCAATCTTGAAATTTTAGGTCAGTTTGAATCAGTTGCTTGTTATTGAATGAATCAGTCACGTGTTATTCAATGCAGAGTGAATTTTTTCAAATACCTTCCCCTAATAATGGCTTAGATACTAACCTGACAACACAACACTTCAGTATTTATTTATTTATTGGTATTTAAGGTCACACACTTCTGCACAATGGCTAATCGTGACCACAACATGGAGATAAAGTTAAGGTCAGTCAATCATTTATGCCCCTTGTTGCCTATTTTAGAGGCCATTCACCCCAAGCATTAGTGACTGTGTACTATTTTACCAGTAAACAAGCACTGCCTAACTTCTGGAGCTGTAGGTTAACCGAAACCGAACCGAGGTTTTTAGTTTTTTTTTAAAACCGAAGCCGAAACCGTCGACATCCCGTAATCTAAGGTTTTTTGTTTTTTATTAAAATACTCTCTTGCTGCAGAAATTCACAGAATGTAGCCATTCCAGAGTAATGAGAGTACCCAGACACTGCCAATGGCAGTGTCTGGGTACTCTCACTACTCTAGGAAGGCTACATTCTGTGAATTTCCGACATTTCAGTTTAGTTGTGTTTTCAGCTTTCCTCATGTTGCGTGTAGGTGTCAGACCTCGAAACATAGCCAAGCACCATAAAAGTTCTGTATATTTAGGTAATTATTATATTGGCCTTCCTGATTCTTCATGTATTATAGCTTATTTCGGGCATTCATTGAGTTTCACTCAATTTCCCTGCCATTCAGTTATGATTCCAGAAATAAGAATGAGTTTTATTGAATTTTATTTGGCCTCATGAACCGAAAACCAAACCGAACCGAGGTTTTGCACCACCTGAAAAACCAAAACCGAAACCGAACAAGAAATTTAAAAACCTACAGCTCTACTAACTTCCCAGGGTTCCCGTAGGGGCCAACACTTTAGTAGAAATAACCGTAAAGAGAGGTGCCTAACAGATTAGTACATCTCATGTTTTATCATATTAAACTTCCTACTTTTACGAAATACAAGAGAATAAGTTTGTTGCAAGGAACTCTTATTATTGGGCTTCATCAAGTTTTAATATCCATATGTGGCAAAGGGAAGAAATTCTTTACTAAACTAGAACGAACTGCGTGCTGAATCGTCAAGGGAATTCTGCAAATGATTAATCATTTAGTTACAACCATTCTGTCACCAATTAACTACTCATTACTTGGGAATTGTTTGTTTATTGAGGTTTAACAGCACTTTCAACAGCCAGGGACACATCTTCTTGGACAGTCCTACGGGTGGAGGAAGTTGGAGAACCGAGAGAACCACAGAGCAACCATCAGACTCTCCAACTTACTAACTCTGCATAAGCTGTGTTAGCAGCAGCTGAAGGAAACTGCATCATCAATGTGCTGTCCGCCTTACTGCCATCATGTTCCCACGTGGGGCAATCAGGGTTAAGTGTCATGTCCCAGGACACAAAACACAGTTACCGCTGGTGAGGATCAAACAGTTAACATTTGGTTTAACCCTTAAAGGCCTGGAGATTTTTCATATATTTTTGCCATACTATGACATTCAATGCTCTCTGACTTAGCCGTTGTGTCTATGCATGCCTATATTGGCAGCCAAGACTTGCATAGAAACAACTGCCAAAGTTCGTAGAGTGTACCTCTCACGTTTACCCAAACACAGCAAGTTGGGGGCCCCTGTTCTAATACAGTAAAAACTGACAGTCGTAAATATGACCTTATGGGTTATAAAGGCCAACACTTTAACCATTGTAACTTATGTAAAACCAGTGATTCTTTTGAGTGTCTATAGGGACCAAATGCGGAACCCATTCCCAATGAAATTATGGCTTGATTTTTTACCAATTCAAACCCAAAATTTGACAATCTGTCCTTATTCAAATAAAAAAAAATTATTCTTCTTTAACCCTTGACGGTCTAATTTTGACTTTCATCACTTTTAACTGCAACAAAACAGGTGGCTCAACAGGCTGTTTTTAGATACATTTGCAAGTTACATCACAAGAACCTTCACAGTTGTTTCTAGGCAAGTCTTGGCTGTCTGTATAGGCAGCCAAGACTTGCCTGGACACGACTGCAAAGCCACAGAATTTTGACTGTTGAAGGGTAGTAAAATGCATAAATATCTTCCTTATTTAATAGTATAAGAACAATTTATTTAATAGAGATTACAGAGACTGATCATATATTTATTGGGGTTTAATGATACTTTTGACAGCCAGGATCACCTCATGTGGGACATTTTATTGGGGAAGAAGCTGGGGTACCTGGAGAGAACCACCAAGCAGTGGAGAGAAACTGTTAAACTTCCCAATGTACCAACTCTACACTATCAGGGTTAGCAATGGTTCAAAACAAGTGTTACATCGATGTGCAGCACGACTTAGTACACAACCACACCATGCACCCACGTGGGCAATCGGGATGTGCCTTGCCCAAGGACACAATGCAAATGAAGACATTCTTTATCAGCATGTTGCCCCACTTCCCATGTGGGGGCACGGTGGCATTGTGTGCTAAGGCGTACTGCACGTCGATGGTGCACTTGTCTTTAACCAAAGCTAACCCTGTTTGTGAAGAGTTAGTATGTTGGGGAGCCGACAGTTGCTCGCCGTTACTCTGTGATTCTCTCCGGCTTCCTTCACCCGTAAAACTGTCGTGGTCATGATTAATATCCACTATGCAGGAATATGTGACCTTAAACACCAATAAATAAATAAATAAAAAAATAAATAAATCAACATGTTGTGTTTTCTGGTAGGGTGTTCACATCAATAATTTAACCAATAAGTCTTTGCAAAACAGAGGCAAGCAATTATTTTCTTTGCTGAAGTTACCAGACGCCATTTTCATCAGTTTGACCAGAACTGTCATACAAAATGGACTGATGTGGTAAATAAGAATTACTCTAATACTATATATAATCCAGAGAGGAAGCATCATCACATCAGTCAGTAGTATAATACTGTAGGCCAAGATAGTATTCCGGTCTTCAAAAATACAAGGTATACTATACTTTAGATTTCTGTTTGGGGGAGAGGGGCATCTTAAGGTCCCAATCCCAATTGAAGAGATAATCTGACTTTGGGAAAACATTTGCAATTCTTTCCCCAAATCAGATTACCTCGAAGAATGTTCCTGTGTAAGTTGGTCATGACAGAGTTGAAAAACACAATGCATCTACCAGTAACAGGCTTGGCAATTTCAGGAGAGCGATTTTTTAGCTCTCCTTACTGCCCTCCTGAAAGAATTAAGGAGAGCGAAAAATTGCCCTCCTAAATATTTTGGTCTGGGATGATTGAGATTACATGTATTATGCTCACATTAAATTTTTGTTGTAAAGCAAAAATGTAATTTAACTTCGAAGTCACATAACATCACATAATTTCATTTTGAAAGTGGTTTAGTGGTAAAAGGTAATGGCTGCAACCATACCCAAACACAGTTGCAATCATTTGAAGCAAAATGGGTCACAGCAATATTATTTTTTCTGTCAGTTTCAAGTTCAACTACTGACATCACAGTTTGAGGGGTAATTATTCAAGGAATATTGACACTATAATATACTACCATTATTACTATCCTGTCACTTGAAGCACTTGCACCAGGATGTGACTATAGATTCAAGCAGACCTGTTGTCCAAGAAAGTCATACGCCTACCACTACCACTTTCAACCCCCCTTGGGGGGTTGAAGGTGGTAGTGGTAGGCATATGACTTTCTTGGACAACAGGTCTGGGTACACACACAGGTCTTGTCAAGTGTATGTTCGGTTGTTGAGTGAGACATCTAGATGTCTAAGAGATTTTGCTTTACCTTAGTAAAGTTAATAAAATCACTGATGTAGTCTGTTGGTTTCAGTTTCAATGAGTTCGTTCAACTGGATACTTAAAATGCTGTGTAAAGCTAATTGCTCTCCTAAGCTGATTGAGGAGAGCGATTTTTTGCCCTCCTGCATTTTTCAGAATGCCAGGCCTGCAGTAACCAATCAAACACTGATTATGTTCTCAATTTTATATTGTTAATGGCTGTGATGCATTAGCTTTAATGTTGAACAGAGCTATTTCTTCTAGTATAGTCCACAAGCTAACGTCATCGATAATCCAGCAGAACTTGTGTTTATACCTAGGCTCAAGTGCGCCCCAAATTTATACCCCTACCAGAACCCCCAATATTGAAAAGAATGTTTCTACATAATCAATGAATGTCCTAAATCTTGTTGAACACAAAGCCCTGTACAACAAACTATACTGAACTAAATTTGTAGCCATTTAGATTCTATTTTTAAACCTTTACTAATATAATGGTTAAAACCAGCTAGTGCCATTCACAATCGCGATCCAATTTTGATTATTTTTCAATTTTTGCTTCAAGAACATAGCTTATGAACCCTCCTTCAATGATGGGTCATAAGCTTCTTTTTTAAGGTAAAAAATGAAAGTTTTTGTTTTTCCAAGAATTATTTATGAAGTGTTCTCTTCTTATCGTGTTTCGGAAAGTGTTAAAAGATGGATAATTTTATTTAATTTCTTAAACAACTGATATTTAATTTAAAAAATGCTTTCTGACTGCTTGGTAAATGGATTGGTGCTGGACAGAATATGTAATCATCAGCAATATTCTATTGGATGTATTCATCACATGAAGTATGTTGTATTGAAATGTTTAATCAGTATTATTACCTCATCAAAAACTTCTTTGTGGAAATCACAACAACGTAATGTTCCATCGTAGCTGCATGAGTACATCTTGTGATAATTCCAAGGAGGAACTTTAATACACACGACAGGCCGAGAATGTGGATGATAGGCAACAACTCCATCTTGATGATCATTACTCATCTAAAATAACAGAAAGTACAACAATCACTCAATGTCATAAAAAATTCCAAAACCTATAGTTACCCAGGCTTGGCAATTTCAGGAGAGCGATTTTTTAGCTCTCCTTACTGCCCTCCTGAAAGAATTAAGGAGAGCGAAAAATTGCCCTCCTAAATATTTTGGTCTGGGATGATTGAGATTACATGTATTATGCTCACATTAAATTTTTGTTGTAAAGCAAAAATGTAATTTAACTTCGAAGTCACATAACATCACGTAATTTCATTTTGAAAGCGGTTTAGTGGTAAAAGGTAATGGCTGCAACCATACCCAAACACAGTTGCAATCATTTGAAGCAAAATGGGTCACAGCAATATTTTTTTTTCTGTCAGTTTCAAGTTCAACAACTGACATCACAGTTTGAGGGGTAATTATTCAAGGAATATTGACACTATAATATGCTACCATTACTACTATCCTGTCACTTGAAGCACTTGCACCAGGATGTGACTGTAGATTCAAGCAGACCTGTTGTCCAAGAAAGTCATACGCTTACAACTACCACCTTCAACCCCCTTGGGGGGTTGAAGGTGGTAGTTGTAGGCGTATGACTTTCTTGGACAACAGGTCTGGGTACACACACAGGTCTTGTCAAGTGTGTGTTCGGTTGTTGAGTGAGACATCTAGATGTCTAAGAGATTTCGCTTTACCTTAGTAAAGTTAATAAAATCACTGATGTAATAGTCTGTTGGTTTCAGTTTCAATGAGTTCGTTCAATTGGATACTTAAAATGCTGTGTAAAGCTAATTGCTCTCCTAAGCTGATTGAGGAGAGCGATTTTTTGCCCTCCTGCATTTTTCAGAATGCCAGGCCTGGTTACCCAACCAACAGTATCTTTTTCTCATATGAATGTTAATCTGCTTTTTTCTGTGATCAACAGAGATTGATAAGCATGTGATTTCCAAACTTGGTACACAGGTAGTCTTTAGTGCATAAAATTTACTTCTGAGGAATCACATTGTCAGGTCTTAAAACATGGGTCTCTTATAGGGAGCACAGCTGGCCAGCAAATAAAGCAGCTTGTTATAATCAGTGACATGCACAATTCAATTGTGCCTGACAAGAGTTTATATGAACATTTTAAAACAACACTAATGCCTATTAACTGGTTGACGGCTAGATTATTTTTGGTGGTCTGAATTTGTTATTGAAAATTTGTTCTATTACAAATTATTGGAGAGTGCCTAAAGCACTCTCCAATAATTTGTAATAGAACAAATTTAAACAAAATATTATTTGGGTTTGACTGAATATGATACATGAGCGAAGAAAATGTTGGCTTTTGATCTGGGAACCCTCATTTTTTTTAAACTCCTGATAGTGCCTTCTAGCACTCAACCAGTTAAAATAATTTTGTTCCTCAGGCAATTTTAATTCATTTTTATAATGAACGTGGAAAGCTTTGTTTCTTTTTAGCTTCAACAGGCAGCTCTATATATGGCAAGGTCAGAGCGTCAGTCTATGACCAACAAGTTTTTAAACTCAATAACTTTTAAAATAAAAAAATGAAAGTGTCAATGACACTGTAGCTTAACTTGACCATGTGTTGTGTTTCATGAAAAGGACAATGTTCAATGTTTATGAAAGGATTATGAAATACGACAAGAATTGTGATATGTTAATTTCTGTTCCCTGTATGCGATGTTATCAATAAAAATAATCTGAGGTGTAGACTGTTCTAAAGAACTGAGGGGTAGGTTAATGTGGCCCTCACAGTTAATGTATGTCAACCAAAGTTACCAAGTTACAGTGAAATTATTCCAAAATGAGGCATCCTATCAAGTTACAATGAAATGCCTTCATAAATATGGCTTGTGGACTGTGCTCAAGGTTTTTGGGCTTGTGTAGCCATCACGGTTGATCAATCGTAACCAAAATCTAGACATTACACTGAGTCATCCTACCAAGATACAATGAAATCCCTTCGTAAATACGACCTGTAGTCCATGTTAAAGGTTTTTGTGTTTTGGGCTTGGGCAGCCATCACAGTTGAATGATCGCTACCAAAAGGGGATGTTCTCATCTAGACATTATTTGGAATCATCCTACCAGGTTACTATGCAATCCCTTCATAAATACAGCCTGTAGACTGTGCTAAAGGTTTTCAGACTTCGGACCCCTATAGCCGTCAAAGCTGATCAATCGCGACCCAAAGGGGACGTTCTCATCTAGACATTATATGGAGTCATCCTACCAAGTTACAATAAAATCCCTTTATAAATACGACCAGTAGTCTTTGCCAAAGATTTTCAGGTTTTGGGCTCGGACAGCCATCACGGTTGAATGGTCGCAACCAAAGGGGGACGTTCTCATCAAGACATTATCTGGAATCATCCTACTAAGTTACTATGAAATCCCTTCATAAATATGACCTGTAGACTGTGCTAAAGGTTTTTGGGCATAGTGTCCCTGTAGCCATCACAGTTGACCAATCGTGATCAAAAGGGGACATTCTCATCTAGACATTATATGAAGTCATCCTACCAAGTTAGAATCCCTCCATGAATACGACCTGTAGACTGTGCTAAAGGTTTTGGGGTTTGGAGTCAGGCAGCAGTCATGGTTGACAGATTACGGCCAAATGGGGATGTTCTCATCTAGACATCATACAGAGTCATCCTACCAAGTTACAATAAAATCCCTTCATATTAAATATGACCTGTAGACTGTGATCAAAGTTTTTGGGTTTCAGGCTTGGGCAGCCATCATGGTTGACAGATCATGACCAAAAGGGGACGTTCTCATCTAGACATTATACAGAGTCGTCCTACCATGTTACAATGAAATCCCTTCATAAATACGACCTGTAGACTGCTAAGGGCTTTTGGCTTGTGCAGCCTGCACAGTTGACCGATCGCGACCAAATGGGGACATTCTCATCTAATCCAGACATGACCTCAAACTTGCATAGGAAATTTCATGTCGATCGGACAAGAACTACGGAGTGTAGCCTGTGCTAAAGGATAATGTGAACAGACTCATAGACTAACAGATTTTTGCATGCGTGATGGCAATAGCTTATCTTGACTTTGTCAAGTTCAGCTAAAAAATAAAATGGTAGAATGACATCATATTTTGTATGCTTGTGAATGTTATTGATACTTCAAGTGCAAGGCAGTTGTTGTTCACAGTATTTTGGTCAGAGTTATTGCCATTTTTCAACTTGGAATTTTCCTTTTTTCCATCCATTACAGCTTGGCTGCAAAACCCTCACTTTTTTTTGTTGTTAACCCACCAAACAGTCCTAGAAATTAACTTTATGACAGACCAAAGTGAGCAAATTTCAATGAGTGAGGTGCATGAGAAACAAGAATTTTTATTATAGCCTAACATTCAATATTTTTTTCAGAATTTGTAATTGAATGAGATGTTCAATTTTGCAAGGCTTTACCAAATTCTTGACTGATCAAAATGCAAATGTGGATTACGCAATGTTTAACCCAAAAAGAAGATTAATAAAAGGCTGCTCGGCCATATGTCCCCCCCCCCCCCCCCCCCCCCCCCCACAAAAAAAAAAGTCAAGAAAGGGACATAACCCTGGCAAAAAAAAAAATGTCAGACCAAACCCCAATTTGAACTTGACGTGTATTTTATGCTGATACACCTACACAACAAATTTTAGTTGTTTCAGTCAATTCCAGCTCAAGTTATTGGTTGGAAACTAAAAAAATCTAGTTTTCAAAGTGAAAAAGGGGCATAATTCGGGTAAAAATTGTCAGACCACACCCTGATTCAAATTAGACCTGTATTTTATCATTTTTATGTTGATATACCTACATACCAAATTTCCTTTGATTTTGTCACTATTAACCAAAGATATCATCAGGAAACTAAAGCGGGATGGATGGCAGACACCGACTATTTTAATAGTCCCCCAAAAAATTTTGGGAAGACAAAAATGAATTCATCGCAGATAGGCAAGGCACCTCTCACATGATAAACATTAAAATACTCACCACATCCCATAATCCAACCTTCCCCCATTTATCACCACACAAAGCAATAACTTTCTCATCTGTTGGATGTATAGACATGGAAAATATTCTGTCTGGTACTACTTTGGCAACTCTTTCTGGTGTTATCTTCATTTGGCTAAAGTGTGTCATAAAGCTACAAATAGACACAAATATTTCATGAAACAAGATTCGTGCAATTTGACATCAGTTGTTAGGATAAAATGGTACTCATTATTTATACTGGTGAATTATATAGCTGCAACCAAATTTTGAAACAAAATTGACATTTCATATTGTTTCGCAGTGATTGGGACAGTATTTCTCTTGCTGTATGGTTAAATAAGACAGGTTTTTGGGATTGGGGGTCGCATACCTGTCAAGGTTGACTGATCATGACCAAAAGGGGACGTTTTCATCTGGACATTATATGGAGTCAGCATACCAAGTTACAATGAAATCCTTTCATAAATACAATCTGTGGACTGTGCTGATGGTTTTTGGGCCCGTGCAGCCATCACGGTTGACCGATTGTGACAGAAAGAGAAAATTCTCATCAAGATATGACCTCAAAGCTGTATATGAAATTTCGTGATGACCGGACAAGAATTATGGCAATTGCTTATCTTGACTTTGTAAAGTTAAGCTAATCGGGCAGAGCCCTTCAGAATTTCTCAGGTCAGCTCCCATTTTTAAATATGGTCCTTGTTAGAGAAGATATTTACAAAATTTGAAAGTGCTTGATACAGACGAAGATATTACAAGAGCAGAGAAAAAAGTCCAAAGTGATTTTGGTTAAAGTTCAAATATCAAAACTTTACTCCAGAATGTTCAACGAGGAATGGTCATTTACAAATACGTAAAATTTGGTGGTTGTAGTTTAGAAATGTTGCTGTGAGTCAGTGAAGGAAAAAAAAAAAAGGCTGACAACCGCTGTAAAACATTTCAAATTCAGTGAATGATTTAACTGGTTGAAGGCTAGATACTTTTGTGGACTGAATTTGTTAGTCAAAATTTATTTTGTCATACGCTAAACGATAGATTAGCGAAGAAATTGTGAGAAGATAGAAATCATATCCCCCACTGTGAAGATATAGAATTTTCACTTTCGCGGTATTAATCAAAATGGCAGCTTTCAAAGCATCACTTCAAGGTGAATATGAGTCAAATTATCACTGAAAATGATCAATTTGTTCTGGAAACTTATAATGAAAAGAAAATCCATTGTTTTTTGAGTGGATACCGATCATTTCCAACAATAATTCAAGACGTATTCACCTTGAATTGCTTGAAACCTGCTAGTCCAAACATGGCCTGAAAGTCTCTGTAATCTATGTTTTGGGTTTGGTACATCCTTTCAAAGGACTTCCCAAACCAAAAACTTATATTACACACTTTCAGACCATGTTTAGACTCGAAACTTGCCAACTGAATCAGATCGCAAGATGTTATCTGTTCCGAGTATCGATCAAATCTCTTCCACATATCAATGATTCAATGCGCTGTTTACATTCATGCATCAATTCATGGTTGCAACGATAGGAATTATCAGATTCTTATAAAAAGCGTATAATAAAAAGAAAATCTAGTGTTTTTGAATGGATACTGAAAATTATCTCACTTGGGACCGAGACAAATGATTATTTTCGCTCGCGAAAAATAAACCAGACCTTCATTTTTGAGGCGCACGATCACTCTCACGCGCCATCGCGCGGGCAAAATCAAAACCCAGTGCGCGATTTATCGCACACGATGGAAATGCGGCATCGAAAAGGTTAACTGAAAAGTTCAAAACTGAAACTAAAAAAGCACTGTAGGAAAAGATCAAAAGGCGTTCCGTCGCAACATGCTCTCAGAGTGATTGGTGTTTGAAGTCAGTTTCAACACTGTTCACAACTTCACAGAGCTGAGCACAAATTGCACGTGCCTTGAAACATTACATTCCTTTGATCTTTTGCCGTCTGACAGCACTGTGCTGCGATTATTTCCTCAGTGTATTCAAGTTATTCGACTCGTACAGTCTAGATCTCATGGTCACCCTTGTCTTCTGGTTGAATAAAAAAATGTAAGAGTGACTGAGTCAAAAACTCAAAATAAAACAAAATTCAAATTTTCTGATGTCGCAGAGAGAAGCAAAGGGGAACAGTGTGCAATTGCACACCTTCTTAAGGTGGAACGTTGGTTCGCTCATCGGCTACAGAACCGAGAAAGATTCCAAAGGACATGAAATCGTCAACTCTATTTGGTGCAAAACATGTGCGCGGCATATTGATAGAATAATAAAATCAGATAAACTCAGAGGCCAAGCCATCAAGGAAGCCCAAAAATATGCAAGTGGTTCCAATTATGTTTCAAAGCACAGTGTCAACAGGCATCTGATTTCGCAAGCCCATGAGCTAGGGATTCTCTTAGAGAAAGAATCACCAGACGAAAGGAATTTGGCAGATAGAGGCACACGCGATAATGAGGTAGCTGAATGTAGTACTAGTAAACCATCGAGCAGTCAAGCAGCTGCACCTTACCCTGGCAATGTTAAACAAAGTCAAATGAAAATTGACTCAGTAATTCTTCAGCAGTCAAAAGACGCTTATACAAAACTGTTTAACACTGTATATTTAATCGCCGTTGATGGTCAACCACTTACCTCATTTGAAACTGCAGTTAAAGTGCAAAAAACAAACGGCGTGAAATTGATTCAAGGAAAATGTAATTCAAATGTCGCAAGAGAAATACTATGCTTTATCGCAGATTCAGTGCGTGAAACAGTCGCAGAAATACTTTTGAATGCCAATGCCTTTTCAGTTCTTACTGACGGCTCCCAGGCCCGGAAAACGGGGTCGGAGAAGGAACTTGTTTTGTGCAAAACTGTTCGCGGCGGGATCGGTAAGTACTACGTATGTGCCCTCCAAGATTTAGACTCATTCGGAGATGCGAATGCGGAAAATCTCAAAAAAGCAATCGATGACGTTTTTCTCAATAAACTTCATTTGCCAGCTGAACGCTATAAATTTTGTGAAATTGGAGCTACTGCAGATGGCGCAAATGTGAATTTTGGGCATAAATCTGGTTTGATCTAACGTTTCAGAGATGATGGCAGGCCATGGCTTATTGGTATTCATTGCGTGGCACACAAGCTTGAACTGGCCTTGAAAGATTCAATCTTACAGGAAAAATGTTTCAAGCAAGTCGAAGATTTTCTTCGCTCACTGTACAAGTTTTTCAAGCAATTGGGAAAAGTTGGGCGTCATTTCCGCGAGGCTGCCAAAGTAATGGGTGTCACGGTGTACAGAATACCAAAACTGACATCGACAAGATTTGTAAACCACCATAGAACTGCAATCAAACGTTTACTGAACAATTGGATAGTTTTGATCAATGTGATTGAGGATACAATCGCAGACCCGAGCTACAAAAATGTCAGTGCGAAGTTAAGGGGGTTCTTGAATAAACTGTTGAATTACAAGTTCATTGTCCAATGTTGCCTATACAGAAACATTCTAGACAAAGTTGCTATTCTTTCTCTAGTTTTCGAAAAGGACGATCTTATGGTTTTCGACATTCTACCTGCTTTGCTTAAAACAGAACGTTCTTTAAATGAGTTACTGGAAAATCTCAGCAGTATCGACGATGTAACAAAAGATTCATCACTGGTGTTGAAAGTTGTGGATACATCGGTTTCGTTGGAAATAAGTGTACCTGAAATAGGCACCATGCTGCACAAAAAGACAGATAGGCAGTATAAAACTTTGGAATATAATAAGGGTTTGAAGGGGTGTTGCTCATCCGAAACCGCTTGTGCTATATTTTCAGAAATAACAGTCGTGGCGAAAAAAACAGTGCAAAACATTGAAGCTTGCTTCGATAAAAGGTTCGCTGAATTCAACGACGAAAAGTCTGTATTTAGTCTGATGCAATGGGTTGATCCCGCCAACTGGCATTCCACAAAATCAGAAGCTGAATCAATTTGCAAACTAATTGAACATTTCCGGCAGCCGTTAGAGTTCGCTGGGTTTGATTTTAGTGATGCTGGCGATGATGACGTGTTTAAGAAGAGAATAAAGTCTGAATGGAAAGATGTCAAAGTAGCATCCAACCATTTCTATTCAAAACTTTTAACTAAATCGCAAAGGTTGTGGCAGAAACTGTTCACGTTTCGCAGGAAATAGTTCCCAAACATTTGTTTGATAGCTGAGATTGTATTCTCCCTGTCACTTAGCAACAGCATTGTGGAGTGCGGGTTTAGCCATCTAACGGCAATGCTCTCAGACCGGCGCCTAAGTATGAAGCATGAGACCATGGACAATTCTCTGATCGTACGCATAAATGATCTCGTGTGGACTGACGATGAGAGGTCATCAATTATTGATAGAGCTGTATCTAACTACCTTGGCAGTAAGAAGCGCAAACGTAAGACGGAAAGTGGACAGAGTTTGTTACTGAGCAAAGTTAAACGCCGAAAGCACAATTGTGACACTGATTCTTCCTCTTCAAGCCCAAGTGACTTTGAGGATCCTGGTATGATTCTCGGATCCTCCAGCTCTGAGTCAAGTTCTCAGTCGGAACTCTCGGATTCATCAGATGACGTCAGTCAGACTCAGACAGTGACTGGTGTGGACCTAAACTAAAATAAACACTTTAACAGTAAATCAGGACCAGGGCAACTCGGACCAAATACAAGTAGGACCACTTTTGAAGACAACTTGAATCTTCAGGATCAACATAATAATACATTAATGTCATTATAAGTATACATTGGAGACAACTCGGACCAACACTGAAGACAACTGAACTTGGACGTCACGTCTCAGAGTCAGACCAAACGTGGAAACAACTCGGACCAGTATTGAAGACATCAGCTTGACTTGTCTTCAGTGTTTGTCCGAGTTGTCTTCAAGGTTGGTCACATGACATTTCATTTGAGTTGTCTTCAAAAAGTAGTCCTAAGTGTCTTCAATGAAATTATGTTGGTCCGAGTAATCATCAATGTTGGCCTGAGGACTGAAGTGTCTTCAAAAGTGGTCCGACCTGTCTTGGTCCGAGTTGTCTTTAATTCATTTTTCCATTGACGATTGTCTGTAATTCCAGTAAACCTCCCGTCCACAAGTCGCGCGACTGCAACTGTTTTCACTTTTCACGTTGACAAATTTAAACTGTAAAAACATGTAATGATGTTCATAACAATTTTTAGTTTGGAACTATTCAACTTTCAAGTTTTGGATGCTTTGAGCTCACTCAGCCTCAGTGGAGACTGAGTTCTACTTGCGAGCAGCAAGGATTATTTAATTTTCATTTTTGGATATAAATAATATTCTTTTCAAGTTTTGAACAGAAGAACTGTTGATGAATCTTCATTCTTGTGTACTGTGCCGCGTGTGTGGCTCACAATTTCAATGGATTGGATTTGACTCATTAAATGACGTATTGTAAGGAAAGAACGTTTTAGTATTTACTATTAACAGTTAACTATTTCATTTTCCTTATCAAATCACGGATCAACAGCAGTCAGCTTGCTATCTGTATCAACACAAATGGCGAACAGTTCACCATTTGTGTTGATACAGATAGCAAGCTGTTGATCCCGGCGATCACGCACTGTGAGAAAATCGCGCGCCTGAGCCCCAATAGCAGTGCGCGATATATCGAGCGCCTGCATTTTCTAGAAATGAAGGTCTGATAAACATTTGTCTCAGTCACTCATGAAATTTTTTTTGGTATCCATTCAAAAACATTAGATATCCTCTATTTATTACAAATTACTGGAGAGTGCCAACAGGCACTCTCCAATAATTTCTAATAAAAAAATTATACACAAAATATTATTTCCATTTGACTTAGTATGAAATTTAAACAAGGGAAATGTTGGCTTTCGCTCTGGCACCATCTTGTTTTCGAAAACCCCGATAGTGGCTTTTAACACTCAATCAGTTAATAATAGGCTTTCATATGAAATCTGAAATTCAAGCACCTGATTAGGCTTAATAAAATTAAAAATCTGTTTCTCAGGCCCTCCCACATGGTCCTTTTGGCTGCCGCATGCTTTCTTTTTATGACCAATGCAAACTTGAAAAAATAAAAATTAAATGGTTTATGTCTGATATTTTTCAAAAGTTAATAAAATTGATAAATTTGTCCCTTGAGTGCAACAAGGCTTTGCAATGCTTTAGCATTGCAAAGCCTTGTTGCACCCAAGGGACGAAATACACCACCACCCTTGATATTCTGTAGATTATGAGGCCTAAAACATAAAATAAACCAAGAACATGAACTTCTGATAGCAAAGAAATAATTACAAAAATAAAATATAAAATAAAAAAACGCCTGCCCGCATGCAATTTTACAAAACTTGGCCTGAGAAACAGAACATCTACTTTGTGTGGCCTTAAAACTGTTTTTTAAAGGATTTCCAGGTCTGGAAAAAACAGATGTCAAATCCAAACATTTTCAAGCATTTCAAGGACCTGTGCAAACCACAAGTTTTTGTGTTATGAAAATTAAAACTTCCAACTTCAAAATGGTCTTTTGTTGAATCAGCAACACATGTCATTAAAATTATCATCTAAATCATGGTCAAAACACTCAAAATAGCAAAAGCCTCATCACTTAATTTACCATTACCTTTTCAAGTCAGAATCTATGACTTTAACTGTATTTTTAACTTCCGAGATGTTCTTCATGCCAAACAGCATGGTGTCATGTTGATCTTTAGTATGCAGTACATTATCTTCCATTGATAAGGCACCTGCTGGTTTTCTTGGCTGAAAGAAATTAATATATATTTAACAGTGATACGAGAAACCAATCTACCAGGTATGTATAAAATTACTTGAATTCTTTGTACAGTAGAATCCTCTTAATTGAATATCCATTTTGCCAGTGAAAATTATTCAATTAACAGGAGTATACAATTAACAGGGATTTGGTCAGTTTCCTGTATTCTGGCGGTAAAGTGAGCATTTATTCTATTATATCTTGTTTGACAGAACTCATAGAGATGTATTGGATGTAGTGAGGCCAAAAAGGTTGATAAATAAGGGGAATTTGGTGCGTGTCACAGTAATTTTTTTGACATATTACAAATATTTATATACAATTAACAGAATGGTTTTGTGTTTGAAAATTATATTCAATTAACAGGGATATACAATTAAGAGATATCCAATTAAGTGGGCACCACTGTATTAATAAGAGTTTGATTCATTCAGCAAAAATTTTCTTCAATCCTTCACCAGTCTAAGACAATGTCAATATAATGTGGCATGCCAAACATTATTGAAATATGATAATTACTTTTCAAGTGAGAACATAAGGTCCCACAAAGTGGATCTTCTGTTTCTCAGGCCATTTGTTTGTAACATTGCATGTGGGCGGACAATTTTTTATTTTTATTTCTTGACCATCAAAAGTTTATGTTCTTGGTTTTATGTTTTAGGCCTCATAATCTATAGAATAACATGGGTGGTGGTGTATTTTGTCCCTTGAGTTCCTTGATAAAGCATTGCAAAATCTTGTTGCACTCAAGGGGCAAATTTATCAGTTTTATTAACTTGGGTAAAATATCAGACATAAACCATTTAATTTTTATTTTTTGTAAATTTGCATTCGTTATAAAAAGAGAGCATGCAGCAGCCAAAAGGACCACGCAGTAGGGCTTAAGAAATAGATTTTTACTTTTTTAAGCTTAAACATAAAAAATAAAATTTGAAACAGAATATGTAAATGGCAAAAACTCTCTCAATTTTCAACAAATCATCATGATTTTGAATCTAATCCAAGACAATGTTAATACAAAGAAACAGATACAAATGTATTCAAGACTGATGCTTGCTTTTCAAAAAATCACATAAATATAAAAAACTCAAGTGAAACAAAGGGCAATAACACTCTCTTCGTAATTTATTAAATAACCCAAGACATTATTACTACAAAGCAAATAAAAATATATTTAAATCTGATATTTACTGTTTTTGCAAAAATAATGAAATTTTGAGCAAAATTTGACAAATGATGAACAATAACTCTTTATCAATTTTTCTTTTTTGGGGGGAGGATAAAACTCAACGCTGGTCAAAGGTTGGTGTGTTCAACTGTTCTGAAGTAAGCCAACTCTGTACAGTAAAGAGGTGCACGCAGATGTTTTGCAAAATATGGTATTTTGGTGCTCGTAAATTGCAATTTGCATGCTCTGCCAGGCACAAATGCCCTCGTGTGTAAAAGTTGGCAGTCCATGACTAGACAACACAATTAAATCAAACAGGGAAAGTAGGTCAATGATAATTTATTCCCACAGCCCTATAATAATGTAGTATAGAGCCAAATAGAGCAGGGAGGTTAACCGCAACCACAGGTAGGGATCGGTAGTGTGAGACTACCAAAAAGTGCAACTGTGCAACAATGATCACAACTGCAAATTCGGTTTTAAAATTCCAGCAAATTTTTAAGTTACTGCGCATAATAACGAATCACCAAAATGATCACATATACATAATTCACTCAAAGGAATATCTGCTGGCCACTATCAATATTTTTCTATGTATTCATTTGAATGGAATTAAAAAGCAAACTGTTGTACACTATACTTGCACCAATGACATTTCCAAGACAGTAAACCAAAATTTGGGGCTTCCAGTATCAATACACGAAACTAAACACAATATTTATTAATATTCATGACCTATCAACACCAATGGTGAAGCATTGTAAAAATGTTCATCAGTTTATCAAATGTAGTTTCATTTGCTGAACTAGAACTTGCCACTTGCTCTTCATTTACACTGTTAGATATCTTTATTTCTAGATGTAATTTTGAAACTTTGAACTCCAAATTCACAGTTAAGACGGATAGCAATTTTGGGTTACAATGATTTAAAACAGCAACTTTTAATCAATAAAATACTTTAGGGATGGCATAATTTTTTAGGACCGATCTGAAAGGTATACACGGATGGTTTCTATGTGTTCATTGACAACCGACAACTGCAACCAAGGTTTTAAGCTTTAAAACACCCAAACTGCAGCCACAGTGTAAATCACACAACCTCCCAACTCAAGAGCCGAGGTGTCAACAAAATATGTGCTCACAGGTTTTATATGACAGAATGAGAGCAATTGGTTTGTAGAAACAACATGAATCAAGATAAAAAAAAGATTGTAAGTGAGATATCAAGAGTTTACATCGTAGAAAATTTGTGCAGAAACATCACTCACGAGGATGCAATTCTGATCAATTCGAGAAAAGCTAGGTTATGAGAGTTTTCAGGGTCCTTCCAATGCCCAGCATGGAATCTTAACCTGGAACCATGACAGAAAATGCTGGATTGCCTGCAGGAACAAAGTTTTCCAAAATTTGAACAAGGTAAATGGATTTGGCCTACCTTAACTCTTTATACCTGGCATATAATGGTTCACAAGATTACACAGATATTTAGGTGCATGTCCACTGAGAGATTTGAACATAAGTATAAGGATCTTGAAGATGGTTCTGTGCTCAATTGGCTGCCAGAAGAGCAGAAATAAAATTGGACTGATCTGAGGGCACTTTTTGCTGCTGGCTACTATTCTGGCAGCACAGTTCTGGATAGTAAGAAATTTAGTCAATGAAGATTGTTTGCAACAAGACAAAAATAAGTTACAGTAGTCCAATGTGTTGGTTATGAAGGCATGCACCAGTTGCTTAGCAGTTCCCTCATCAATCACCATTAGATACATACTATTGGGCTGTAGGATTCAATTATTACAGAGCATCCGTAATATACAATACAGATTTTTCAATTTCCCTAGTGTATAAGGCAGTCCTATTCAAGGTGTTGAAATATATCAGGGATTCTTCTGCACTCTTCGGGAAAGGGTCTGGGGTCCATGCAATTAGAATGTAAGTGTCAGTGACACTGTAGCTCAACTTGTGTAAGACATGTACATGTATAGTATGTGACAACGCAATGACACATATCTATGTAAGGACCTATTAACAAGGTACATAAAAAGTATTGTAAGGCCATCAAAAAAAGAACCTCTGTTTCTCAGGCCCGCGCCCATGGTCATTTTTGGTGCGCATGCAACCTTTTTATGACACAAAAAAAAATCTTCAAAAAATTTGAGATATTGTGCTCATTTCGGTAAATCGATATCAATGCGTTCGCAAATTTTAAATTAACACACTTCAAGCTTTTTCTACATCATACCTTAATGAAGTGGGTGGGTTCTAGCAATATTCACGACAGAAAGTGTTTTATTCTGTAAAAGGTAAGTCATAATGACAGCAAGAAGGAAGGTGTCTTTCAGTCTGACAACAATTTTCGCACCACGTTTGATTCGCACCAACCCTCAGAAAGTCTGCAAAGTCAGGTGCTATGCTGAATGGAACACAGTCTCCTGGCATTTATTTTTAGTAACATTTGTATTGTAAATGGCCGTCATTGGGAATTTGTGTACTGTTATTTGAAACCATTACGAGTTTCCCAGTTAATTTAAATAAATGCATTTGAGATGCAGGATAATTGGATAACTAATAGTAACCGTTGCTTGATATAAAAGTAACAGTCATAGTTGAAAATAAATCGCATATAGGCAGGTATGTGCGGTCGAATTGGTTAATAAAAACACGCAAACATTCGTTTTGTATTTCATTTTCAGATTTCAAAAAAATATGATTTATGGATGAACTGCCCGTTCAAATGGGTTGTGATAATTTTGAATATAATGGGGGAAAATTGCGATTCACGATTTTATTAGGCAGGTTGTGAAAGGATTTTTTTTTTTGGTCAAATAAATCTCTGAAAGTTGGCACTTCGACATTTGATTTGTCCCAGAGACGTTTCAACCCGAGACGTTTCACCCACGAGGCGTGTCGTGACTTTCGTCCTGTGTTATAATTTTCATGTTTCACTGAAAAAACAAACATTCAAACCCCACTTCATTTACGACCCAACACCCCTGTGGTGAATAACCAATATATTTGCGAAATTTTGCATGGTCCACCAGGCGTTTGGGTGGGGATCAAATTACCACAAACAACCTCTCGGGGAGAAAATAAAAAGAAAAAAAAAAAACCGCCCGCCCGCATGCTTTTTTGGAAAAAATGGCCTGAGAAACAGACAATCAACTTTGTATGGCCTAACGGTCTGTGCATAAATATTGACCGAAGCCTGTAACAAAATGCATAGGTAAAGTATTGTAAAGGTGCGCGACAGTTAGATGCTAAACTAGAAAAGAAATCTTTTGAGTCTCAGAGTGGGTCTGACTGAACCCAAAAATATTTGTTCTCATAGCACAGTGAAAACAAAGGCACCCCAAAACACACGTTACTGACCCAAGGTGATAACAAAGGTACCCAAGAAGTTTCATAAATATCGGTTCATAAATACAGCCTCCAGCCCGAGCCGTATTGACATGTGTACTTACTGTGTGTACCGGGTAAGTAGTACTGAATTTCTGCACGAGAAAAAAACCCATATTATATGTGATGAATTCCAAGTTACTAAACATTCATTCAAAAATTTATTCAAATCAGAACCTTGATATAGAAGTTCTGTACCAAAAACTGATTGTACCTAATTTTGGAACAAAATGGTCACTGGCAGCCATCTTAAATTTTGGACTGGACCTAAAAACACTCGTTCTCGTCCCACAGTGATACCAAAGGTACCCAAGAAGTTTCGTAAAGATCGGTTCATAAATACGGCCCCTAGCCTGAGCCATATTGGCATTTGCACTTATAGTGCTGAAAGTAACACCAAAAAACATCAAAGTTAGTCTAATTTGCATAATTTACGCACGAGAAAAAACCTGTATTATATGTGATGTATCCCATGGTACTAAACATTCATACAAAAAATTATTCAAATCAGAGCTTTCATATGGAAGTTCTATACAAAAAACAGATTTCTGCATTGTCGGTACAAAATGGCGGCTGGCAGCCATCTTGAATTTCGGACCGCACACAAAAACACTCGTTCTCGTCCCACGGTCATAACAAAGGTACCCAAGAAGTTTCGTAAAGATCGGTTCATAAATGCGGCCTCTAACCCGAGCCGTATCCTATTGTTGACGTACAGACAGATGGACGACGGGCCATGACAAAAGCTCAAATTTGGCTTTGCCAAAGTTGAGCTAAAAATCATGCCAAAATGCCATTTGGAAAAGGTCCCATATTCTATCCCTGTAGACACTCAAAAGAATTCCTGCATATAGGGTTATAGAATTAACTAGAGCGCACAGTCACAGTGCCGAAGATGCGACGATTCGTGCAACGCCAATGATGTTTTAAAACTCGTTGGTGACAAAAAAACTTGTTGGCTGACAAAAAAACTTGTTGGTGACAAGTCCATAAATGTGACAGAAATTATCCGAATGACATGCACTATTGAGAGGGTGTAGACATCATGAAGATACACTTGCATACCAAGTATGGTGTCATTCCATCAAGTATTTTAGGAGTTATGGCATTTTTTAAACTCATTGGTGACAGACTGACTGACAGACAGACCGACACTGCCACATAGAGAGCTGCTCGTCGCAGTTAAAAATTAAAGACAAATTTTCCCATTTCACAGTTAACAGAGCTCCTGCTGGCACAGACTGATAAGATTCAAGGCTATTTAAGGCTGTTTCTAGACATTTTTGAAGGCCCCACAATACTCTAATTCAGGGATTCTTAAGACCTCGCCTTCATGACTTGGGGCATATAAAACTATATGATTATAGAAAGGTAATTACAGGCTTCGTTGGCATTGTTATTTCGTGAAATTTAAGGCCTCTTGGCCCAATTGAATGGATCAAAGTCAAATTAATGGACATGCCTTAAATCCAAGACCCAACGGGGACCCTACTGTAGAGAGCAGTGAATAAGACTGTTACTTCTGTTCAGGGCATTATGAGTTAATGTAAAATTTCTCTAGAATTACTTTGCGATTACGGTACTTTATACCTGTTGTGCACCCTTCCCTGTTGGAATGTTCTTCATCCGAGACAACAAGGCATCATGCAGGTGCTCATCCTTTTTATGCAGAATATGCTCACGCATTGGCAAGGGACCTGCTGGTCTACGTGACTGAAAAATAATTAAGTAAATTTGAAAATCAATAAATAAAAGTGAACACCACAGTCTTAATAGAAGGCCTTGCATTTTTAAAATGTCAGAGCCTATGAATAGACCTTGTGTATGGACTATGGGGTTAAGTTTAAAGTCACTGTGATCTTGACCTTTGGCACAATGACCTCAAAATAAATGGGGTTCCTCCACTTATCATAGCCAACCCATATGTTAAGTGTGGTTTTAACCAGTCCAGCAGAACTTGACTGGAAAAATCTGTAAGTCAAAGGTCAGTGACCTAGACCTTTGGCATGTCCCCAAAGTAAATAGAGTTCATACTCTCATCATTTCCAACCCACATATTAGATTTGATTTAAATCGGGCCCAGTGGAGCTTAAATTAGAGAGAGGAAACCAGAAACATTTGTAAGCTGACAATCACTGTGACCATGACCTTTGGGTACAAAGACCCCCTCAAAAGTAGGGTTTTTCCACTCATCACACATGTTGCACATGTCAAGTGTGGTTTCAATCAGAATCGTGAAACATTAATTAGAGAAGGAAAACCAGGAAAATTTGTAAGATGAAGATGACTGCATCCTTGACCTTTGGCACGACAACCCTGAAATAAAAAGGGTTTGTCCTTCTCGTAATCCCTAATTCACAACTCAAGTTTTGTTTAGAGAATTAGAGAATGGAAACTTCTGAAAAATTTTCAAATTCAGGATCACTTTTACATACTGACCTTTGGCACAATAATCCCAAAATAAATAGGGTGCTTCCTCTCATCATACCCAACCCACATGTTAAGTTTGGTTTCTATCAGCCTAGCCGGACATCAATTACTGAGTAGAAACCAACTCTGGCGAGACGGATGGGCAACACAGCTATATCACATCCAAATTTTTTGAGGATAAAAATGGTAAAAAAATCATTAGGGTTACTAGTAGTTTAGTAAGGGTATGGGTAGGAGGCCACTGCAAACCATTACCCTTACTGTACTGACCCTTAAGAACTGGGAACATCTTCCAGGACCAATTAGTCCACTTCAAGATTGAAATTGTTTCTCAGTGTGTTAAGATTATCGAACACACCAAGTTAAAATATACTTGTAAATATGATATTGTTGGAACAGAAACAGTTAACGGCTGATAACAGGATATGGAATAAGCATAGAAAATGGGGGAGTCCAGGTATTGTTAAATCAGTCCCAACTTCAGTTTTACTGCACTTTCAATTTCTGGAATTCGAATTTTAAAAATTGAAGATCATTTCAGGACCCATAAGATTTATTTATTTATTAAGGTTTAACAACACTTTAACAGCCAGGGTTATATAATGTCAAGTGACAGTTTTACAGGTGAGGAAGCCGGAGTACCTGGAGAGAACCACCAAACAACGACGAGCAGCTGCCAGCTCCCCAACATCGTAACTCCATACTTCAGCCCAGGCAGGGTTAGATTGGTTGAAGACATGTGCATCATCGACGTGCAGTACGCCTTAGTACACGGCATCATCAGGCCCCCATGTGGACAATCGGGGTTAAGTGCCTTGCCCAAGGACACAACGCAGGAGCCCAAATCGATCACTCAGACAATCACCCATCCAAGGACTAACCGGGCTTGACGTTGCTTAATTTCGATGTTCTGATGAGGACCGGTTACCGCAACACCACCACGCCCCCAGAACCTGTTAGAACTCTTGTTAATTTGTGTCAGATAAAGAGCTTACAAATGTTGTGTTAATCTTTAGTTCAGTTGTGATGACAATAAATCAATAAAATTGAAACTGCTTATTATATGCTATGGTGTTGTAGTAATAATTCTTTTCAAGATAAACAAAGCTGCCTGAACCCTGCTGACAGTCTACAGTATGGCCGCCATGGACTTGTCAATATTTCCGCGGATGCATTAATATTCAATTTCAAACACTAATTAAAGGAATAATCATCAAAAATTGAATTAATGAAGCACTGGGTACAACCTGGTGCTTCATTAATTACAATTTTGCTGATGATTTTTATTACCTGGTAAACATATGCATGGACATCACTGTCCAGGTATGGATTATGTGGCAGACAAAATGGTCATGCAAGAGGGCCGGAGAAACAGATTCTTAACTTTCTTTGACCTTACCATACAGTATTCAGAGTATGGAGTATCACCAAATTGTCCTCAGAGAGAAGTTTCAACCCCAAAATACCAATCTTAAATGGCGCACTTTGACATAAAAGAGCACAATGTTTCAGTCAAAGGAAATGTGGATTTAACCTAAGGGTTCATCAATCAAAAACTTTGCTTGGCAAGTTTGCAACAAAATACCTACTGTCTAGGTGGAAATTTAACCCCACAAGTGAGTGTGTGATAATCCACTCTCGATACAATGCACCTTAAAAATACATTGTCTATTAATTGCAAACAGCAAATAGAGTAAATCTCTTTCAATTAAATAAGCAAACTCCATATGTACGGCACATATTTTTGGGTTAAAAAATCCAGTTTAAATATTTAATTCATCATATCGTACTTGAAAGAGCACTAGGAGCTCTGTCAAACAAGATACAATGGATAAATACTCGATTATCACAAGAGCAGAGTAAATGGACCAAATTCTCGCTAGTTGAATATTCCTGTTATATAATTTTGTTTCTACAAATTATACATATAACGCACATACATATTTTTCTTCCTCAACATTAGATAATAACACTGGAATTTCTGGAAGTGCATTGCCATCTGGATCTATTCTTCTAATTCTTAAACTTGCCCTTCTTGGTGGTGGTGGTGATTTCTCTCTAAAATATACACAGACAATGACTGTTTTTTTACTATGTTCCTCAAAAAATGCAATTGTGGTATTTATATAAAGTTATTACTGACTTTTTAAAGTTTTGAGTGAAGAAGAACGCCACTGAAGGCCAGTTTTAATGATATAATGCTATAACAATAGTAGTTATATGAACATGTTCTCTTTTCTTGACTGATGTGCAAAAGAAGAACATTTCTCCTTAACTGGATGCGTGCCAGAAGCCACTATCAGGGCTTTAAAAAAATGAAGGTACCAGAACAGAAGCCTATGTTTTTCCCTGACTCATTTCATATTCAATCAAACGCAAATAATATTTTGCGAAAATAAATTTGTTCTATTATGAGTGTCTGTGGGCACTCTCCAATAATCTGTAATAAAACAAATTTAGAATAACAAATTCAGACCACCAAAAATAATCTAGCCCTCAACCAGTTACAGTATCTTAGAGACAGAAATGGTGACAAAGTACTTCATTTTTGTTTGATCAAGGTGAGTAAAAAATAGAGCGCCCAAGATGCACTCTCATTTTGAGGAATAATTTTCTTATTACGAGTGTACTTCAAAGATGTAAAATCTATAAGTTTATTGATTAGATTCCGTATCAGTAGCGGTCATAACAATTTTTCTGCTATTTACCTAAAAACACAATCGCAAATGGCAATATCAGTAGAGATATCATTTCAGTGATAAAAGACTGTCATCTGCAGACTGTCATCTGCAGAATGAGGTCAACAGAGGGTAAATTTGGTGATGCTACCCTGCACAGCAGGGTAGCATTACTCAATTTACCCTCTGTGAACCTCAATCTGAATCAAGGCTTCAGGAATAAACAGAAAGAGGTACCCAGAAAATAAATTGGGGAATTCTAGCTTCCTGTATGGGATATCATCAGCAAATTTCCCCTCTGGGGACCTCATTCTGCAAATGAGAGATTGCTTATTTCCAGACTTGAGTAACAATAAAAGTCACATGATGTTGAAAGATGCAAACACACACAGGTCTTATGGACTGTTTCAGTGGTATTGGTAATCACAAGTTATTTCCTTCAAAAACTGATAATGCTACATATACATTATCATGACCATATGCATGTCCTGTAATTTGTATCAGATTCGAGGTCGTGTTTACAATCAGATCGCAACAAGCCCGTCAGGGCGAGTTGTGATCCAATTGTAAACATGACCAAGATTCTGAAACAAATTACAGGACATGCATTTGGTCATGATAATACATTTATCTAACAATCCTGTTACATTAGGCCCATTTCCCCCGTTTTTTAGTTTAAATTCGGTTGGAATTGGGCAAAATTTGGAATTTAATATTTTAGTGCGCAATAACAATGCATATAATGATATTATTTGTCTTACCCTTTCTCGTGGTTTTCAGACCAAAATCTATATGACTGTTAGATAAAACAAAGAACATGTCTAGTTTCTCACGAAACACATTCAACATTGCAGTTAATTGCGCGATTCAATACATAAACAATCCACCATGCAACATCCCTACCCCCTCTGCATCCCCACAAACAAAAACCCCAGAAAACAAAAGTAACTGAAAATGACAGTGAGGCAATTTTGAAAAGTAATGCGACAGTACTAATATCACTCTTATTGTGGTGTGCACGCTTCCAGAAATTAGGAAAGAAGTGACGTCATGTGTTTAAAGAGATCCTTACACACTACAAAACTATAATTCCCTAGTGTTTTCGCAAACCACCCACCTATTGATTCGGTGATGGTGACCTTATGAATTGAATTTTGTTTCGAAAAATCATTCATTACTTGATGAAAAAAAGCAAAGCTTTGATTTTTTTTATCAATGTGTACAATTTCAGTCGTGTTGAAGGTATTCTCTCATGTGGATTGTGAGAACTGAAAATGGAGTTGCAATATTCTAATCACCTGAGTGCGGCATTTTGATTGTTAACCTCAAAGACCTATTTCCGAGTTTTATGACCTCAGAAAAGGTGCTCTTAATGTGCAATCATGAGTACACAAAGGCAGTTGTTTCTAGTCAAGTCTTGGCTGCCTTTCAAGGCATCCAAGACTTGACTAGAAGTCACTTCTAAGCCACTGGATGTGTACAGGCTGTGGTCAGGTGTGAATTCAGGACAATTGCCCAGGCCCTAAAGTGTTAACAGGTACTTTAGAGAAGTGATGGCTATGGGTTTTGTTGACTGAATGGTAGATAAAAGTGTTACAATAATAATAATGCTTGTATATAATTTTTTATCTTGATTTGATTTTCGGGGAGGTGTAGATACTTGTTGGGGAAGCAATGACTCGTTGATATACATCCCCAAAAATGAGTCTTGTCGCAATAAAAGATTTTGTGCAAGCGCAATGAACACATAACACTTATATACAGCAATGACCTAAACTGTGATGAATGGTAAAAAAAGAAAAAAATTTCAATTTCATAAAAAGGGCAATAACTCCACCAAATAAACCCTTCATTGAACATGGGTAAGATATCATTGAGATACACCAGCATACCAAATGTGATGTCATTCCAACAAAGTATTTTAAAAGTTAATAAGTTTGACTGTAAAAATGAAACAAATTCAAAGTCCATAAAGGACAATAACTTGAACAAGAAATACTCCTAATAACACCTGTCTTGTACATGGGGATGGGGCTAGACATCAACTAGAGGTTCTGTGAGCAAGTTCACAAAGTAATCCCCCCCCCCCCCCCCCCCCCCCCCGCACAGTTGCGCTTACGAGGACACAACCATATGATATAGCAATTGAAAAGTATAAGTTAGATTATCTCCCCTCGGAAATGTTGGAACGGAATTATATTGCTTCATGCACATCTTCATATGGAGTTCTTCCATTGTGTAAAGTTTCATGAAAATTCAATGAACGGTTCAGGAGGAGTTGCGCTTACGAGGACACAACCATATGATGTAGCAATTGAAATGTATAAGTTAGATTATCTCCCCTTGGAAATGTCGGAACAGAATTATTTTGCTTCATGCGCATCTTCATATGGAGTTCTTCCATTGTGTAAAGTTTCATGAAAATTCTTCAAATGGTTTAGAGGAGTTGCATTTATAAGGATGGACAGACGGCAGACGGACAGGGTGATTCCTATATACCCCCCCAAACTTTGTTTGCGGGGGGGTATAATAAGTTACACTTGCGTACCAAATATGACGTCATTACACCACATATTTTAAAAAGTTAAAAATTTATAGTAATTTCTATATTTTTTATACTTACCAATGACCCAGACATAGCTGGTGCTAACTCTTAAAATATAGGGCCAAACACAAATTTTGCCCCCCAATCCCCAAAATTTGCATCTAAAACCAAAGAAAACATGTCCTGAATGGCCCTCCACACTTCACCTCTACTGCGCATGCGCAGTGTCAAGGACGTTCCGAAATTGGCGCCATTAATCATTCTAATAACCAGTGCCTGGTAAGCGCTATGTACTCAGCGGGGAGGCAAGAGTTCCCAACTCCTGGGAGGGCCATCCCCGTCTGGGTCATTGGTAAGTATAAAAAATATAGAAATTACTATAAATTTTTTAACATTTTTATACTGTACCAATGACCCAGACATAGCTGAATAGTAAAAAGGCTGGAGGGCCAAGGACATAGAGCAAGATGGAATACGCTCAATAATATAAAATAGAGTCATCCCCTCTAGGGAAAAAGAAGTAATAGGCCTTACATGTATCTTTCTTATTTATGATAAATTAGAAAGATACAACACCTTCCAAAATTGAGCATCATACATCCATGTACTCTATTAATATCCAATATAATCCTTATACTAATAATTTTTAAAGTAAGCCAATAAATAAAGTAAGTCTAGAGAATAGAGACTCTTATACTCCTTAAAAGTGTCTGAGGATTGCATAATCATGTCCGTTGACACGTGCTATATTCAAAAGCTATACTTAAAAAACTAAGACTTGAATGAATTTTTAAAACATAAACTTCTCACTAAACAACCATCCCAATAACAGCTCAGAATTACTAACTCCGGAGGAGGTATCCCCTTGTTTTCATAGTAAAACAGGTGACCCAAGGGAACACCCTCCCCCCCCCCCCCCCCTTTTTCTTGCCCTGGGTCAAATAGCCCAGAGCGAAGAGGGCAGCAGAACGGAGTCACTGCCGAAACAGACAGCCTACCTAGCTATAGTAGCAACTGTTAAGTGAATGACATTCTGAGCAGTAGATAATAGACCTAACAATAGAGGCCCCCAGAAATGGACTCAATATTTCTGAGATAAAAAATTCATGAATGTGGATGGCTGAGCGCAATGAGCAGCCTTCAAAAATCTATAATAGCAACACTATTAATGTAAGCCCAAGATGTAGAAGAACTCTTACTTCATGAGCCGAAATCTCAAACACAACTGCTGAGTCAAGATATACCATCAGCAGTATCGATAGTTAATTGAATCCATTAGCAATAGAATGGAATGTAACGTCCTTCTAATAGGCATCAAAGGCAGAAAAAGTTTACGCCCGTAGTAATAAACAGATATCTGTTTATAAATACATAAACTCTAACCGGACAGAGTAAAGGCCTATGCCCGTACGAAGACGGAAGGACCTTAATAACAATAGGTTCCGGATATTAGGAGCCTAACTCTTATGCAAAAATCCAACCTAAATAGTAAAGGAAGTAGTGATTCCGAAACTACGAAAGTGAAAATCATCCATCGATAGTGCATGAAACTCACTGACTCTTCAGTAAAAGAGAAGCCAACAGAATTACTGTCTAAAAGGTCAGAATTTGAAAACTACTGTTTCCAGAGGCTCAAATGATTACTTAGCTAAATAAGAACCGAAGTTAAATTCCATATAGGAATTTAATCTAAAGATTCTAAGTCTATTTATCAAAAAGTTACTAACTGACTTTAGATAAAGAGACATAAGACTCAATTGTAAACTATCATAGAGTGCATAGGTATGAGGTAACATAAACCTATAACCTTAATAATAACAGGCTGCAGTAGATCTTGTCAAACAAGTATACAAAAAAGTTGCAATGAGTAGTATGGAGGGATCAACAATATGAACATAGTGATCCCTACACCAACGACGGAAGAGCCTCCACTTTAGCCGCATAGAATAGCGAAGAAGAGGATCTCCTATAGTAAGAAATTGCGTCCAAAGCTCGTCCAGTACAATGCTTACAATGCAATACAGACCACACAACGGAATACGTGAAGGTTGCGACCTTGCGGGTTGTGATAAAGATGACACGATTTACCCAGCGAAAAAAGATCCTCTCACTGAGGAAGATCTCGCGTTAAGTCCCACAGTAGACATCAGAGTGAATTACCCACGGTCTCTGTGAAGACAGAGATGCTATCAACAGAAATGTATTGTGGTTGTTTATCTTAGCAATACCTGCTGAAACAACAGCGCCGGAGGATACGTGTATCCTATCATTCCGTCCTATTAGATCAATAGAGCGTTAACAACATTAGCTCAGAGATCCGGACAAGCCAACACATACGTCTGCAATTGATTAGCAAGCTGTGTCGTAAATAAATTATCATTGGGCGCTCCCATAGATAGCAAATCTGATTGAATACTTGTTTGTTGAGAGTCCATTCTGACGGCAACAAGCGACCCCCAAGTGAACGGGAGTCCGGTAAAACAATCAGACGACCCGGAATATGACGGACCGAAACAGAACTTGGTGTACTATAACCAACAGACGGATTCTTTCCATTAAATTGAATAACGGAAACGAATGAGTGCCTCCCTGGTTCCGGAGATACGCCACTACTGTCGAATTAACGGACAGGATTTGGACATGCGTTTCTGAATAATGTTCATCCAATGACATAAAGCAAGCCTAAAAAACATTATTCCGCGGAAGATAATTGCTTGCTTAGAGACTGCGGAACCCAAAGACCCTGGCACTTCTAAACCGTTGGGATCAATATTATATCCCAATCTGTTTGACTGGCAACCGTCATAACTATAACACTCGGATCCGGCAACTGCAGTGGCACTCTCTGAGTCAACCACCGAATGTTTGCCCCAGTCTGAACCTCTTGTAACACTAGATAGACAAGAGAACGTGTAAATCGAGCAATTCATGGATTGCTGAAAAGTTGCCGTCGAAGAGAGGCTTTTCCGAGAACGAAGCGACTCTGAGAGAGTTCTTCACCTTACTATCCACGCGCGTGGATGTAGCTAGGGCTGCGTCACGTCTAACCAACTCCAATCAGCCACTGAAGGGCGGAGTTATACGTGAACAAACTACTGCCCTCAAAAGAAATCACATTGAGAATAATATCCCGTAAATCTTTTCTTGAAGACGTAATGATAACACCTCAGTAAGGTGGATTACGTATGATAAAGCATCTAAGTTAAGTCTACTAGACATCATAGTCGTTTCCAACATTGTGGTTGGAAAAGACATAGACGGCGAAAAAGAATATTTCCAGTCTTTAACCACGCCGTCTAGACGCATATGAACTCTCGGTATGCCCTGCTCTGCCAAAATAAATTATTCGTATAAATGATAAAACGGCAGAAATGAGCATTGCGGACAAGAAACTAAACTATCATGCTTGGTAGCAGGCTTATACGCATATATAGCGTCGAAAAATAAAACACATGTTCTAATGACATTATTGGACTGTGTCGGTAAGTCAGGGACAATGTCCCTGAACCGATCCAAAAACTCGAAATCTTTCGAATCCCTTTCGCCATCCTGTCGGACCCTATAAAGCGTTCGGTCGTCCGTACCTGATGCAACCGCGGACCGCACCGACCCAGCGCCGTCAGATAATTCCTGATTCGAGTAAGAAACTGTCGATTGCTGGGATGCTGCGAAACAACTGTGCTAACTCGGATAGCACGTCCGTCACTGAGGCCTGAGGAGAAGCGGTCCTACAATGCATTGCCGCTGGAAGCTCCATGATCGTTACCCCGTGCATACTACCAATATGCGAGGAACGGAGTGTATAGGCCTCGTGTCCCTTGGCTACCGGATGGCGTGACCTATTCGCCGTGGAATCACTGAATGACAAAACTGATCGGATACTCGAGGTCACGTAGCCAATGTGTGGTCGTGTGCCCTGCTGTGAGGATGAGGAAGCATTATCGACAGTCTCTCGGACTGTCAATATAACGGAGCGTCCCGACCGACAGACATATGCTCCGAATGTAAAATATCTGAACCACAACATGCGGTCCCCTATGTTGTTGGACGAGAGAAGGACCTCTCTCGCTCACAGCCCGGACGGACCTGGACAAGCCAGGAACCAGACTAACAGGCTTCCTCCGATCTGTCCTCAATCCGCCGTCACTGGGTGAGTACTAAAGTAATTATAGTGCTCGCATCACCCAAATCTCCTTCCTAGACCGCAACGGACGAACCCGGCAGCCGAACCATTCGATGAATGTACGCTACACCGGGTGAGCTAGCGAATGTCACTCTGTCGATCCTACAAGGGATCTCTTAGGCGATAGACATATTCCATGAGCACTTATTGCCGCTAGCTCTTCATTAACTATGACGACAGAGGCACACTTTTGAAAGACATCTCCGTAACTTTGCGAACAAGAAACCAGAAATGCTTGGTTATAGCAAGCATATAATAATAATATATATAGCGTCGATCAATAATTCGAAAGTTTGTGTGACATTATTGGACTATGTCGGAACTGAGGGACGATGTCCCTGAACCGAACCAAAAATTTCTAAGTCCACCGACGCTATCAGTTTCTTATCCGGCATCGCAGCAATCTGGTCCGACGAAAGAAGCTGTAGAAGATCAAGTCAGATGACATACACAACAGCATATGTTGTTCCGAAAGGGAAAGCTCGAAATCCTCCAAATCCCTTTCGGTATCCCGTCGGACCAGAAGAAAGTTTCGGACGTCCGTACCCGCTTCCGCAGAGCGTCCCGACCCAGCATCGTCGGATAAAAAATATGCGACAGATTCAGTTGATGCTGGGATGCTGCGATAAGCTGTGCTATTCAGGAAAGCACGTCCGTTCCCGAGGCCTGTGCAGTAGCGGTCTTACGATGCATTGCCGCCGGAAGGTCCGTGTACGTTGACTCCCGCACACTTTCCTATGCGAATGTCCGGAGTCTGCAGGCCTCGTGTCCCTGGCTACCGGATGGTGTGACCTGGTCGCCGATGATTCTCTGACTGGCGAAGCTGACTGGATATCTGAGGTCACGTAGCCAAGAGCGGTCGTGTGCGCTGCCATGAGAATGAGGAAGCCTTATTGACAGTCTACTCTGGACTGACTATATGTCGGAGCGTCCCGAGCGACGGACGTATGCTCCGAATGCGAAACATTTTGTACCACAACATCTGGGGCCAAATGTTGTTGTACGAGAGAGGGGCCTCTCTCGCTCGCCGTCCGGATGGACCAGAACGAGCTATGAACCGGACTAAAAGGCTTCCTCCGTTCTCCCTCTAATCCGCCGTCACTGGGTGTGCATTTGGTTGATTTATAGTGCTCGCATCACCCCAAAACTCCTTCTAGACCGCAACGGACGAACCCGGCTGCCGAACCATTCGATGAATGGACGCTACACCGGGCGAGCTAGCGGACGTCAAAGGCCGTCGAACCTACTAGGGTCCTCTTAGGCAATTGGCGTATTTACATGAGCACTTTTCCGCTAGCCCTTCATTAATTGTGACGACGGAGGCACACTGTTGGAAGACATCACAGATACATCACCCTAATCTTGATCGTCTGAAATAGAAATTGATAAAGTAGAGTGACCCTGCGGGGAAAGGACCGGAGTGTCCAATTCCCCACTAACATACCGTGACATACGACGCTTCCCATGTTGTCATCGAAATCATACGATACAGAACAGGAGTTAATGCGAGTACACTGACCACATATAGAATGATTATAAAAGTCAGAGAAAGACTTCCTCTTATTACAATTGATCAAAATCCTTTCAATGTGAAAAGAAAACAAGTCCTGGTACTCGCACCAACCCCTGGCAATCAAAATACATAATAATAATATGATCCATTAATATAGAAAAAATAATTGAAATCAAAATATTTTGAAAAAATATTTTTTCAGAACAGCCCAAGTTTCTGAAAAGTAACGTTGAGCCCCAATGGATCCCAAGCCTAAGTGTGGACAAAAATTTTAAAAATATTTTAAACAATTTATTCAACACTTACGAACAATAATAATGTATCTAGTTATGATTAAAATAACATCAAGATATTATTTTCAAGAAATCCCCCCCTCACACAGAGGGCTGTTGTAAATGTAAACAATGAGTGTAAAAACACTAAAATAAGACTCCAGGCACCCAGGCCCGGAATCAGTTACCAAAAATACACTATCTGATGCAAAACAGAGACTTCCAGGGAAGAAACTGCAGAACATCAGATGGTAGATGCAGAACACAACGCCTAACCACCCGTAGGTGAAGACGTAAACATGGGGAAAAGAACAGAATTCATTCTGTTATTCAGCTAAAACTCCCAAGAAAATTTAGTAATAATAATTACAGAAACTATGCCAAAAGCATGGGAGAATAGCAAGGGGGGACTTAAAGGAAAGGGAGAGAGGAAAACACTGAAAAATCAGTGTAACTAAATAACCAGAATGACAACAAAATGGCTGTTGCCTCGAAAATAGGTAACTTAACATAATTTCATTAAAAAATTTTAAGTTACAGCCCTGATAATATTCTGTCACACATTTTTCCTCTCCTCCTTCTCTATCCTCCTTAGAATCACCATTTCACTAATATTTATGTGTCTGGCATCATTTAAACTGAGATTTACAAGCACAAAGATCAGTCAGATGTTAACTGATGAAGGGCCAAACTTAGAATGATTAATGGCGCCAATTTCGGAACGTCCTTGACACTGCGCATGCGCAGTAGAGGTGAAGTGTGGAGGGCCATTCAGGACATGTTTTCTTTGGTTTTAGGTGCAAATTTTGGGGATTGGGGGGCAAAATTTGTGTTTGGCCCTATATTTTAAGAGTTAGCACCAGCTATGTCTGGGTCATTGGTACAGTATAAAAATATATAGAGTTTAAAAACTTGTTGGGTAACAGACCGACCGAGTCAATGAGACAGTGTAAGTTATTGTGATGAGTTGACGATAACATGGTCTGAGGTTTGCGTCTTGGAGCGTATGTTCCATTGAGACGCGAAGCATCGAGGTTGAACATACGCTCCGAGCCGCAAACCTCAGACCACGTTAACGTCAAATCATCACAATAATGTATATGTTCCAATAAGACACTACTCATAGCTCAAAACCTACATTGTGAAACACGAGAGGTTTATTTACTAAACCCGTGATCGATAAAAGTTGCCTTCTCCAAGGCAACTTTTAACGATCACAGGTTTAGTAAATAAACCTCTTGTGTACCCACGACAGCACTGGCTAAATAATCAATAAACCAGATAAACTCATTTCATCTTAGTTCAAATAGCATATTCTATGTTTACGGCTCAAGTGGTACATGTTACCGTCTGATGTCACAACGCAAAATATGTCAAATGACGTCGCCCGGTTCGTAATTGCTTCATCAATGAAGTGACTAGCAAGCCACTTCATTTTTCTGGATTTTTCACACTGCAGCAAACAGTGTTCCGGATAAAGTGTTTGTTGTTTAAATTACAAACCGATTTATGATTTGAACTAAGATGGAATGAGTTTATCTGGTTTATTGATTATTTATCCAGTGCCGTCATGGGTACACAAGAGGTTTATTTACTAAACCTGTGATCGTTAAATGTTGCCTTTAACAAGGCAACTTTTAACGATTACAAGTTAAGTAAATAAGCCTCTCGTGTTTCCTGATGTAAGGCTTTGGGTAGTGTCTTATTGGAACATATACATTATTGTGATCAGTTGATGGTAATTATGGTCTGAGGTTTGTGGCTCGGATAGTATGTTGAACCTTGACTCTTCGCGCCTCGTTTGAATATATGCTTCGAGCCGCAAACCTCAGACCATGTTACCGTCAACTCATCACAATAATTTATAATGTCTGCGAGTGTGATAGCACTCCACAGACATGAAACGCTGGTGATCTTGGCTGATGTTGATGAAAAGTTGTTCTGTGATACTTCTTTGCAAAGAGATTTCAGAGACCTTTCCAGCAGTGGATAACATCCGAGTATCACTTCAAGCTAGGACGCTCCAGGAAGGACGTTGTATATTCTTAGTAGATTTCACTTTTGTTTCGTGATAGACTATATCAGGCCACGAAAAAACAAATAATTTCTTAAACCGAAAAAAGGTCCCACAAAAGATATTTACGCAAACTTTTGGGGATGTTTTTCCCAGTTTATTTATTTGGAAGAATATTTATAAAAATAACAAGTCAAGATTACTGTGAGATATACATATACAATTAACATACATATTATAATCTTAATATGGAATACACATAGAATTTACTCTTGGAATTTAAGATGAGAACGTTATAAGCTGAATTTGAGAAACGCAATAAACTATTCTTTGTCTTTTATGGTGACCAAGATAAAAAAATACTTCTAGGCTTCAATCAATGAATCCAAACCTACCTTCGAATTCTACAAGATAGACCAAAGACTTCCATATCCCCCACCCACTTTTCTGACTATAACATGCATAAAATGAGCATTTGAGAACTGACACTGTAATTTTATATAACTTATTTGTTGAAGGGATAATGGGTGAAGGTCTAATGCACTGTTGCATGTAAAATTGCCCCACTAATGTTATTCCAGATAAAAACAAGAGTGCTCGTATCGCTGAAGCAATACAATGTCCCCTACCGGACTAATGAGCATTAATAATTATACAAATGTTATAACATGGATGTGATCAGCATGAATTCCGTTGAAGCATTTCCAAAAAAAGTCTAGAAAACTGATATTTTGGCGCTTTTCCATATTTCCAAGTGCCATAATTTACACAAGAATAATGCAATCAGCATGAAACTCAAACCTGATCTGTAAGTCATTGTTCTATTGTAGGTTACCAAGAATGAAATCATTCGGTTGAAGCATTTCCAAAAAAAATCCGGAAAACTAAAGTATGACTGACAGACTGACTGACAGACTGACGGATGGACAGAGTACAAATGAAACTTGATCTGTACGTCATCGATCTATAGTAGGTTACCGAAAATGAAATCATTCCGTTGAAGCGTTTCCAAAAAAAGTCCGGAAAACTAAAGTATAACCGACAGACTGACTGACAGACTGATGGATGGATGGACAGAGTGTAAATGAAACGTGATCTGTAAGTCATCGTTCTATAGTAGGTTACCAAAAATGAAATCATTCCGTTGAAGTGTTTCCAGAAAAAGTCTGGAAAACTGATATTTTGGCGCTTTTCCATATTTCCAAGGGCAAAAACTCACACAAGAATAAGACAATCAGCATGAAACTCATACTTGATCTGTAAGTCATCCTTCTATAGTAGGTTACCAAAAATGAAATCATTCCGTTGAAGCATTTCCAAAAAAAAGTCTGGAAAACTGAAATTTGGGCGCTTTTCCATATTTCCAAGGGCCATAACTCACACAAGCATAATGCAATCAGCATGAAACTCAAACCTGATCTGTAAGTCATCGTTCTATAGTAGTTTACCAAAAGTGAAATCATTCCGTTGAAGCATTTCCCAAAAAACTCCGGAAAACTGATATTTTGGTGTTTTTCCATATTTCCAAGGGCCGTAACTCACACAAGAATAATGCAATCAGCATGAAACTCAAACTTGATCTGTAAGTCATCGTTCTATAGTAGTTTACCAAAAATGAAATCATTCCGTTGAAGCGTTTCCAAAAAAACTCCGGGAAACTGATATTTTGGTGCTTTTTCCCATATTTCCAAGGGCCGTAACTCACACAAGAATAAAGCAATCAGCATGAAACTCAAACTTGATCAGTAAGTCATCGTTCTATAGTAGTTTACCAAAAATGAAATCATTCCGTTGAAGCGATTCCAAAAAAACTCCGGAAAACTAAAGTGTGACTGACAGACTGATGGATGGATGGAGTGCAAACCTATAGTCCCCTCCGACGATGCCGGTAGGGGACTAAAAATTATTCCTTGGTGCCAAATTTTTGTTGAATATGCAGGAGCGAAGCAAGTAAACAAGGGCCATAACTGCACAAAACCCGTTGAATCAAAAATTCCTGCCAACACGCACATCTACACTTCATACTGATACTTCACACTAAGTTTCATAAAAATCCCATGAATAATTTAGGAGCAGTTAAGCGGAGAAAATTTTGTAATAGACGGATGAATGGATGGATGGAGACCGATGGACTGACAAAAAACATTTCAATATCACCTTCCCGACTTCGTAGGCAGGGAATAAAAACTGAACAATCTCATCCATGTACACCTGTACAGAAATATATAATAATATTAGGTCAGTCGTAATCCCTGTGACAGGTACCAAGTCTGAGGTGGTAGGCACAAGACCATTGGTACCTAACATAACAACAGCCTATCATAAAAAAAATGCAATCTTCATATAATGATGTCGTGCCATAGAATTTATGCAAATGATAAAAAAGGTCTTGTCAAAAGACTTTGCACATCCTTTTCCAACCCCAACAAACACACAATTTTCAGAGACATGCTATAAGATGAACTCACTTTTTCAACCCTCTCTGTGTTGGTTTAGATATTGGTGTTTTTCCCAAAGATTTTCTCAGTGCACGCTGAGCCTGAAATGAAAGGTACTTTTCTGGTATATTACATTATCAAAGAAAACTCACAGCATCATGTAAGATACATACCGGTATGGAAAACTCACTGATTTCCTCCCCAAGAATGAATTAACAAGAGGCCCCAAAGGGCCATAACTGCTAACCTGTTTAAAAGATTTAATGTCACATTCAGCATCTATGTGTAGTTTACACTACAAAGCCTAAACATGAAGCCAGGAACTTGAATTAAACAAGCGTGAATCTGATACACCCCTCTCCCACACAGAAACCCCAAAGATGTGGTCCTTAAGGATGCTGTATACCAAATATCAAAAGATTTTGACTAGAAGATCTGAAGAGGGAGATTTTTAAAGAATTTTTCACATTGTGCACTAAGATAAACATCCCAAACAGAGTCCCAAAATGAACCCTGGGTTTGATTTGAACAAACTTGAATCTGATCCTCCTAAGGATGCTGTATACCAAATAACAAAAGATTTTGATTGGTGGTTTTGTAAAAGATTTTAAAAATTTTTTAAGGGTACTCAGTGTTATGCCCTCTGTGGGGCTCCACATGGGTGAATCCACTTTATTTGGACAAACCTGAATTGACATATGATGAGGAACATGTGTATGAAATTTGGTTCAATTCGGCCCAGTAGTTTATGAGAAGTCAATAATGCAAAGTTCATGTCACACATTGGACGGAAAGTGATCACTAAAGTGCTCCTTGAGCTTTGCTCAGGTGAGCTAATAATTCTGGTACGCTTTTAAATTTGAAACAAGAGGCCCCAGGGGGCCTGAGGGCGCTCACCTGACATGGTAGCCTAAATAGCAACCCAGAGAATTGATTTCAACAAGTTGCATCTGCTCCTCCTAAGAAAAGCTGAAACCAAATATCCAAATATTCTGACCAGTGGATCTAAAAAAAGATTTTTAAAGAATATTCCTCATACTGAACTAAGTCATAATTCGGGCTCCCACAGGAAGCCCATATATGAACCCAGGGACTTGGCTTTAACAAACCTGAATCTCACACCCCTAAGGATTCTGCACACCAAATATCAAAACATTCCGACTGCTGGATCTGAAGAAGATTTTTAAAGAAAATTCCTCATTTTGAACCAAGTTACAATTCGAGCTCCCACAATCAGCCCAAATATGGACCTAGGGACATGGCTTGAACAAACTTGAATCTTACCCCCTAAGGATGCTGCATAAAAAATATCAAAAGCATTCATCTGCTGGATCTGAAGATTTTTAAATAAAATTCCTCATTTTGAACTAAGTTGTCATTCAGGCTCCCATAGTGAGCCTAAATATGAACCAAGGGACTTGGCTTGAACAAACTTGAATCTCAGCCCCCTAAGGTTGCTCCATGCCAAATATCAAAACATTCCATCTGCTGAATCTGAAGAAGAAGATTTTTAAAGAAAAATTCCTCATATTGACTAAGTTATAATTTGGGCTCCCACAGGGAGCCCAAATATGGACCCATGGACTTGGCTTTAACACACTTGAATCCCCCCTCCCCCCCCCAAGGACGCTACTCACCACATATCAAACCATTCCGACTGCTGGATCTGCATGAAGAAGAAGATTTTTTAAGGAAATTCCTCATTTCGAACAAAGTTACAATTCAAGCTCCCACATTGAGCCCAAATATGGACCTAGGGACATGGCTTGAACAAACTTGAATCTCACCCCCCTAAGGATGCTACATACCAAATATCACAAGATTCTGCCTGCTGGATCTTGAGAAGAAGATTTTCAAAGAAATTTGCCTGAAATGCACTAAGTTCGAATTTGGGCTTCTATAGTGAGCCCAAATATGAATCCAGGTGGCCGATTTGAACAAACTGGAATCAGATCCACCCCACAATGTTGCATACCAAATATCAAAAGATTCTGCCTGCAGGATCTGGAGAAGAAGATTTTTGAAGAAATTTGCCTGAAATGCACTAAGTTCAAATTCGAGCTTCTATAGTGAGCCCAAATATGAATCTAGGGAGCCGATTTGAACAAAATAGAATCAGATCCACCCCACAATGTTGCATACCAAATATCAAAAGATTCTGTCTGCTGGATCTGGAGAAGAAGATTTTTTAAGAAATTTGCCTGAAATGCACTAAGTTCAAATTTTGGCTCCTATACTGAGCCCAAATATAAACCCAAGGGGCCGATGTGAACAAACTTGAATCAGATCCACCCCACAATGTTGCATACCCAATATCAAAAGATTCTGCCTGCTGAATCTTGAGAAGAAGATTTTCAAAGAAATTTGCCTGAAATGCACTAAGTTCAAATTTGGGCTCCTATACAGAGCCCAAATATAAACCCAAGGGGCCGATTTGAACAAACTTGAATCAGATCCACCCCACAATGTTGCATACCAAATATCAAAAGATTCTGCCTGCTGGATCTGGAGAAGAAGATTTTCAAAGAAATTTGCCTGAAATGCAGTAAGTTCAAATTTGGGCTCCTATACTGAGCCCAAATATAAACCCAGGGGGCCGATTTGAACAAACTTGAATCAGATCCACCCCACAATGTTGCATACCAAATATCAAAAGATTCTGCCTGCTGGATCTGGAGGAGAAGATTTTTTAAGAAATTTGCCTGAAATACACTAAGTTCGAAATCTGGCTCCTATACTGAGCCCAAATATGAACCCAGGGGGCCGATTTGAACAAACCTGAATCAGATCCACCCTCCAATGTTGCATACCAAATATCAAAAGATTCTGCCTGCTGGATCTGGAGAAGAAGATTTTTTAATGTTTTTCCCATTGCCTACAGTGTTAAAAAGTGCTGACTTAGCACTTTTTCAATGTCCCGAAACTGTACCCTATGATAAAACCGATGGCAATTTTTTTTTACCAATTCTTTCTGTTGGTCCTAAGGAAGCTTCACACCAAATAAAAATTCTCGGTGCCGTGCAGTTTTGGAGATATGGGCGTTTTAATTTTTTTCTATTTTTAGCTCCTGCGGTTCCCATGGGGCTACGGGAAAAAAAAAATCAGCATAAATTAGTTACTTATGACCCAATAAGCCCTCACATAAAATTTGGTTCAAATCAGCCTCTCGGTTTGGAAAATAGAAATTTTGGGCGGGGCCAAAAATTTTGCCCCTCCCATAACGACGCCAAGTATAGCCCCACAAACTTCTCTTGAACAAATCTGAGTCTACACCTCAAAAGGAAGCTGCACACCAAATATCAAGTCTCTGCTACTGCTGGTTCATGAGAAGAAGATTTTTTAAGATTTCAGCACACTTTTTGGGTGTGGCCCTACCCACGGGCGGGGCAACTTGATTTGAACAAAATCAAATTGCGATGTCATAACAAACTATTATCTCAAATATCAATTAAATTGGTTCAGCGGTTTGGGAGGAGAAGACGCAAACACCATGTTCACGGACGACGGACGACGGACGACGGACGGTGAGTGATCACTATAGCTCTCCTGACTGAAAGTCAGGTGAGCTAAAAAAAATGGAATGTACAATTAAAACTAGAAGTCATTGTCATGATCTGTGCACTTATCTAGGCTTAACTGCATGCAGGAATTGCGTCCAATTGCATATCGAATGGCATCCAAAGCACGGCAGGTTCTCCTGGTTATTCATAGCAAACACAGGCAATGTTTCTGCCAATGGACCTCAGGGTTACCCGGAGGTCCATTGGCTAAAACATTGCTTGTGCACAGGCCATCTGTACAGAGTTTGATAGCCTTACTATGGTCATAACGCATAGATTAACGTGCAAATCAACATGCTATTTGTGTGCATTTCATGACAGGACTTCTAGTTTTAAACTGTAGGGTCCAGTCCAAGAATCTACAGCATGTGGGCCTGGCATTCTCAAAAATCTAGAACAGCTAAAAATAGGCCGATGAAATCGTCAGATGTGTATCCATAGGCACAACTAGTAGAAAGCTGTATGACGGAGGGCCACCACGGATGCCGACATTATATACACCATACAAGGTATGGGTACATATAGAAATGGATTGGAGGAGTGTCTAATTTGATGGATAAAGGGTTAATATCTCCGGATCAAATTATCAGATTTACATAAAAAACTATACAGCACAGCACATCAGTAACCTGAATAAATATATAAAGTAACATGACAATCGGATTGATATTTTTTTAGTTATCTCATGCCAAAGGGATTGGAGGAGTTTTCAATTTGAAGGATAAAGGGTTAATATCTCCGGATCAAATTATCAGATTAACACCAAAAACTATACAGCTCAGCACATCAGTAACCTGAACACAATTATAAAGTAACTTGACAATCCAAGCAATATTTTTCAAGTTATCGAATGCCAAAGGGATTGGAGGAATTTTCAATTTGAAGGATAAAGGGTTGATATCTCAGGATTAAAATAACAGATTTACACCAAAAACTATACAGCTCGGTACATCAGTAAACTGAACACAAATATAAAGTAACTTGACAATCCAAGCAATATTTTTCAAGTTATCGAATGCCAAAGGGATTGGAGGAATTTTCAATTTGAAGGATAAAGGGTTAATATCTCCGGATCAAATTATCAGATTTACATAAAAAACTATACAGCACAGCACATCAGTAACCTGAATAAATATGTAAAGTAACATGACAATCGGATTGATATTTTTTGAGTTATCTCATGCCAAAGGGATTGGAGGAATTTTCAATTTGAAGGATAAAGGGTTAATATCTCAGGATTAAAATAACAGATTTACACCAAAAACTATACAGCTAAGCACATCAGTAACCTGAACACAAATATAAAGTAACTTGACAATCCAAGCAATATTTTTCAAGTTATCGAACGCCAAAGGGATTGGAGGAATTTTCAATTTGAAGGATAAAGGGTTAATATCTCGGGATCAAATCATCAGATTTACACCAAAAACTATACAGCTCGGCAAATCAGTAACCTGAACACAAATATAAAGTAACTAGACAATCCAAGCAATATTTTTCAAGTTATCGAATGTCGAAGGGATTGGAGGAATTTTCAATTTGAAGGATAAAGGGTTAATATCTCAGGATCAAATTATCCGATTTACACCAAAAACTATACAGCTCGGTACATCAGTAACCTGAACACAAATATAAAGTAACTTGACAATCCAAGCAATATTTTTCAAGTTATCGAATGCCAAAGAAATGGATACAAATGCCGGACGGACGGACAAAGGATGGACGAACGACGGATGGTCAAACAGGACGCTGGCATTATGTGTACCATACATAGTATGGGTACACATAAAAATTGTCGTCAAATAGTCTGGGCGGGCTACTTTATGCCAAGTGTATTGAGGCAAAATTTTTTTAGGCTAGAGTTGTAACTGCTCTTAGATTGATTCTGGGCCTTCCCTTTCTTGTACCTTTTTTTACTGTATAAAAGTTAAATTGCGCCTTTTATCTGTTCATACACACTGCACTACAACAGTACTGAAATGGTTAACCCGATAACCGGTTTGAAAATGGTTACCTACTTAACCGATTTGAAAAAAACGTCAACCGGTTATCTGAAATATCGATAGTGATCATCATTCCAAACTTAAAACATAGGAAATCTGCTGCTTCTCATTTGGGCTAGATTACACCTCGAAGCAACGCCGTATATATTGAAAAATAATCGACTTTGGCATTCAAGACTTCATTAATGATCGGCAGTTTCCATGAGTACTAAGTAACCGCAGAAACTATTCCGTAGTATGTATACAAATGAACGTTGTCGAGTACTCGACAACGTTCGTTTGTATACACATTTCGGAATAGTTTCTGAGAATACTGCTTCCAATTCCTGTAGTTTTGATCCAGATTCGGTGAAATAATGGCTACGGATAACCGGATATTATCCGGTTATAACTCTCGGTTAGTCGGTTGTGAAAATGAGACAACCATTACAGTTCTACACTACACTGCTTTTCAGTCTCTGTTCAAGTTTTATATTGTCTGTCTCTTCAACAAGTAAATGTCAAAGATATAAGATATAAGAACTTTTATCAATAAATCATACTGATACACAAAAGTAGGAAAAACGAAATTCCAAATATTTATTTCACTAAATGTACAATTCTCTTTCACAACCTACCATATAAAATTGTATACTGAATTTTTTCCCAATTTATTCCAAATTATAACAACTCGATTAAACCTTTATCTAACATAACGACCAAAACCGGCCAGCACTATTCTCAAAAATCGCCAATTAATTTTCATTATTTTTTTCATTTTTTGTCTCAAAAACATAGGTTATGACCCCTCGTTGGAACGAGCTCGTCGAGCTCGTTCCAACGAGGGGTCATAACCTATGTTTTTGAGACAAAAAATGAAAAAAATTAGTTATTCAAGAATTATTTTTGCAAGTGTCGTCTGCTTTTCACGTTAGGTAAAGGGTTAAATCAGTATTTCATCTGTAAATAATACAATTGCAGATTTTCTTGAATTCTTCGAGAGCACTTAAAAATGATATTAAGAATCAGTGATTTGTTGTCGTCTACAACTATTATTTGTGGATCACATCAAGATACATCATTGACATTATGATCACTTCCAATGACTATCCTACATTTCAAATTCAAATGAATTGATTACCTTGGAAAATGTGTATCTTTGGAATTCTATTGCTGAATATCAGCCTTGGTAAAGTGCATTGTGCAATTTAACACTTCTGATGGATCACTGATATGGGGGATCATCAGTTTGGTGAGGATCAAAGCGGGATATCTCATGGGCTATGAGGACATTACTTCACTCACCTCAAATTTTTCAAGCAGGTGGTAGGTGGAATTAAACTAAACATCTGTGGAGAGAAGTTCAATCAACAGAGGATATCTACGCTGTTTTTGTGAATATCGGAAATTATCTCAGGAGTATGGACCTTAAAGTTTTATTTTTAAAATGAAAATTTCAGGTCTGCATGAATGAAATAATTCATGATATTCACTAAAATAGCGTAGATTTTCTTTTTATTATATGCTATGTGACATTTTACTGCGCAATATTCAGCCTAATTCATCTGTAAACAGTTTCAAGACAATAACAACAAGAGCGCACGTATCGCTGAAGCAATACAATGTCCCCTACCAGACTAATGAGCATTAATAATTATACAAATGTTATAACCTAGATATGATCAGCATGAATTCCATTGAAGCGTTTCCAAAAGTCTGGAAAACTGATATTTTGGCGCTTTTCCATTTTTCCAAGAGCCATAACTCACACAAGAATAATGCAATCAGCATGAAACTCAAACTTGATCTGTAAGTCATCGTTCTATAGTAGGTTACCAAGAATGAAATCATTCGGTTGAAGCATTTCCAAAAAAGGTCTAGAAAACTAAAGTATGACTGACAGACTGACGGATGGACAGAGTGCAAATGAAACTTGATCTGTAAGTCATCGTTCTATAGTAGGTTACCAAAAATGAAATCATTCCGTTGAAGCGGTTCCAAAAAAAGTCTGGAAAACTGATATTTTGGCTCTTTTCCATATTTCCAAGGGCCATAACTCACACAAGAATAATGCAATCAGCATGAAACTCAAACTTGATCTGTAAGTCATCATTCTATAGTAGTTTACCAAAAATGAAATCATTCCGTTGAAGTGTTTCCAAAAAAACTCCGGAAAACTAAAGTGTGACTGACAGACTGACGGATGGACAGAGTGCAAACCTATGGCCCCTCCGGCGATGCCGGTAGGGGACTAAAAAGCTGCTGATCGTTCATTCAAGGCGACGTCATGCGCCGAAGCGTACTGTCATTTAGGAAGCTACTGAAAAAATTCATCATGTGAACCTGAAAATATTATTTTTCACTCGTGCAAGAGCTCATGAAAAATAAAACTTTCAGGTCCACACTCATGAGATAATTCCAGATACTGACTAAAATAGAGTAGATTTTTTTTTCACTGTATGCAACGAGACATTTTATTGCACAATATTCAGCCGAATTCGACGAGAAATGCGTATGTTTCAAAACAATAACAAAGATCAGCTGATCGTTCCTGATGCGGCGTCGCATGATATCATTTAGGAAGCTACTGAGGGATCACCATTATGATTGGTACTTCAAGCACAAGGAAAGATAAAAAAAAATACCTCTTGTATTCCAAGCTTTGCAAGAAATGCTGCATTTGCCTCCAGATTACTGCGTCGCTTTTCTTCATATGATATTATTGATCCATTCTACAAAGGGAAAAAAATAGTGTAAAATCAAAAATTTATAAAACCCTTAAAGACCTGGAGATTTTTAGAATTTTATGCTCCACCTTGAAAGTCTGTATTTGTATGGCTTTACCAAATGTTTCTAGGCAAGTCTTGGCTGCCTAAGTAGGCAGCCAAGACTTACCTAGAAAAAAAGAGCTAAGGAACTGGGAATGTTAACTTCTAAGTTGGGGGATCAGCTTTGTTGCACTAAAAAGTGTGAGAGAATTTTGACTGGATTCCGACTGTTTCATGATCTGGCATTTCATTTCTCCCCATAACACCAGGGCTTATATTTTGAGGATAATCTGAGAATCGATTCACGCACAAAACTAACGAGAATCCATGTCGATTCTTGCAGCACCTCTACTAGGATTCGCATAAAAAGAATTGAGTTAGTTTAACCCTTTACCTAACATAGTGGCAGCAATTAACCAATACAAGGCTAACCTGACCTAAAATATCCTGATACTTTGTCAATAAAAATATACAAATATGGCTGTCATTGGAAGTGGCTCAATGAGCCGATTCCAACGACATCCGTATCTATAAGGTTTTATTGGTAAATATCATTAATTTTTTAAAAAATTCAGTTTGTTTTAAAAATTAAAAAGCTGTTGGATAAAGGGTAAACATGTGTTATCGGTATGCAACACAGGTTCAACCATGGTGGCCTCATGGGATTCTGGGACACTCAAAGCAGGTATGGATTCTTGCAACCATTTTTGCGAGAATCCAAATGGATTGTCCCAAATTTAGATGAAATAGAAGCCTTCAACACTGTTGAATCCCACCTGTGAAAAATGAAATGCAAGAACATTGAATTTCAGTAGCTATGTTTATCTGACTTACTTGATGTTAACTTAATTTTGCTGTATTTTTTAACAAAATCTTGATCGTCTGGTGTAAGCCAATCACAACCAAATCAAGATTGGATTAACGAGGTCACTCATGTGAGCACAGTACTGTAACAGGACCTTGGCATAGACTTGAAGTGAAAAAAATATTTGAAAACATTTCTTGATCAGTACAAATGTAAAGATTCTTACCAAATATATTTATTGGTGTTTATGGTCACATATTTTGGCACAGTGACAAATCATGAATGTAACTTAAGATCAAATCAAGTTTAGTCAATCATTTATACCCATGTGCCTATTTTACAGGACTTCCACCCCAATCTTTGGTGACTGAGGCCTATTTTACCAGCAAAACAGCTTATTTACCACAGTAAACAAGCACTATTTCACTTCCCGGTTGAAGTTTTCCAAATTTTTTTTTTTCTAAGTGAGGCTAGGATATACAATGCAAGAGACACAGGCCTTCAATTGAGGTATACAAAAACACTTGCGATTCATCATGCTTCTAAATGGTTTGTTGGGTGTTGTTAACCCTGCGACTCAGAAAATCTGTTTTTGTGCAGTACCACTGCACATACTTTCTCAAGCAAGGGTAATATACAACAAAATGCAAATGTGTAAGGCCTAAAAATCTGTTTCTCAGGCCCTCTCGCATGGTCCTTTTGGCAGCCGCATGCTTTCTTTTTATAACCAAAGTAAACTTAAAAAAAAAAAAAAAATTAAATGCTTTATATCCGATATTTTACCCAAGTTAAAAAAATTGATATTTAAATCTGTCCCTTGAATGAAAGAAGGCTTTATAATGCTTTAGCATTGCAAAGCCTTCTTGCTCTCATGGAACGAAATACACCACCACCCATGCTATTCCGTAGATTATGAGGCCTAAAACATAAATCAAGAACACAAACTTTTGATAACCAAGAAATAATTATAGAAATATAAAAATAAACAAGAGTGCATGTATCACTGAAGCAATACAATGTCCCTTACTGGACTAATGAGCATTAATAATTATACAAATGTTGTAACCAAGATGTGATCAGCATGAATTCCGTTGAAGCGTTTCCAAAAAGAGTCCGGAAAACTGATATTTTGGCGCTTTTCCATATTTCCAAGGGCCATAACTCACACAAGAATAATGCAATCAGCATGAAACTCAAACTTGTTTTGTAAGTCATCGTTCTATAGTAGATTACCAAGAATGAAATCATTCAGTTGAAGCATTTCCAAAAAAAGTCCGTAAAACTAAAGTATGACTGACAGACTGACTGACAGACTGACGGATGGACAGAGTGCAAATGAAACGATCTGTAAGTCATCGTTCTATACTAGGTTACCAAAAATGAAATCATTCCGTTGAAGCGTTTCCAAAAAAAGTCCAGAAAACTGATATTTTGGTGCTTTTCCATATTTCCAAGGGCCATAACTGACACAAGAATAAGACAATCAGCATGAAACTCAGACTTGATCTGTAAGTCATCGTTCTATAGTAGGTTACCAAAAATGAAATCATTCCGTTGAAGCGTTTCCAAAAAAAGTCTGGAAAACTGATATTTTGGCGCTTTTCTTTATTTCCAAGGGCCATAAATCAACCAAGAATAATGCAATCAGCATGAAACTCAAACTTGATCTGTAAGTCGTCGTTCTATAGTAGTTTACCAAAAAATGAAATCATTCCACTGAAGCGTTTCCAAAAAAAGTCCAGAAAACTGATATTTTGGTACTTTTCCATATTTCCAAGGGCCATAACTCACACAAGAATAATGCAATCAGCATGAAACGCAAACTTGATCTGTAAGTCATCGTTCTTCAGTAGTTTACCAAATATGAAATCATTCTGTTGAAGCGTTTCCAAAAAATCTCCGGAAAACTAAAGCATGACTGACAGACGGACAGACTGACAGATGGACAGAGTGCAAACCTATAGTCCCCTCTGGCGATGCCGGTAGGGAACCAAAAAATGCTTGTCCACATGCTATTTTACAAATAATGGCCTGAGAAACAGAAGATCTACTTTTGTATGGCCTCAACTTCATTGAATATATTTTCAGGAAAATATTGTCTGTACATGTCTTCGTCAATAAGATACACTCGACAAAACTCAGATCGATTTAAGTGACAAATTAGTTGTCTTGTCCAGGCTTGGAAATAACCCATGAATGATTGTTCAGGTGAATGGGGTGGGGGGGGGGGGGTGGGGGGGGGAGAGAGGGGGGAGTGTCACATCCATTATGAAATATGCGAACGAAGTATAGGTTATGACAAAATAATACACCATAAATTAAATTCCTAATCCAGCTTGTTTTACCTGTCAGACCTGACCTCTCCGGACTAGCTCAACTCATTGGTTACATATTGCATCCACATATGAGTAGAATGGCATTCCATTTATGTCTTAACAGAATTTCCGCCACAATAAACTGCAATAACTAACGCGCAATCTCACCAAAGTGTGACCGTGCGTTAGTTGTTATTATTTAAAGTGGCAGATATTCTGTTAAGAGGTAAGCAGCATGGATGGCGAAATAAAACAGAGAAGGCAGAAAAACATCACAACACATTATTTCTGTAAGTTACCATCACATTGTTCAATGTAATGATGTAACCTCTTTATTTCAAGGCCTGCTTGTCTATACAAATGTAATGCCAATATTACCACACATTATGACAACAAAAGCACACAGTGAATCTTGACAGAATAGCTAGTATATTGGTTTATACAGTGGAGCCCACTTAACTGGATATCTCTTAATTGTATATCCCTGTTAATTGAATATAATTTTCAAACACAAAACCATTTACCATACCTTCAGTACAAATTTGATCTGTTAATTGCATATGGGTTGTAGAGTAAACTCCTGTTAATTGTATATAAATTTTTATAATATGTTGAAAAAATTACTAGACACGCACCATATTCCCTTTATTTATCAACCTTTTTGGCCTCTCTACATCCAATACAGGCATTTATTCTATTATATCTTGTTTGACAGAGCTTTATGAGCTCTGTCAAACAAGATGTAATAGAATAAATGCTCAGTTTATCTCCAGAACATAGGAAACTGACCAAATCCCTGTTAATTGTATACTCCTGTTAATTGAATAATTTTCACTGGCAAAATGGATATTCAATTAAGAGGATTCTACTGTATCTCAGTTTATAGCGGTGAGTGGTGAGGTGAAAATATACTCTACATTACTGTGAGTCTTTTAATAATCGGGGGTATTATTTTAGAAAAAAAACCTTTTCTTTTGATGACATATTCATTAACTGCGATTCGATTTGAAGTTTGATTTGAAATTTCCGATTCATTTTCTCCAATTCAATATTCGATTCAATCAAAATCGGCAATTCGAAGGTCCCTATCTGTGATTCCATCCAAACAGAAATTTTCTGTTACACTGGGAGGGCTTTCCATGGTGGGATGGGTGGGCACACTAGTACTCCATATATTGTTAACAAAACATCCAGTTATTACTTCTTTCTCAGTTTAAACTGGTTAAGTGCTAGAAGCCACTATCAGGGTTCTACTGAAAAGTGCTGAAAGCCTCTATAGTGGCTTCACATTATTGCACTAATTAGTTGTCAGCTCAACAGCAGCAGAAAAATATCAATATAAAATTGTTTTGTTCCAATTTATTGGAGAGTGCCAACTGGCACTCCACTCTCCAATAAACTGCAACAAAACAATTATTTATGAGCATTATTTTGCTAAACTAAGGCTCCTTTTGCTGAAAGTTTGATATCTTTGAAAAAAAAATACTCACATTGCAAATGACCATTGAAAAGTAATTTAGCACTCTATGAGTTAAACTTCCTCAGGGTTCTTACACTAAATACACTTGCCAGGAAAAAACGTTTCATACTTTTTCCTCAGCATGTCAGTCATTTTTCCATACCCATTTGAGGACCTTAAAAAGATGAAAATCTGACTGTTGACTGATTTTTTATGAAAACAGTCAGTTTTAGAAGATACAATATTTGTTTTTTGAAAAAAAAAATTTCTCATAAAGCAAGTTTAAGCAACTAGGAATATAACATAACCAATACAATCTTGTATGACAAAGTTCACTGAACTTTGTCAAACAAGACTGAATTGGTTCAATACCTCTTTGCATTGCGGCAAACATTTGCAGGATGAAATTTTGATATTTCAACACCACTGTGTAGAGGGTTAATTGTTCAAAAATTAATTTCCTCACTTTTTCAATACTCTTCAGGCTTGACTAATGTATTTTCCCAAATTTTTCAAGACCTTTTCCAGACCGAAACAAATTTCTATACTTGTCAAGAACTTCAAAATGGGGTAGCAACCCTGTTCCTTCTATTCCAGCTGAACTGTTTTTTGTAGAAAAATGCCACTGTTGACATTACAAATGAGCGGTTTTCAAATTTCATGTTGGTTCCGGTTTCATTGAGTTTTCGGTTTCATTGGACAAACACAACAATACCTTGCATTTGCATATAGGAAGATGTACCGGTATTTGGCGCCAGTCAGTGTCACAAGGACTCCCTTTCCAGGACAACGCACCTATGCAATATACCGGTACTCTGATTTCCTGAGCGTAATGTATTTGCATAAATTATCTTAAGAATTTCAAGTTTGAGAAAAAAGATTTTTTCCTGTAGTTTTGCAAAATTGGTTCCAGTTCTGCAAAGGAAATCGCATTTAAATTACTAAACAGATGAACGTTTAAAACACGATGTGTAAGAAGTAATTTTGTCACCTATTTTCGCGGTAAATGCCATGCCCAAATGCAATACCAATTAGTACCGCTGTTCTAAAAAAGGGGTATCTCGACTCTGAAGTTTGAAAATGGGGTTAACTTTTTTGGTTGTTTCTATCTTTATCACTGAGAAGTGAAGACCTGATTAGAGTTTAACCCTTTACCCAACGAATTGCCCGCATCCGCCTGCGTAATATGCAAATTCAGCAGCAGAAAAAATATTATTTTTAGAAAACATTTCAACAAAACCATATCATGTGACCCCTCTTTGGAACGATCTCGTCAAGCTCATTCCAAAGAGGGTTCACATGAAATGGTTTTGTTGACATTTTTTGAAAAAATTTAAAAAATGATATTTAAAATAATAAATTATGAAATCGTCTGCGTTGGGTAAAGGGTTAACAACATTGAAGTTGAAAACCGTGACGACAGGTTTTCTGTAATTGTTTTGGTTCCGATAACAAAACCAAAACTGAACCAAATTTTCGGTAAACCGCCCAACTCTAGTTGAACTTTGAGCTTATTGGTAGTTGTATTTGAGGTGCTACGATAGAATGATACCAGAAAAACTTATTCTGCATTTTCCTGATGTGAATTCCCCTTTCGTAGTATCAGCAAATGTCAGTCGTCAGATACCGAATACTGAACCGATACAAAGGTATACACCCTAAAAATACTGAAACCGATACTGAACTCAACATTCCAATACCACCCATCTCTAACCAGCAGCATGCAGAGATATACCCTTTACACCCAAATCCTATTTGGATCTTTGCAAATGTGAAAAGACTAACCTCGTCCTCGCTGTCACTAAAATCGGTAGTTGTATTCAATGCACTCTCTATTTTAAATGGACTGCGTTTTTTATTTAAACAATTACTCGATTCGGAATCTTCAAAATCAGGACTCTCTGTTTTCACAGGTTTATTCTTTTTTTGAGTTGAACTCTGTAAACTGCAAAAACCTTCATCCATCATACCAGGATTCTCACTTGGTTTTGATGCATCAAAATTTAATTTGACTGTTTCTCTCGGATTATAACTTTCCTCATGTGATATGACACTTCTTCTAGGTCTTCTGTTTTGATACATGGTCACTTCTGAAGGATTTTCTTTATTTGCATTTCTACGTTTTCTACTTGAGCCTGTAAAAGTCTGGAAAAAAAATGATGGATTTATATTTGTCATTTATCTCAAGTAACCACAAGTTGAGATGCCCACAGAGGCTAAAAATGTGTTTGGGTATTGAAGATTCGGGTTATCGGATACCCCAAAAATGAGAAGAAATTAGGTTTGCCCTCTACTTACATGTAATGTACCAGCCAAGTCTTCTCTATACCATACAATACTAGAGTCGATCCATCGCCAGGGGGTGCAATACCCCCGCAATCCATCGCCAGGTGGTGTGTTACCCCCGCACCAATACCTGAGGGTGAGCAAGGTCAACAATGTGACATCTTGGTGTTCAGAAAACAATAGGAGTCACCTAAAGGTGACACAAACAAATACCCCCCACCTTTCAGCTAAGAAAGGGAAATAACTGTGTAGAAACAAAATTTTCGCAAGACTTTATACATGTTGCACATCTTCATTGTGTGTATGATCATATTCTGAAGTTTCAACTATGTGAATTGAAAAGTGGGGGAGGAGTTGATTTCAGCATGACGGTACCCTCCATTAAACAATTTCGCGACGGAAGGACTGACAGACAGATGGACTGACGGACACGAGAAATCCAATATACCCCCGCAAGTGTTTTCCGTCTTGGTCCCAGTTTTTGTGGCAAACCAGAAAACCGAATGCCAAGACTCATCAAAAACTGACCAAAAGGTTTAACTGTGTCTAAACTGATCAAACTGTCATACTGTGAGTGAATTGGACTAGTGGCCTGGTGGACTCTCCTCGCTTAGTCTATCTGGTAAAGGGGCAAATATGCTGTGTTCTCGTCACACTTTTTCTCCCTTATTGACTCGTCCAGAAGGGAGAAAATGTGACAATGAGACCATGATATCGATTAGATAAACTTGATTCATTTGTTGCCCTAATTTATCTCACAATCGGGGCGTTTTTGCACTGTTACGCAACTAAAGTTTAATGTATCTGGGCCCTTGTTCCGAATCCGTATCAAGGGCCCCTGATACAAGCGCGTGATTCTGCTGTTGCCAAAACAACGGCATTAATATCCTTTTTCGATCGCTTCACATATTTCCCTTCAGAGAAAACAATATTAAGTGAGGCGAAGCTGAACCTAATATTGTTTTCTCTGAGCCGTATATGACACTGTATCTGCCAACTAAACGCCCTGTAACGTATTTATTTTGCACGGCATGCTAAAATGTCACTGGGGAAGTTAACGCAACAAATAGTTAAATTATGCACACTTTTTGGCATCTTGGGCTGGTTATTATTGGGATTTTCCTGAACGCTCGAGTCGAGGCTTCTCTCTTGAAGTTAAAGGATTAGCTTTCGCTATGAAATGTGGAAAACTCCACCTCAATAAACGATGAACGGCATATTTTAAAATATAATAAACCTTTACACTAAGAAGGATATTTAATTCACCAGTAACTATTGCAAAAGTAACAACCAAATTCACGTTGGCGAAACACACAGTTGTTCCACTTCGCAAGACAGTGTTCAGTAAAGTGAATACCAGTGACGTAATTTTCTCTTAAGTGTAACATCATCACTGACCTCAAAATGGAGATCAATGAACGCTATTCTATTTTTCAATTTGCGCCTTTCCATCGATAAGGCAAATAAAAAAGTTCCTCTTAAAATAGTTTTTTAACACATTTTGTGGTCAATATTGTGAGATAAATTTATCATCACCACAGTGTGTGGTGTCTCCGGAAATTCGGATCAAGTCTCGTTGTAGGCAGAGAATCGCATTAAGACTCACCCTAACTGGCTCGTCGAAATACTGTTCTGTTCCTACAACTTGACTTGATCTGAATTCCCGAAGACACACACTGTGGTGATAATCTGTATTTATGTGTTTATTTTATCTCAATAGGCTTAGCAACTGATCCTCTAGAACCCCTGAAGAATAATCAAAGGGAAGTTTGGCTGAACCCAATGGGGTACAGTGGAACCCTGTTAACTGAATAACCACTTTGTCAATGAAAATTATTCAATATTATTACCACTTTATAGGGCCAATACTTAAGCTATTATCACTAAAAATGTTAAAAAATTTATAGTAATTTCTATATTTTTTATACTTACCAATGACCCAGACATAGCTGGTGCTAACTCTTAAAATATAGGGCCAAACACAAATTTTGCCCCCCAATCCCCAAAATTTGCATCTAAAACCAAAGAAAACATGTCCTGAATGGCCCTCCACACTTCACCTCTACTGCGCATGCGCAGTGTCAAGGACGTTCCGAAATTGGCGCCATTAATCATTCTAATAACCAGTGCCTGGTAAGCGCTATGTACTCAGCGGGGAGGCAAGAGTTCCCAACTCCTGGGAGGGCCATCCCCGTCTGGGACATTGGTAAGTATAAAAAATATAGAAATTACTATAAATTTTTTAACATTTTTATACTGTACCAATGACCCAGACATAGCTGAATAGTAAAAAGGCTGGAGGGCCAAGGACATAGAGCAAGATGGAATACGCTCACTAATATAAAATAGAGTCATCCCCTCTAGGGAAAAAGAAGTAATAGGCCTTACATGTATCTTTCTTATTTATGATAAATTAGAAAGATACAACACCTTCCAAAATTGAGCATCAGACATCCATGTACTCTATTAATATCCAATATAATCCTTATACTAATAATTTTTAAAGTAAGCCAATAAATAAAGTAAGTCTAGAGAATAGAGACTCTTATACTCCTTAAAAGTGTCTGAGGATTGCATAATCATGTCCGTTGACACATGCAATATTCAAAAGCTATACTTTAAAAACTAAGACTTGAATGAATTTTTAAAACATAAACTTCTCACTAAACAACCATCCCAATAACAGCTCAGAATTACTAACTCCGGAGGAGGTATCCCCTTGTTTTCATAGTAAAACAGGTGACCCAAGGGAACACCCTCCCCCCCCCCCCCCCTTTTTCTTGCCCTGGGTCAAATAGCCCAGAGCGAAGAGGGCAGCAGAACGGAGTCACTGCCGAAACAGACAGCCTACCTAGCTATAGTAGCAACTGTTAAGTGAATGACATTCTGAGCAGTAGATAACAGACCTAACAATAGAGGCCTCCAGAAATGGACTCGATATTTCTGAGATAAAAATTCATGAATGTGGATGGCTGAGCGCAATGAGCAGCCTTCAAAAATCTATAACAGCGACACTATTAATGTAAGCCCAAGATGTAGAAGAACTCTTACTTCATGAGCCGAAAACTTAAGCACAACTGCTGAGTCAATGATATACCATAAGCAGTACCGATAGTTAATAGAATCCATTAGCAATAGAATGGAGCGTAACGTCCTTCTATTAGGCATCAAAGACAGAAGAAGCTTACGCCCGTAGTAATAAACAGATATCTGTTTATAAATACATAAACTCTAACCGGAGAGAGTAAAGGCCTATGCCCGTACGAAGACGGAAGGACCTTAACAACAATAGGTTCCGGATATTAGGAGCCTAACTCTTATGCAAAAATCCAACCTAAATAGTAAAGGAAGTAGTGATTCCAAAACTACGAAAGTGAAAATCATCCATCGATAGTGCATGAAACTCACTGACTCTTCAGTAAAAGAGAAACCAACAGAATTACTGTCTAAAAGGTCAGAATTTGAAAACTACTGTTTCCAGAGGCTCAAATGATTACTTAGCTAAATAAGAACCGAAGTTAAATTCCATATAGGAATTTAATCTAAAGATTCTAAGTCTATTTATCAAAAAGTTACTAACTGACTTAGATAAAGAGACATAAGACTCAATTGTAAACTATCCTAGAGTGCATAGGTATAAGGTAACATAAACCTATAACCTTAACAATAACAGGCTGCAGTAGATCTTGTCAAACAAGTAAACTAAAAAGTTGCAATGAGTAGAATGGAGGGATCAACAATATGAACATAATGATCCCTACACCAACGACGGAAGAGCCTCCACTTTAGCCGCATAGAATAGCGAAGAAGAGGATCTCCTATAGTAAGAAATCGCGTCCAAAGCTCGTCCAGTACAATGCTTACAATGCAATATGGACCACACAACGGAATACATGAAGGTTGCGACCTTGCTGGTTGTGATAAAGATGACATGATTTACCCAGCGAAAAAAGATCCTCTCATTGAGGAAGATTTCACGTTAAGTCCCACAGTAGACAACAGAGTAAATTACCCACGGTCTCTGTGAAGATAGAGATGCTATCAACAGAAATGTATTGTGGTTGTTTATCTTAGCAATACCTGCTGAAACAACAGCGCCGGAGGATACGCGTATCCTATCATTCCGTCCTATAGATCAATAGAGCGTTAAGAACATTAGCTCAGAGATCCGGACACATACGTCTGCAATTGATTAGCAAGCTGTGTCGTAAATAAATCATCATTGGGCGCTCCCATAGATAGCAAATCTGATTGAATACTTGTTTGTTGAGAGTCCATTCTGACAGCAACAAGCGACCCCTAAGTGAACGGGAGTCCGGTAAAACAATCAGACGACCCGGAATATGACGGACCGAAACAGAACTTGGTGTACTATGACCAACAGACGGATTCTTTCCATTAAATTGAATAACGGAAACGAATGAGTGCCTCCCTGGTTCCGGAGATATGCCAGTACTGTCGAATTAACGGACAGGATTTGGACATGCGTTTCTGAATAATGTTCATGCAATGACATAAAGCAAGCCTAAAAAACATTATTCCGCGGAAGATAATTGGTTGCTAAGAGACTGCGGAACCCAAAGACCCTGGCACTTCGAATCCGTTGGTATCAATATTATATCCCAATCTATTTGAACTGGCAACCGTCATAACTGCAACACTCGGGTCTGGCAACTGCAGTGGCACTCTCTGAGTCAACCACCGAATGTTTGCCCCAGTCTGAATCTCTTGTAACACTAGATAGACAAGAGAACGTGTAAATCGAGCAATTCATGGATTGCTGAAAAGTTGCCGTCGAAGAGAAGCTTCTCCGAGAACGAAGCGACTCTGAGAGAGTTCTTAACCTTACTATCCACACGCGTGGATGTAGCTAGGGCTGCGTCACGTCTAACCAACTCCAATCAGCCACTGAAGGGCGGAGTTATACGTGAACAAACTACTGCCCTCAAAAGAAATCACATTGAGAATAATATCCCGTAAATCTTTTCTTGAAGACGCAATGATAACGCCTCAGTAAGGTGGATTACATATGATAAAGCGTATAAGTTAAGTCTACTAGACATCATTGTCGTTTCCAACATTGAGGTTGGAAAAGACATAGACGGCGAAAAAGAATATTTCCAGTCTTTAACCACGCCGTCTAGACGCATATGAACTCTCGGTATGCCCTGCTATGCCAAAATAAACTATTCGTATAAATGATAAAACGGCAGAAATGAGCAACGCGGACAAGAAACTAAACTATCATGCTTGGTAGCAGGCTTGTATGCATATATAGCGTCGAAAAATAAAACACATGTTGTAATGAAATTATTGGACTGCGTCGGTAAGTCAGGGACAATGTCCCAGAACCGATCCAAAATTCCGTGTCCAATGACGCTATAAGTCTCTTATCCAACATCGCAGCAATGTAGTCCGAAATAACAATCACTGGAAGATAATGCCAGAAGATATGAATGGCAGCTTCCGATACTACGAAAGGGAAAACTCGAAATCTTTCGAATCCCTTTCGCATCCTGTCGGACCCTATAAAGCGTTCGGTCGTCCGTACCTGATGCAACCGCGGACCGCACCGACCCAGCGCCGTCGGATAATTCCTGATTCGACCAAGAAACTGTCGATTGCTGGGATGCTGCGAAACAACTGTGCTAACTCGGATAGCACGTCCGTCACTGAGGCCTGAGGAGAAGCGGTCCTACAATGCATTGCCGCTGGAAGCTCCGTGATCGTTACCCCGTGCATACTACCAATATGCGAGCGAACGGAGTGTATAGGCCTCGTGTCCCTTGGCTACCGGATGGCGTGACCTATTCGCCGTGGAATCACTGAATGACGAAACTGATTGGATACTCGAGGTCACGTAGCCAATGTGCGGTCGTGTGCCCTGCTGTGAGGATGAGGAAGCATTATGGACAGTCTCTCGGACTGTCAATATAACGGAGCGTCCCGACCGACAGACATATGCTCCGAATGTAAAATATCTGAACCACAACATGCAGTCCCCTATGTTGTTGGACGAGAGAGGGACCTCTCTCGCTCACAGCCCGGACGGACCTGGACAAGCCAGGAACCGGACTAACAGGCTTCCTCCAATTTGTCCTCAATCTGCCGTCACTGGGTGAGTACTAAAGTAATTAAAGTGCTCGCATCACCCAAATCTCCTTCCTAGACCGCAACGGACGAACCCGGCAGCCGAACCATTCGATGAATGCACGCTACACCGGGTGAGCTAGCGAATGTCACTCCGTCGATCCTACAAGGGATCTCTTAGGCGATAGACATATTCCATGAGCACTTATTGCCGCTAGCTCTTCATTAACTATGACGACAGAGGCACACTTTTGAAAGACATCTCCGTAACTTTGCGAACAAGAAACCAGAAATGCTTGGTTATAGCAAGCATATAATAATAATATATATAGCGTCGTTCAATAATTCGAAAGTTTGTGTGACATTATTGGACTATGTCGGAACTGAGGGACGATGTCCCTGAACCAAACCAAAAATTTCTAAGTCCACCGACGCTATCAGTTTCTTATCCGGCATCGCAGCATTCTGGTCCGACGAAAGAAGCTGTAGAAGACCAAGTCAGATGACATACACAACAGCATATGTTGTTCCGAAAGGGAAAGCTCAAAATCCTCCAAATCCCTTTCGGTATCCCGTCGGACTGGATGAAATTTTCGGACGTCCGTACCCGCTTCCGCGGAGCGTCCCGACCCAGCATCGTCGGATAAAAAATATGCGACAGATTCAGTTGATGCTGGGATGCTGCGATAAACTGTGCTATTTAGGAAAGCACGTCCGTTCCCGAGGCCTGTGCAGTAGCAGTCTTACGATGCATTGCCGCCGGAAGCTCCGTGTACGTTGACCCCGCACACTTCCTATGCGAACGTCCAGAGTCTGCAGGCCTCGTGTCCCTGGCTACCGGATGGTGTGACCTGGTCGCCGATGATTCTCTGACTGGCGAAGCTGACTGGATATCCGAGGTCACGTAGCCAAGAGCGCTCGTGTGCGCTACCATGAGAATGAGGAAGCCTTATTGACAGTCTACTCCGGACTGACTATATGTCGGAGCGTCCCGAGCGACGGACGTATGCTCCGAATGCGAAACATTTTGTACCACAACATCTGGGGCCAGATGTTGTTTTACGAGAGAGGGGCCTCTCTCGCTCGCCGTCCGGATGGACCAGAACGAGCTATGAACCAGACTGAAAGACTTCCTCCGTTCTCCCTCTGATCCGCCGTCACTGGGTGTGCATTTGGTTGATTTATAGTGCTCGCATCACCCCAAAATTCCTTCTAGACCGCAACGGACGAACCCGGCTGCCGAACCATTCGATGAATGGACGCTACACCGGGCGAGCTAGCGGACGTCAAAGGCCGTCGAACCTACTAGGGTCCTCTTAGGCAATTGGCGTATTTACATGAGCACTTTTCCGCTAGCCATACATTAATTGTGACGACGGAGGCACACTGTTGGAAGACATCACAGATACATCACCCTAATCTTGATCGTCTGAAATAGAAATTGATAAAGTAGAGTGACCCTGCGGGGAAAGGACCGGAGTGTCCAATTCCCCACTAACATACCGTGACATACGCTTCCCATATTGTCATCGAAATCATACGATACAGAACAGGAGTTAATGCGAGTACACTGACCACATATAGAATGATTATAAAAGTCAGAGGAAGACTTCCTCTTATTACAATTGATTAATATCCTTTCAATGTGAAAAGAAAACAAGTCCTGGTACTCGCACTAACCCCTGGCAATCAAAATACATAATAATAATATGATCCATTAATATAGAAAAAATAATTGAAATCAAAATATTTTGAAAAAATATTTTTTCAGAACAGCCCAAGTTTCTGAAAAGTAACGTTGAGCCCCAATGGACCCCAAGCCTAAGTGTGGACAAAAATTTTAAAAATATTTTAAACAATTTATTCAACACTTACGAACAATAATAATGTATCTAGTTATGATTAAAATAACATCAAGATATTATTTTCCAGAAATCCCTCCCTCACACAGAGGGCTGTTGTAAATGTAAACAATGAATGTAAAAACACTAAAATAAGACTCCAGGCACCCAGGCCCGGAATCAGTTACCAAAAATACACTATCTGATGCAAAACAGAGACTTCCAGGGAAGAAACTGCAGAACATCAGATGGTAGATGCAGAACACAACGCCTAACCACCCGTAGGTGAAGACGTAAACATGGGGAAAAGAACAGAATTCATTCTGTTATTCAGCTAAAACTCCCAAGAAAATTTAGTAATAATAATTACAAAAACTATGCCAAAAGCATGGGAGAATAGCAAGGGGGGACTTAAAGGACAGGGAGAGAGGAAAACACTAAAAAATCAGTGTAACTAAATAATCAGAATGACAACAAAATGGCTGCTGCCTCGAAAATAGGTAACTTAACATAATTTCATTAAAAAAATTTAAGTTACAGCCCTGATAATATTCTGTCACACATTTTTCCTCTCCTCCTTCTCTATCCTCCTTAGAATCACCATTTCACTAATATTTATGTGTCTGGCATCATTTAAACTGAGATTTACAAGCACAAAGATCAGTCAGATGTTAACTGATGAAGGGCCAAACTTAGAATGATTAATGGCGCCAATTTCGGAACGTCCTTGACACTGCGCATGCGCAGTAGAGGTGAAGTGTGGAGGGCCATTCAGGACATGTTTTCTTTGGTTTTAGATGCAAATTTGGGGGATTGGGGGGCAAAATTTGTGTTTGGCCCTATATTTTAAGAGTTAGCACCAGCTATGTCTGGGTCATTGGTACAGTATAAAAATATGAGGGCGTTCATTTTGTGTATTCGCCCTGTTCCCGATGACGTCACTGGGCGGCCGGGCCAATAATATGAAAGAGTCAATGACACTGTAGCTCAACTTGTGTGTTGTGTTTGATGAAAAGAAAAGGATAATGTTCAATGTTTATGAAAGGATTGTGAAATAAGACAAGAATTGTGATAATTGGGAATATGTTCAATTCTGTTCCCTGTATGCTATGTTTTTGATAAAAAATAATATGAGGTGTACACTGTACTAAAGAGCTGAGGGGTGGGTTAATATGGCCTCACAGTTAATGTATGTGGCCCTCACAGTTAACGTATATCAACGAAAGTTACCAAGTTACAGTGATATTATTCCAAAATGAGTCATCCTATCAAGTTAAATTGAAATCCCTTCATAAATATGGCCTATAGACTGTGCTAAAGGTTTTCAGGCTTCGGGCGACTGTAGCCGTCAGTTTCCCAGTTGCGTTCAAAAGGGACTTTCTCATCTAGACATTATATGAAGTCAACCTACCAAGTCCCTTCATAAATATGACCTGTAGACTGTGCTAAAGGTTTTTGGACTTTGGGCTCGGGCAGCCATCATGGTTGAATGATCGCAACCAAAAGGGGACATTCTCATCTGGGCATCATCTGGAGTGATCCTTCGAAGTTACAATGAAATCCCTTCATAAATATGACCTGTAGACTGTGCTCAAGGTTTTCGGGCTTTGGGCCCCTGAAGCCGCCACAGTTGACCAATCACGACCAAAAGGGGATGTCATCATCTAGGCATTATATGGAGTCAAACTAACAGGCTACAATGAAATCCTTCCATAAATATGACTTATAGACTATGCTAAAGGTTTTGGACCCGGGCAGCCATCAAGGCTGAATGATCGCGACCAAAAGGGGATGTTCTCATCTAGGCATTATTTGGAGTCATCCTACCAAGGTACAATGAAATCCCTTCATAAATATCACCTGTAGACTGTGCTGAAGGTTTTCGGGCTTCAGGCCCCTGTAGCCATCACAGTTGGGTAATGGTGTCCAAAAGGGGATGTTCTCATCTAGACGTTATATGAAGTCAACCTACCAAATTACAATGAAATCCCTTCATAAATATGACCTGAAGACTGTGCTAAAGGTTTTTGGGCTTTGGGCTCGAGCAGCCATCATGGTTGAATGATCGCAACCAAAAGGGGACATTCTCATCTGGGCATCATCTGGAGTGATCATATGAAATTACAATGAAATCCCTACATAAATATGACCTGCAGACCGTGCTCAAGATTTTCGTGCTTCGGTCACCTGTAGCCATCACAGTTGACCAATCACGACCAAAAGGGGATGTCATCATCTAGGCATTATATCGAGTCAACCTAACAAGTTACAATGAAATCCTCCATAAATACGACCTATAGACTATGCTAAAGGTTTTTGGGCTCAGGCAGCCATAAAGGCTCAATGATCGCGACCAAAAGGGGACGTTCTCATCTAGACATTATTTGGAGTCATCCTACCATGCTACAATGAAATCCCTTCATAATTATGACCTGTAGACTGTTCTAAAGGTTTTCGGGCTTTGGGCCCCTGTAGCTGTCAGAGTTGCCCAATCATGTCCAAAATGGGATGTTCTCATCTAGACATTATATAAAGTCAAACCTACCAAGTTACAATGAAATTCCTCCATATTAAACATGACCTGCAGACTGTGCTAAAAGCTTTTGGGTTTCGGGCTTCGGCAGCCACCACAGTTGATAGATCATGCCCAAAAGGGGATGTTCTCATCTAGGCATTATACAGAGGCATCCTACCAAGTTACAATGAAATCCCTTCATAAATACGACCTGTAGACTGTGCTAATGGTTTTCGGGTTTTGGGCTCGGGTAGCCATACCGGTTGCCCGATCGTGACCAATAGGGACATTCTCATCTAGACATGACCCCAAACCTGCATATGAAATTTCGTGACGATCAGACAAGAACTGCGGGGTGTAGCCCGTGCTAAAGGAAAATGTGAACAGATTCACAGACTAACAGACTTCCGCACGCGTGATGGCAATAGCTTATCTTGACTATGTCAAGTTAAGCTAAAAATTGATTTTCATTATTGGCCCGGCGGCCTGATGATGTCAGTGTTCATTCAGCATTTCGGAGCATCAAGCTGCCGAGGTCACTCTCCTTCACTTCCGAGAAATATCGATATATTTTGAACGTGGTCTCAAACATAATGTCTGGATCTTCATTCCATGGTTGCACAATAAACTTAAACTATTGGAAGTGGCCTTACTAAGTTAGCCCAAAAAGCTTCAATGCTGTGACGAAAGTGATGGTTTTTTGTTCATTAAATTATGTGGAGTTCAGTAGTACATTATTTCTCTCCTTGAAAATCCAATGAAGCAATACCTACATGTACCTAGTGCCCTTGAATATTTATTAACAGTCCATGTGGTAATAATAGTAATAACATGATTTTGTAGGGCATTATGGTTCATTAATGGCCCTACAGGAATGATAAAAAGCCCTTGGGCCTATCAGCAGCCCTCGACTCCATCTCGGGCCGCTAAGAGTCCCTTGGGCTTTTAATCATTCCTGCCGGGCCATTAATGAACCATAACGCCCTACAAAAACATGTTATTGCATAATTAACAGGAGTATTCAATAAACAGGAATTATGCCACTTTCCTGTATTCTAGAGATAAACGTAGCATTTATTCTATTATATCTTATTTGACAGAGCTCCATGGATGTACTGAGGCCAAATAGGTCAATAAACAAAGGAAAACTGGGGAGAGTCAGGGTAATTTCTCGACAGGTTACAAGATTTTTTATTCAATTAACAGGAGTTCACTCTATAATGTATATTCAATTAACAGGTCAAATTTGTACTGGAGGTATGGTAAATGGTTTTGTGTTGGGAAATTATATTCAATTAACAGGTAGAGTGCAAATTATTTTTGGTCATCAAACTGTTTACATGTCGTTGCCTTGTTAAAATCTAGAGGAGAGTGCCTATAGGCACTCTCCCCTAAATTATAACAAGGGAAAGCCCATTAAATAATTTCTCTTAGAAGATAATATGATGCATATCTACAGAATATGAAGCCTTCAGGTCTTGGTAACTGCACAAGTATCAGGATTTCAAACGTCAACGGAACCGAAAAATCGTTTCCGTGGTTTAAGAGACACGGAACCCACCGGTAACGAAATTTAGGTACCGTCTGTGAGCAATTATGGGAACCTTTTTGAAGTTTTTCCGAATCGAGGGAATTTTATATCATTCCTAGCTTTTTAGATTTCAGACACGTTTCCCTCCTAGATAAAACTGCCTGCATACATGGATATACTTGTAAGTTATATGTGAAATGACATTGGGACGTTTCGGTCCCGAGACGTTTCGGCCTCCTATATTAACAGTCCGAAGTGAAGGGAATTACCCCCAGCATGATAGATACCAAACAGAGGTTATTGGGATGTTGATTTTTTAATATATATTTATAGTTTTAGATATTATAACGCCAGTAAACCTGTGCATGATACCTTTGTTCAAATGAAAGTGTCAATGACACTGTAGCTCAACTTGTCAAGACAAAGACATGTACATGTATAGTATGTGACACAGCAATGACAAACATCTAGGTAATGACCTGATAACAAAGGTACATATAAAGTATTGTAACGGTCTGTACATAAATACTGACCGTTGCCTGTAACAAATGTATAGGTAAAGTATTGTAAAGGTGGGTGACAGTCAGATGCTGAACTAGAAAAAATCTTTGAGTCCCAGAGTGGGTCTGACTGAACCCCAAAATATTTGTTCTCATAGCACAGTGATAACAAAGGCACCCCAAAACACACTCGTTCCTGTTCCAAGGTGAAAACAAAAGTACTCAAGAAGTTTTGTGAAGATCAGTTCATAAATACGAGCTGTATAGAACTTGTGACAAAAAACTGATTGGACCTAATTTCGGTACAAAATGGCCACTGGCAGCCATCTTGAATTTTGGACCGTACCCAGAAACACTCATTCTCATCCCAAGGAGATAACAAAGGTACCCAAGAAGTTTTGTGAAGATCGGTTCATAAATACAGCCTCTACCCTGAGCCGTATTGACATGTGTGCTTACATTGTGTAAGTAGCACTGAATAAATCAAAGTTCATCTAATTTGCATAATTTCTGCACGAAAAAAAAACCCTTACAATATGTGATGTATTCCATGTTACTAAACATTCATACAAAAATTTATTAAAATCAGAACTTTCATACAGAAGTTCTATACAAAAGACTGATTGCACTAATTTTGGTACAAAATGGCTGCTGGTGGCCATCTTGAATTTTGGACCACACCCAAAAACACTCGCTCTCATCCCACGGTGATAACAAAGGTACCCAAGAAGTTTCGTAAAGATTGGTTCATAAATATGGCCTCTAGTATGAGCTGTATAGAGGTTGTGTACAAAAAACTGATTAGACCTAATTTCGGTACAAAATGGCCACTAGCAGCCATCTTGAATTTTAGACCGCACCCAGAAACACTCGTTCTCGTCCCAAGGTGATAACAAAGGTACCCAAGACATTTCATGAAGATCAGTTCATAAATACAGACTCTAGTCTGAGCCGTATTGACATGTGTACTTACTGTGAGTAAGTCGCACTGAAAAAATCAAAGTTCATCTAATTTGCATAATTTCTGCACGAGAAAAAAACCTGTATTATATGTGATGCATCCCATGGTACTAAACATTCACACAAAAAAATTATTCAAATCAGGGCTTTCATATGAAAGTTCTGTGCAAAAATCTGATTGCACCTAATTTTGTACAAAATGGCTGCCATCGGCCATCTTGAATTTCGGACTGGACCCCAAAACACTCGTTCTCGTCCCACGGTAATACCAAAGGTACCCAAGAAGTTTCGTAAAGATCGGTTCATAAATACGACCTCTAGCCCGAGCCGTATTGGCATTTGCACTTACAGTGCTGAAAGTAACCCCCAAAAACATCAAAATTAGTCTAATTTGCACAATTTACGTACGAGAAAAAACCCTGTATTATATGTGATGTATCCCATGGTACTAAACATTCATACAAAAAATTATTCAAATCAGAGCTTTCATATGGAAGTTCTGTACAAAAAACAGATTTCTGCATCGTCGGTACAAAATGGCAGCTGGCAGCCATCTTGAATTTCGGACCGCACCCAAAAACACTCGTTCTCGTCCCACGGTCATAACAAAGGTACCCAAGAAGTTTCGTAAAGATCGGTTCATAAATACGGCCTCTAGCCCGAGTCATAGCAGCTTGGCACTTACAGCTCTGAAAGTAACACTAAATAAATCAAAGTCAGTCTAATTTGCATAATTTACGCACGAGAAAAAAACCCGTATTATATGTGATGTATCCCATGGTACTAAACATTTATACAAAACTTTATTCAAATCAGAACTTTCATACAGAAGTTCTGTACAAAAAACTGATTTTTGCATCATCGGTACAAAATGGCCACTGGCAGCCATCTTGAATTTCGGACCACACCTAAAAACACTCGTTCCCGTCCCAGGGTCATAACAAAGGTACACAAGAAGTTTCGTAAAGATCGGTTCATAAATACAACCTCTAGCCCGAGCCATAGCCAATTGTTGACGGACGGACAGACAGACAGACGGACAGACGGACGACGGGCCATGACAATAGCTCAAATTTGACTTCGTCAAAGTTGAGCTAAAAACTGCTTTTCAGTTTTCAACACATACTGAACACAGGCGCTTGTTATTTTATCATACTTAAAACAATTCTCAGACACACAATAAAATTACTTGTGATAATGTTACTGACGAAAAAAACGTCAAGATGTTTACAGAATGAGCCAATCACATTCACTTCAGCAAAAGGGTCCCGCACTTTACTCATTCCGAGAATGTTATTGGTTGAAATGTCTGCAAACGGTACACACGTGTTTTTCCCACTTCAACTTGTTTCTGTATTTGATGTAAACAGCATTTCGTTTCTATCACAGTGATGATTGTTCACCAACGAGCAGCTCTTATGAGCATTTCTTTCAACAACAAATGTTTCAATGTCTTTAGTGACAGATTGAGTGGGTAACGATATTTCGGTTCCGTCATTTTGTGACCACGGTACCGACACGCTACCGGTAACGATCGTTACCGTGAAATCCTGACACTTGCTGCACTTCTGAACAAAGCCCAAATATGGGCTTCCATCGCTCTACCAGTTAAGTACACTCCATAGTTTTTACAGCCAGTGCTTTTTGTGGGGAGTGGTGTCACACAAACTATTGTGGTTTCTTTTCCAAGTCAAGGGGCATGAAGTTTTGTTTACTATATGTTCATGTTCCAAAACAGTGAAAACCAAGGTTTTTTCCTGAAACTGAACCAAATCTGAAAAATCAAAATCACCCAACTCTATTTATACCATGATCTACTATATATAAAAAGCCTATGACTAGTGCTGGAAGGTTAACTGAAAATACAACTAGGTTTCGGTTATTTAAAAACACCGACCGACCTGAATGTGAGATAACTGTCAGTCGGGACACGCAGTTATTCAACTGCACAATCTTGAATGCTGTCACTTTGTGTAATGTGTTAAATCAAAAGGGCGGAAATAACAGAAAAAAATCAGAGACCGGTGGGCCTAATTGATAACTTTTTTGGTCCCATAATATAATTGTATTTACATATTGAATAAACTTTCTTTCGAATGATGAATGAAATGATAAAATACACCCTATTCAGTGTGAGATTGAAAGTTTCACCTGGCTTTGGACAAAAATAAAACAAACATTGAATTACCAAAATGACCACACTTTTCACTTGAATGCAATATCCATGCATCTGCTGCCCACTATGTATATGTTTGAATGGAATTAAAAAAAAACAAGAAGAATGTTACTAAGCTAACACATGCCCCCCCCCCCCCCCACCCCCCTTGTGACCATCACCTTGCAGATGTGGCGGAAACTATTATACGCGACACACCTTCTGACTGTCCTTAACATTTGTAAAAAGTTTAACAATTGTACTATGATTCGTTTCTGGGTTATGGCTGAGACACGAATATTGACCGATTTTTAGTGTGACCTTGAAATGTGACCGTGACCTTGACCTTGAAGGTATGAACTCGGCTGTGGTGTGTGACACATCCTCCCATGGTCCTTTATAATTGTGTTAAGTTTGATGACTGTGGCCCTAACTGTGTTCAGTGTGACCTTGAAATGTGACCATGACCTTACGGACCTGGCTGTGCTGCGTGACACATCCACCTGTTGTCCTTTATAATTGAGTGATGTTAGATGATTGTAGCCCTAATAGTTTTGGAGTTATGCTTGAGACACTATTTGTGACCCTGAACATATGAATGTCAATTGTGACCTCCACCTTGCAGATGCAGCGGAAACTATTATACGCGACACACCTTCTGACTGTCCTTAACATTTGTAAAAAGTTTAACAATTGTACTATGATTTTCTTCTGAGTTATGGCTGAGACACGAATATTGACCAATTTTTAGTGTGACCTTGAAATGTGACCTTGACCTTGAAGGTACGAACCCGGCTATGATGTGTGACACATCCTCCCATGGTCCTTCATAATTGTGTGAAGATTGATGACTGTGGCCCTAACCGTTTTCGAGTTATTGGCTCGGACACACACACACACACACACACACACACACACAGGGACGGACACTTCAATCACTATATGCCAACCGACCTAAGTCGGGGGGCATAAAAAGTTGTACACTGTACTTGCACCAATAACATTTTCAAGACTGCAGGCAAAGATTCAGGGCTTTCAGTATCAATACATGAAACTCAACACGATATTCATTTATTTTCATGACCTTCAATACCAATGGTAAAACAATGTATCTATAAAATGATCATTTTATCAAATGCGGTTTCCTTTGCTGAACTGAACTTACCACTTGCTCTGCATTTATACTGTCAGATATATTTATTTCTACATGTATTTTTGAAATCTTTAACCTCAACGTAGGTTTCAAATTCACAGTTGAAGTCCGATAAAAATTAGGGTTACAATGACCTAAATGGGCGACTTTTACTTTGTAAAAATTTTTAGCGTCAGCATAATTGTTTAGGGTTGGTGTGGGTACTCCAAACAAAGGGATTTCTTTTCTTTGGCCTGACATTTCTCAACATTATATCTTCAGCATTTTTTATCCAAGTTGTGCATTGCTACCACAGCATTTTCCTCTTGTCTTGGGGGAAGGGGGGGGGGGGTGGGGTGGGGGGGGGGGGCTGCCAATGCAATTCAACTGTATATCTAGGGCTCTGTGAACAATCTTCATTGTCTTCTGGATTAATGGTTCACTGTACATGTGCTGAGCTATATATAATCTCATAATTTTAGAGAGGAGAAGGTACTTGCACTTTGAACTTTTATTAAAACTAATATTTGGGAAAAAACCCAAGTGTTTAAAGCATTTAATACTTGAATATATTTCTCTAAAAAAAAAAATAAACCGAAACCAGACTCAACTCGTTTTAAAAAAGAAAACGAGTAGAAACCAAAACCTTGGGAAAATTTCATAACCTCCCAACACTACCTATGACATAAATTTTAGCTTTACACACCAACAGTGGTGAACACGCCAGCAATGGGATTTCAATAGCTCAAATTTACACCTACAGTGGAACTGCATCCAAGTTGAGCTTTGGTGACCTTGCCTTGAATGCAAACTTGTCTAAATTTATCACTCGTTGCCTCATGAAGAGTGAAATGAAAGTGGTAATTATTTATTACGTTTTTAAATAAGTTTACCTCATAAGATACCAAAAATTAACAAACATACATTGTCTTATGTTAATAAAGCATCCATAACTCAAAATAGTATGTTATTAAAATGAAAAAGGCCCCACAATTTGTGTGTTTCGTTTTCTAGTTCGTTTCAGCAATAAAATTGCCAGTGGAAGTACCGCCCACCGGTGTTCATGTAAACAAAAGCAGATTCGCACGTGTGAATGTTGATTTATTTAACATTCAAACTCATAATAATATGACGATCATAGTATAAATAAAATATACCCAAAGTAGCTTGGTGTACCAAATGTTCACCATGTCAAGTGGTCTTTCGAAAATATGGTTTGTTTCCATTCTTTGGAGCATGATAGCATTAGCTAGGATGGTTTCCTAGGACCACTGACTGGACCTAATTCACCATCAATCGTGCTTATCATATTATGTTAGCTCCTTACACCTGCTTTTAAATCGTATAATTTAACAACACAAAAAATTAGGAAACATCCATTTTCAAAAATTTATTTCACAAAACAAACTGTCTCTTTCTGACCATTTGGATTCTCGCAAAAAATATAAGCCCTGATTCCATGCAAACTTTCTGTAATAAGCAATACAGAGGCTCTATTTCCCAGGAAGAAAGTTAACACTGAACATGTGCAGACTGCCCTTGAAAGTGTCATGTTCCTGTTTTGTTGAATGTACTGAAGTGAAAACAATCAATCAGCTTAAAAAATAGAAAACACATCAAGCCATTCAGTGCATTCACCCAAATAAACTCATTATAAAGCAAGCCGTTTGTTTTCACACTAGTTGAAGGAACATCCTGATCAAATATTCATTATGCATGAAACTCATTAGTTAACATGCATCCAGGTCAAGTCCGAGACTCCCTCCCCCTTCCCCCAAGGCATTTCACACCCAAAATCAGTGTTCTGGCAGTTGAACGTCTTGTCCATAGACCAATTTAATGGTTTCTGTAGTATTCAAGCCAGAAAATAAGCAGCCTGTCATTTGCAAAATGATGTCCCCAGAGGGTGAATTTGTTGATGCTACCCTGCACAACAGGGTAGCATCACTAAATTTACCCTCTGTGAACCTCAATCTAAATCAGGGTCCCAAGCCTAGACAGAAAGAGGTACCCAAAGGATAAATTGGCCCACTCATATCATTTAGGCTAACTAAACGTCTCTCATATCATTTAGGCTAACTAAACGTCTCTCATATCATTTAGGCTAACTAAACGTCTCTCATATCATTTAGGCTAACTAAACGTCTCTCATATCATTTAGGCTAACTAAACGTCTCTCATACCATTTAGGCTAACTAAACATCTCTCATATCATTCAGGCTAACCAAACGTCTCTCATATCATTTAGGCTAACTAAACGTCTCTCATATTAGAATGATTTGGTCATATGGAACATCAATTCCCCAGTTTTCACAACACAAAAATAATAATCCTGACCTTCCCACTTGGAATTTTGTGAAATTTACTAACTTATATGTTGCTTCTGCAGTTAAAACTAAAAGTCCTGTCACAAACTGTGCGCTTATCTAGGCTTAATTGCACATAGGAATTGCGCGCAATTGCAATAGCAAATGGCATCCAAAGCACGTCAGGTTCTCCTGGTTACTCATAGCAAACATAGGCACTGGTTCTGCCAATGGACCTCCAGGTTACCCGGAGGTCCATTGGCTAAAACATTGCTTGTGCACAGGCCATATGTACAGAATTTGATAGCCTTACTATGGTCATAACGCGTAGATTAACGTGCAGATTGACGTGCTATTTGTGCGCATTCCATGACAGGACTTCTAGTTTTAACTGTAGTCACAGTAAAGCAGGGTTTAAAATTCATGTGAGGATCAAATAATTCTCGCAAGGAAAACAAAGAGAATCAACTTTGATTCTTGCCATGGATTCTAAAAAACGTCCTACAAGGCCTAGAAAATTCTAGTGCTGAAATGGTTAGCCAGATAACCGGTTTGCAACCAGTTATCAGCATAACCGGTTGGAAAAGCTGTCAACCAGATAACCGCTATACCAAAAGTTTACAGGATAGCATCAGAAAAATAACTAGTATTTGACCGCAAGACGTTAGAATTCTTTTGCCATCACAAGCATTGTCAAAGCTACCAAACATTTGTCCAGACCTGCATTTTAATGGTGCGGCATCACTCGCGCAATTACAATTTGCGGCGAACAATCAATCATGCACATGGAAAAAAAAAAGCAGTTACTTTTTTAGTTTACATCAACAATGTCAGAGTTTCAGAAACTGTGTCTGTAAACACTAGGCTGCCTCGCCTGTTCGATTAATCGAATAATCATCGTAAGGTGCTATAGTCTACTATTATTTTTCATAGTCGACTTTTTTTTTGCTGTCTATATCATGCCGCTGAATGATATTGGTCTGCGAGGGACACGTAACGTTTCTCGGTACCTGTTATCCTTCATATTCATTGTTTATATCATGAAAATAGGCAGTAATTTTTACTTTTATCGCATATTATTTCATGAAATGGACGTTGTCATACCCAAACTCCATTCTGGATGAAGCTATTGTGAACAAATTGTTGATAATCCATGTTAATTTTTGACATTTTAATTTTTAAATCCGATAAATTTAATATTGATGTGGTATTTATTGACACAAAATTTCTGAAAGAATGTAATATTTTGAAGTGTTAGCATCACGTGACAGTGACTGACACAAAGTTTATTACATCAATGAAAAAATCTTCAGTGTGAGTAATGGTGCTTTCAGAATAAATTGACTGTTTGGTACTTAATCTGTGTTTTAGAAAAACCATGTTTTGATTTTGTTGAACTGTTTAGAAGTATGAATGTATGTCATAAAAAATCTATTTTAAAATCTAGCATTGTAAAATTTGTTTTTCAGTTGTCAATGTCGGGCGAGGGGTAGAGCTGTAGGTTTACTGAAACCGAACCGAGGTTTTTAGTTTTTTTTTAAAAACCGAAACCCAAACCGTCGACATCCCGTAATCTAAGGTTTTTCGGGGTTTTTTTATTAAATACTCTCTTGCTGCAGAAATTTACAGAAGATAGACATCCCAGAGTAGTGAGAGTACCCGGACACTGCCAATGGCAGTGTCTGGGTACTCTCACTAATCTGGGAAGGCTACATTCTGTGAATTTCCGACATTTCAGTTCAGTTGTGTTTGCAGCTTTCCTCAAGTTGCATGTAGGTGTCAGACCTCGAAAAATGGACAAGCACAATAAAAGTTCTGTATATTTAGGTAATTATTATATTGGCCTTCCTGATTCTTCATGTATTATAAGGCTTCCACGTTTACACGTGTAAACGTGAACGTTTCGTTTATGGGCATTAAACGTTTACAGTTCTGGTAAACGTGTACACGGAATGAAGTTTTAATAGAGTAATTTCAGAATTGCAGATTAATGCAGAAAGTCAAAGAAAAAGAAACCAAAAAATAATTTCCAACTTTGTAATGCAATATTTTGGTAATGCTTCAGAAAAACTGTGTACTGGTTCCGACTGGCGCCGCCACCACAGTAACCGAACGAAGTCATCTTCAAATCATGTGATATCATATGTGACACAGTCACGTGAGCCGCATGGCACGTGCTTATCTTTGGTGTTTCCTTCGAAACATGTGTGGAATGTTTTAGTTTATTCGGATTTACATGTATATTCCCAAAGTGATACACAGTTGTTCTCGATGATTTCGTTCACCTGACATGGATTATTAATTTATTATTCACACATGGGATGATCTTAGGATCGATTTATGGAGTTTGACAGACAGACTGGCACTTGCGGTGTTTGAAAATTTGGATTCCCCTGCATGGTTTGTAGACTTTGTTTATTTTTGCGACATTGCATTCCACTCTCAAGTCCGGGCAACTCGCTCCAACATTACTGTTTGAAAAAATACAAGGAATTTCACCCCGAACCCACCAGAATGAGCTCAGAGACCCCCATAAATTTCAAAATTTACCTGGGGGAGAATCCCCCAGCCCCCCCCCCCCCCCCCCCCCCCCGACCGAGCGACTTTGCCTTCAGCATCTGCATGCTGTGATCGTTCGTCTACGTCGTTTTTGGACGAACTGTAAATCGGCTGTCTCAATAACATAAATTGTATGCCCTGTACGCAAAGATATGATGAACTTACTGTGTATTATTACACACTTCTATCAAATATTGACTACTTGCATTGTTACTGTTAGTACGTGTAAACGTTTACATTTCGTTTACAGACAGTCGTTTAAACGTTTACAATTTTGTCTAAACGTGGAAGCCTTAATGTATTATACAGCTTATTTCGGGCATTCATTGAGTTTCACTCAATTTCACTACCATTCAGTTATGATTCCAGACATAAGAATGAGTTTTATTGAATTTTACTTGGCCTCGTGAACAAACCGAAAACCGAACCGAAACGAGGTTTTACTCCGCCTGAAAAACCAAAACCGAAACCAAACAAGAAATTTAAAAACCTACAGCTCTAGCGAGGGGCTCATGGTCAATGGGGCATAATAATTTCTTAACACACCCCTTTCATGTGCCACATATTCCCACCAGAAATTTCATTGCGAGGAATAGGTAAATGTAAATGTGGAACTGTTTATGACTTTTGTCTAAGCAGAGAACAGAAAAACATATTCAAAAATTAGGATTAGGCCATCAAAAAAAGAACCTCTGTTTCTCAGGCCCGCGCGCATGGTCATTTTTGGTGCGCATGCAACCTTTTTATGACACAAAAAAAAATCTTCAAAAAATCTGAGATATTGTGCTCATTTCGGTAAATCGATATCGATGCGTTCGCAAATTTTAAATTAACACACTTCAAGCTTTTTCTGCATCATACCTTAATGAAGTGGGTGGGTTCTAGCAATATTCACGACAGAAAGTGTTTTATTCTGTAAAAGGTAAGTCATCATGACAGCAAGAAGGAAGGTGTCTTTCAGTCTGACAACAAACAGTCACAAAGGGGAATGGTCAATTCGCACCACGTTTGATTCGCACCAACCCTCAGAAAGTCTGCAAAGTCAGGCGCTATGTTGAATGGAACACAGTCTCCTGGCATTTATTTTTAGTAACATTTGTATTGTAAATGGCCGACATTGGGAATTTGTGTACTGTTATTTGAAACCGTTACGAGTTTCCCAGTTAAGTTAAATAAATGCATTTGAGATGCAGGATAATTGGATAACTAATAGTAACCGTTGCTTGATATAAAAGTAACAGTCATAGTTGAAAATAAATCGCATATAGGCAGGTATGTGCGGTCGAATTGGTTAATAAAAACACGCAAACATTCGTTTTGTATTTCATTTTCAGATTTCAAAAAAATATGATTTATGGATGAACTGCCGGTTCAAATGGGTTGTGATAATTTTGAATATAATGGGGAAAAATTGCGATTCACGATTTTATTAGGCCTGTTGTGAAAGGATTTTTTTTTTTTGGTCAAATAAATCTCTGAAAGTTGGCACTTTGACATTTGATTTGTCCCAGAGACGTTTCAACCCGAGACGTTTCACCCACGAGGTGTTTCGTGACTTTCGTCCTGTGTTATAATTTTCATGTTTCACTGAAAAAACAAACATTCAAACCCCACTTCATTTACGACCCAACACCCCTGTGGTGAATAACCAATATATTTGTGAAATTTTGCATGGTCCACCAGGCGTTTGGGTGGGGGTCAAATTACCACAAACAACCTCTCGGGGAGAAAATAAAAAGAAAAAAAAAAACCCGCCCGTCCGCATGCTTTTTTGGAAAAAATGGTCTGAGAAACAGACAATCAACTTTGTATGGCCTTACATTTTCACTCTATGATCATATCAAATTCAAGCCACTCAAGGTAAGAGGCTCTTTGCTAATACAGTGGAGCCCACTTAATTAGATATCTCTTAATTGTATATCCCTGTTAATTGAATATAATTTTCAAACACAAAACCATTTATCATACCTTCAGAGCAAATTTGATCTGGTAATTGCATATGGGCTGTAGAGTAAACTCCTGTTAATTGTATATAAATTTTTATAATATGTCAAAAAAATTACTGTGACATGCACCAAATTCCCCTTATTTATCAACCTTTTTGGCCTCACTACATCCAATACAAGCATTTATTCTATTATATCTTGTTTGACAGAGCTCTATGAGCTCTGTCAAACAAGATATAATAGAATAAATGCTCAGTTTACCTTCAGAACACAGGAAACTGACCAAATCCCTGTTAATTGTATACTCCTGTTAATTGAATAATTTTCACTGGAAAAATGAATATTCAACTAACTACAGTTTACAAACTGGCTGGAAAATTCTTAACTAATATTAATGACATTTGTCCCTCACTTCAAATGCATGCCTGTGGGAACAAATTGCACAAGCAAATGACACGATTTTTGTTTCAGGTGTGCTGCATGCCGTGCACATGTGATTTTCAAACAGCAAGACCTGTTTTTGTGACCAGGCATGCAGGGTGACCACAGTTACGATGTATCATCACTATTATGTGGGACCATTGCAGTCATATAAATTGTTAATGATCATTTGCACATTGGCGATTCCCGTTGGCACTCGATGGTGTTCGTTTGTATATGTTTTGTAGAAGTCAGGTGGCAGTGTTTTGAACTCTTTTCTCACCATTCCTTACTGATCTTGCGTCATAGACAATGCAATAATACCTGCGGTTAAAATTAACGGATATCCGGTTGAAATCCGGTTACAAAAATGGGCCAACAGTTTCAGCACTTGAAAATTCTTCTTATTTTTGGTTCCTACATAGAAAGATAACACTTTGACGTTGCAGGAGCAGATATTTAGTTATCAATCCCGAAGAAGATTCAAGTAAAAAAAAATGAAGATTTTAAAAACAAATGCCAACTGATGGAAGCAATCACTCTATATACATGAAAGAAAATAATAGCTACACAAAACCAACCTCATCTTCATTTCCATTTGCATACAAAGTATTCTCCCTTTTGAGTAGATTATGTGGTTTGTCATTAATTTTCATATTTTCATTAACAGGGCAAACTTCTAAAATTGGATGAAGTACTTTTTCTTGAATCATCACATTTTCATTTTGATTACTCCTTCCCACAGATCTTCTTGGAACACTTGTTCGTTTCTCTGACTCTTCGGAATTATATTTTTTAACATTTCTCAACTGTTTTTCTGGTGACCCAAAAGAGGACTGAAAGTGAAAGAACATTAATAAAAAAAAAGTGAACATTAATTTGTTCAGTTTGGGCTTAATAATACTTTGTCACATACATGTAATCAGCATCAAATAGCTCATTGTGGAAAATATCGTCAGAAGTCTACGTTAACGCGGTTGGTTTCAAAAGTAGAATTGAATTAATCGTCTCTTACTTTTCATCAACTGTCTACCTAATACAAATAGCAGATGACATTTGCGGGAAACATTTCCTGAGGAACTAGATATTTTCATCTTTTGTCTGAATAACATAGCTTATGACCCCTCAATGGAACAAGCTTGTTCCGGTGAGAGGTCAGAAGTTATGTTTTAGAGGCAAAAATTAAAAAATAAAATTTGGATGGCGATTTTTGTGTACAGCGCTGGCCAACTTTAGGCTTTACAGTTCAAGTCAAAATAGGTTGTAGGATAACCACTATAAACTATGTATCTTTCTCTTCCTACACTGATAAGACCAGAAGCTGACATCATTTTCTGGAAAGCTCACACCTAAAGAAAATGATGTCAGATTCTGATCTTATCAGTGCAGGAGCAGCAGTATACGTAGTTTATTGCAGTTATGCTACAACTTATTTTGACTTGAACTGTAAAGCCTAAAGTTGGCCAGTGCTGTTCACAAAAATTGCCATCCAAATTTTATTTTCAATTTTTGCCTCTAAACCAGAACTTCTGACCTCTCACCGGAACATGACTTGTACTGTATGTTAGCTGAAAGGTTAAATTACACATCATATGATAAGAACAATCTCAAATTCAACGCAATATGACCAGGCCTGAAAATAAGCAGTCTGACATTTGCAAAATGAGGTCCCCAGAGGGTGAATTTGATGGTGCTATCCCATACAGTGGGCCAATTTATCCTCTTGGTACCTCTTTCTATTTAGTTTTGAGACCCTAATTTAGATTGAGGTTCAGAGAGGGTAAATTTAGTGATGCTACCCTGCTTAGCAGGGTAGCATCACTACATTCACCCTCTGGGGACCTCATTTTGCAGATAACAGTCTGCTTATTTTCTGGCTTGAATATGACCTGAAATTTCTGGACCTCATTCATTAAAATCGATCTAAGCTTCGGATCAGATCAATTTTAGTAAACTTGGTAGACATTAGAGATCCTCATTTTTTCAACAGCCAACTTTTACAAGTCTGGGAATCTGGCAAGAAGCAGTGACAAACTGTTGGACTCACCAACTTAAAAACCCTGTACAAGCAGAGTTAGAACCAGTTGAAGGCAAGTGTACCATCAATGCAAACCTTTAGATTACCCCAAATTCACCCCGTTTACAGGTGTGCCCAAATTAAAGAAGGTATGAAGATACAAGAAAGACAAATAAAGTCTCTGTGTCTATTCTGCATTTGAGAATAACTTCCATCATACATGTAATATCACCATAGAAACATAAAGAAAGGCATATTAAACTGGTTGAGAGCTAGAAGCCACTATCAGGGCTTTCAAAATGAAAGTGTCAATGACACTGTAGCTAAACTTGTGTTGTGTTTGATGAAAAGGATAATGTTCAATGTTTATGAAAGGATTATGAAATAAGACAAGAATTGTGATAATTGGGAATATGTTCATTTCTGTTTCCTGTATGCTATGTTTTGGTTAAAAATAATATGAGGTGTACACTGTACTAAAGAGCTGAGGGGTGGGTTAATGTGACCTCACAGGTAACATATATCAACGAAAGTTACCAAGTTACAAAGAAATTATTCCAAAACAAGTCATCCTATCAAGTTACATTGAAATTCCTTCATAAATATGGCCTGTAGACTGTGCTAAAGTTTTTCGGGCTTCAGGCCCCTGTAGCCGTCAGTTTCCCAATTGCGTCCAAAGGGGACATTCTCATCTAGACATTATATGAAGTCAAACCTACCAAGTTACAATGAAATCCCTTCATAAATATGACCTGTAGACTGTGCTAAAGGTTTTTGGGCTTTGGCCTCGGGCAGACATCATGGTTGAATAATCGCAACCAAAAGGGGGCATTCTCATCTGGGCTTCATCTGGAGTGATCCTACGAAGTTACAATGAAATCCTTTCATAAATATGACCTGTAGACTGTGCTCAAGGTTTTTGGGCTTCGGGTCCCTTAAGTTGTCACAGTTGACCAATCACGACCAAAAGGGGATGTCATCATCTAGGCATTATATGGAGTCAAACTTACAGGTTACAATGAAATCCTTTCATAAATATCACCTACAGACTATGTTAAAGTTTTTGGGCCCGGGCAGCCATCAAGGCTGAATGATCGCGACCAAAATGGGATGTTCTCATTTAGACATTATTTGGAGTCATCCTACCAAAGTACAATGAAATTCCTTCATAAATATCACCTGTAGACTGTGCTAAACGTTTTCGGGCTTCCGGCCCCTGTAGCCGTCACAGTTGCCTAATGGTGTCCAAAAGGGGCTGTTCTTATCTAGACATTATATGAAGTCAACCGGGGGCACAGTGGCTCAGTTGGTAGAGGTGCAGGCTGCAAGCCGAGAGGTCCTCGGTTCGAATCCCACCTGCGGCAACCGTGTTGTGTCCTTGGGCAAGACACTTCACCCCCATTGTCCATGTGGGGGCATGGTGACGCTGTGTACAAAGGCGTACTGCATGTCGATGGTGCACCTGTCTTCAACCAATGCTAACCCTGCTTGTGTGGAGTTGGAATGTTGGGGAGCTGACAGTTGCTCGGTGGTTCTCTCCGGGTACTCCGGCTTCCTCCACCCGTAAAACTGTCAAGGTCATGGTTAGCCAATGTGCAAAAATCTGTGACCTTAAACACCAATAACTAAATAAATAATATGAAGTCAACCTACCAAGTTACAATGAAATCCCTTCATAAATATGACCTGAAGACTGTGCTAAAGGTTTTCGGGCTTTGAGCTCGGGCAGCCATCATGGTTGAATGATCGCAACCAAAAGGGGATATTCTCATCTGGACATCATCTGGAGTGATCCTACGAAGTTACAATCAAATCCCTTCATAAATATGACCTGTAGACTGTGCTCAAGATTTTCGGGCTTCGAGCACCTGTAGCCATCACAGTTGACCAATCACGACCAAAAGGGGATGTCATCATCTAGGCATTATATCGACCTAACAAGTTACAATGAAATCCTTCCATAAATACGACCTATAGACTATGCTAAAGGTTTTTGGGCTCGTGCAGCCATCAAGACTGAATGATCGCGACCAAAAGGGGACGTTCTCATCTAGACATTATTTGGAGTCATCCTACCAAGCTACAATGAAATTCCTTCATAATTATGGCCTGTAGACTGTTCTAAAGGTTTTTGGGCTTCAGGCCCCTGTTAGCTGTCAGTTGCCCAATCGTGTCCAAAAGGGGACGTTATCATCATTATATGAAGTCAAACCTACCAAGTTACAATGCCCTTCATAAATATGACCTGTAGACTGTGCTAAAGGTATTCGGGCTTCGGGCAGCCATAATGGTTGAATGATCGCAACCAAAAGGGGACATTCTCATCTGGACATCTGGAGTGATCCTACGAAGTTACAATCAAATCCCTTCATAAATATGACCTGTAGACTGTGCTCAAGGTTTTCGGGCTTCGGGCACCTGTAGCCATCACAGCTGACCAATCACGACCAAAAGGGGATGTCATCATCTAGGCATTATATGGAGTCAACCTAACAAGTTACAATGAAATCCTTCCATAAATATGACCTTTTGCCTATGCTAAAGTTTTTTGGGCTCGGGCACCCATCAAGGCTGAATGATCGCAATCAAAATGGGACGTTCTCATCTAGACATTATTTGGAGTCATCAAAGAAATCCCTTCATAAATATGACCTGTAGACTGTGCTAAAGGTTTTCGGGCTTCGGGCCCCTGTAGCCGTCACAGTTGCCCAACCACGTCCAAAAGGGGACTTTCTCATCTAGACATTATATGAAGTCAACCCACCAAGTTACAATGAAATTCCTCAATAAATATGACCTGTAGACTGTGCTAAAGGTTTTCAAGTTTCAGTCGTCACGGTTGGCAGATCATGCCCAAATGGGGAAATTCTCATCTAGACATCATAAGGAGTCATCCCACCAAGTTACAATGAAATCCCACCATATTAAACATGACCTGCAGACTGTGCTAAAAGTTTTTGGGTGTCGGGCTTGGGCAGCCATCACGGTTGACAGATCATGCTCAAAAGGGGACGTTCTCATCTAGGCATTATACAGAGGCATCCTACCAAGTTACAATGAAATCCCTTCATAAATACGACCTGCAGACTGTGCTCATGGTTTTCGGGTTTTGGGCTTGGGCAGCCATACCAGTTGACTGATCGCGACCAAAATGGGACGTTCTCATCTAGACATGACCCCAAACCTGCATATGAAATTTCGTGACGATCAGACAAGAACTGCGGGGTGTAGCCCGTGCTAAAGGAAAATGTGAACATACTCACAGTCAAACTGACTTCCACACGCGTAATGGCAATAGCTTATCTTGATTTTGTCAAGTTAAGCTAAAAATGAAGTTGTGCCCAAAATATTGAGTAAATAATATTGACAATATATTTTTTGCCACAAACTACTCAATAGTTTCTTCAATATTTTCAGTCATTTCTTCATCTGCCACCGCGCTGTAAACATGGATCCAGTTGTGGTTTAGGCGTGGTACTGGCCCTGAGTAACGAAAAACAAAATAAAAAGAAATGGTGTATTAAACGATGGTTTTTAGAAAGACACACATTTGATCATGGTGCCCTTATGGAGGAACTCCGGATTAATCAACCTGATGATTTCAGAAACTTTCTTCGAATGGATACTTCTTTAGCTCTTTACTGTAGCTCTTTGTATACTTCAATGCACTCTAGTATGAACTTTCATTCATCCTCTTTGGTGTTCTTTGCCATGTTTACGCTACGGTGACTTCAGATTTAATGAAATATTGCGGAATATTACTGACGGAACCCACACACTATCAATATCATTGACGGTCGTAAAATATTGAAGAAAATATTTCAGAGATCTCAGATATTCGTCAATAACATTGATCAATCTTCAATATCTCCCACACACTGGCAATAATATTGTCAATACCGTTTATTGACAATATTATTGTCAATAATATTGATAGTGTATGGGCCGCTTCATATGTCACATTCAGTCCAACACAAATAATATCTTGTTTATATACATTTGTTTTATTACAATTTATTGGAGAGTGCCCATGGGGACTCTCCAATAATTTGTAGCAAACAAATATTGAATAAAAAATTCAGAACTCCAAAATTATTGTAGCCCTCAACCAGTTAACAAAACATAACAGGATAAGGCTGTTATTTTAATGTGCCCACATTAGGGCAAAAGGTTGTGCCCAAAATAAAGGAATTTAAAGGCCTGATCAATGTCTGATATGCCTCAGCACACTAAACCCTCAAACCACCATGCACAGTGACTGCTGGGAAGAGAATGCAGGTGAGTGAATAATCACTCTCCTCATTTTGACTTGGGGGGGGGGGGGGGGGGGGGGAATTATGGATTTGCTTTATTACATATTATGGAAGAGTGCCTATATGCAACGAAACAATGGGCAGAACTAGGGCTGTCACGATTTTTTAATTTGGAAATCGATTAATCGTCGCAAATAATCGATAGTAATCGATTAATCATACCTAGATGACCCTCCCTCTCCCTTTCTTTGAAGTCGTTAAAATGAAGTTGAAGTCAGTTGACCTACCTCAAGTAAACAACGAAGACGATCCTCTTTTAGATACATTCAAAGCTTTGATGTTCTGAACTTTTGAACCGTCAGTGTAATAATCAAGACCGATTGGCAGTTGCGAACTTCGCAACTGCCGACCGGTCTTGATTATTACACTGGCGGTTCAAAAGTTCAGAACATGAAAGCTTTGAACGTACCTAAAAGACAAATGCTTCTAATGGCTTCTTGAGGTTTGACCTTTTACCTTCAGAAACAATAGTTTTTTATCCAACTTTTTTTAATTATTAAACGTCTAAAACGGGGTAAAATTTACCGATTCTTCGACAACGAAAAATACTAATCGATTTCGGCGTGAACGATCGACAATCGATTATTCAATTAGTCATGACAGCCCTAAGCAGAACTATTGTTGTGGTTACAATTCGCCATAGCTGGACAGAAGTGACCTTAAACACCAAAAATAAGTAATATAATGGAACCCTCTTAATTGAACATCCACTTTGCCAGAGAAAAATATTCAATTGACAGGAATTGGGTCATTTTCCAATCTTCTGGTGATAAATTGAGTATTTATTCTATGATATCTTGTTTGAAAGAGCTCATTTGGCTATGTCAAACAAGATGCAATAGATTAAATGCCACTACTGGGTGTAAAAAGGCCAAAGTGCAAAAATGTCTATCAATGTTGGGAATTCACTGGTTGTCAGAGTAATAATTCAAGAGCTTGTAAGAATTTTTATTCAATTAACAGGACTATACTCCATAACCTGTATGCAATTAACAAGTCAAATTTGTATTGAAGGTACATGTATGGTGAATGGTTTTGTGTTTGGAATTTACATTGAATTAACAGGGATATTCAGTTAAGAATAAGAAGTATCCAATTAAGTGGGTTTCACCGTACTACAGTAGAATCCTCTTAATTGAATAATGAATATCCATTTTACCAGTGAAAATTATTCAATTAACAGGAGTATACAATTAACAGGGATTTGGTCAGTTTCTTGTGTTCTGGAGATAAACTGAGCATTTATTCTATTATATCTTGTTTGACAGAGCTCATAAAGCTCTGTCAAACAAGATATAATAGAATAAATGCCTGTACTGGATGTACATGTAGTGGGGACAAAAAGGTTGATAAATAAGGGGAATTTGGTGCGTGTCACAGCAATTTTTTCGACATAATACAAAAATTTATATACAATTAACAGGAGTTTACTCTACAACCCATATGCAATTAACAGATCAAATTTGTACTGAAGGTATGATAAATGGTTTTGTGTTTGAAAATTATATTCAATTAACAGGGATATACAATTAAAAGATATCCAATTAAGTGGGCTCCACTGTATTTTTAAAGCTGACTGCTACATTTCTACTAACCAATCTTGATTGGAGATTCCCAAATGAAAATGATATAAAAAATTTGATTTTCAGCTGCTACAGATTCTGTCAGTTTATATACCTTATTTTTATTTCTACAATTTTGTTTTTTGTGTATTAAATTCAGTTACTGATAAAGCAACCTAGCATCATTTTCATTGTTTTGACACCCCACCCCAACCCTTCACTTCTGATGCCAAGAAGTCCAAATATTTAATATAATGGCCAACCTTTGATTTGCCATGGTCCAGCGATCAGGAGGACTATATTCAACCACACATCCCATCGGGGCATTCTTCCCTCATTTCTTTTTCTCATCTCCCTGCATTCAGACAAAGTGTTTTATTGCCCAGTGCAGATAAACGACACTTGCAAAAATTGGCCTTTTCGTTGATTAAAGGATTATATAATGCATGTACACCCAACCCACCTCCCTGACGATTTCTCAGTCCCCTCAACTGAAATATTAACCCTTCTACAGGTCCTTTTTCATTGGTAGCTTGTTTATCCTAGCAAACAAACACGATAGCACTTCTAGGTGTGAGGGGATAGCGAACAGTATAAAGATAGCCGACCTTCCTGGACACATGTCTTCTATCTAAAATGCCCTCCACCGTGCAGAGGAGTGTGGGGAATAAAGTCTTATGAAATGGGCAGCATGGGTGTAAACGACTGTCTCCATTTAAATCTCCCTTGGGCTCACAATTAACCATTGTTACTGAAAAGTGACCTTAAACACCAAAAAAATAATCAATATTAATGTTTAAGGACAATAAGGTTACTTTCTGCAACAGCGGTTAATTGTGACCACAACAAGATATAAATAAATGTTATTTAGCAGAAAAATGAAGAATCAAAACAAAATTGATTTAGATCAATACCGATGAAAACAGTAACAACTGTATATAAATATAGTTAAGCAGATCAAGAATCAACACAATTTATCTGGATAAATACCAATTAAAACAGTCACACCTGGATATAATTATAATATTAAAAGGTATGTGGTACTAATGCTTTTCCTGTGGTTTGCTTATTTCCACATACGTATGTGGTACTAATGCTTCTTTCTGGGGTTTGCTTATTTCCACATACGTATGTGGTACCAATGCCTGCCATGAAGTTGAACTATTGTAATGGTTTTTGTTTAAATTAAAAAAAGCAATTAATTTACAAAACTAATTGTTGGAATGCAATGGAAACGATGATCACACACCAAATAATTAAAGATTATTTAATTGGAATTATGCTTTTAAATGTGATAACTGTGGTTAAATCGGGTGACCATCGGTGGTCATAGATATCCACCAGACAGTGGCCATCGGTCTTCAGTTTTGGACACAAGTTGACAACTGCATTTTTAGTTTTACTTTTAGTTTGATTGTACAGTCAAGGTGCCAGTAGCGGATCAACCCCATTAGCGGATCGCTCAGTCATGAATGATCACGTTGAATTAAAAGTGATTGTTTGATTTATGAACCTAGTCCACAGTCATGTAGGTGTGGGCAATGTTTAGCAACCGGAAGAATATCACCTGTGAAGACTGCCGTTTAATACTGAAAATGAAAGTAGGAAGTACAAACCCCTTCCGATTTGGGGAAATTTTTTCAAGAACTGAAACGGGAACAAAAACCAAACACGAAGTTCACCAGCTGAACAAAAGTTAAAGTTTATGTTTGGTGTCATTTTGAAGGTTAGAATATAGGCAATCTAATTATAAAAAAAAGTCCAGAACAATCAAACACAAAAAGTTGAAATAAACTTCAATCCGCGTGCCTTGGTCAACTACCCATTAGCGGATCACGCACTGCAAAAACGAGGAAACGCGGCAAACTCAATTTTGTTTACTGTGAAGACATATGAAACGAATTATTTGCATGTGTTGTTTCGGATAGTGCAAATATGTCAACCACATGATCATTTCCACATTCTCATCGAAATTTGCTAATAATTTTTTTTTCAAATGTAGTGTTCCGTGCTATAAGAAAGTTAAGAGAAAAAAACAAATAAAATACATGTAACTGATCGAATTCACTCGGCGACCATACGAATTCTTGAGCAATTTGCAGTGAAAGTCTAGGCCTACCACTCGGTATTTTGTGTTTTAAAAGTAGTTAGCGTTCCAAATGCTAGCTGACAAACTTCGAGTGCTGTGTTCCGATTTCAGTTTGTGCAGAAAAACTAAAATATATTCCCCACGACTCACTAGCAGTTACAATAATATAAGGGCTTGCTGCCGATTCCCCGCGATTATCAGAGAACGCACACTGATCCTTTATCCAACAAAGCGACAGAAAACGCCCAGAAAGTTCACACAAATTGGGCTCCTAAAATCTGAAATGGATTGAATGTTGCATATTACAACCATGGAAATATGGATATCATTGGAGCTCACTGATGATATCCCCCCCCTCAGGGGGGGGTGGGGGGGGGGGGGGGTGGGGGTGGGGGGGGGGGACACCCAACGCAGACCTCAACTATTTTCTGAGATACACTGGAACAAACTGATTATAAGCATAAAACACTGAACCTCTTCGCCCAACAACTAAACTTTTCCAAACGGAATTCGACATTTTGTGAATATTGTCTTTTCAGTAAAACTATGTAAATTTAGCAAAACTTGATATTTTTAACCAGGATGTTGCGACTTTCAAGTTTAAAGACCAATGACGGCTCACCTCCTGGGAGTACCCTGGACAAGTCCGGGGAGGGGGTGCAAAATGTGAGAAGCTACATGAAGCCGACCGACCCCCGCAGCCCACTGCCTTTTAATTTAGGGGCCTACCTGGTCATTGATTAGGCTAGCCGGAGCAGATCTTGCCAGGAATCCTGGTAAGATCCACTCCGGTTAGCCTAATCAGTGACCAGGTATATGGCAGTCCTACTGAAAATGCGACATCGCTTCGGCAGCGTGGTCTCTCATTGCATTTTATATACTTCTATTATCACGTTTCATCTCTGTCCCCTCCCACCCTCTCCCTCTTCCCTTCCCTCTTTTAGGGGCGGCACAGCTCAATTGGGGGGGGGGGGGGGGGCACATGCCCCGCCCCCCCCCCCCCCCCACCCGCCCAGTGGCTACGCACCTGGAACCCATACTGAAAAAAAATTTATTAGCTTTAGAACTTCAAAAATTTTCAGAGAAACTGAAGGAGTTTGCAGATTTCAGAACTTTTAATTACGAAAATGCTGCTGTCACTTAATTTTTATCTATTTGGAAATTAGTCAACCTGCTCCTGTGTCCCTGGGCAATGCAATTTACCCCGATATTGCCCATGTATGTGTGTGTGTTAGGGGGGGGGGGGGGGGGGGGTGTATGCACGTGTCTCCAACCTATCTAACCCAGCCTGTGCTCCGCAGTGCATGATACTGTCGTGCAGTGCTTAGTATAGTCTGAAGTGATGACGTTTGAGAGCTTGCATGCATTTGTTGTTGCTCAGTTGTTTCCTCTGGCTGTCTTGGCTTCCGTCGTATGTAATCCTGTTGCTGACACAATGTGCCCTAGCTGTTAAAGTGTCGTTAAACACAAATCAAAACAAATAAATCTGACATATGGTTCTTGCTTCTTATAAACCGGATAGACAATCCATTGTCTGCTCGACAAGTTTGTCAAACCTGAATTTGCTGAAAACTGGAACTTGCGACACATTGTTGGGTAGCCCCAAGGCTGCTGCGATGACCAGCTATTGAACTCCCTAATTGACCTAAAAACACAAACAACCTCACCTCTATCACCATGAGGAAAATGATTTGACAAAGAGTAATTGGAGGCTTGCTATAAATGATGTTCCATGTGTGATTGGGAGGATAGGGCTACAACCCCCTCATTGAAAGGCTCTGAAACCGTAGGAAAACACGAGCATTTCTGACTGGCCAGGTCCGACCAATGAGGTGGTGTAGCCACTCCTCAGAAGTGTCCGACAGCGTTTAAAAATATGACCAGTTTCGCCAGATGATGTCTCTGATGGACATCGCTGGTGTTTGTCGATAGATCGATGATATGTCACAGATCGCCATCCTGTTGCAATCAAAAGTTTTTGATATGACATTCATTAAGTTCTGGCATTTCCGACTAATACTCACAGAACAGGGGTGGTGCCGAAACATTTTTAACACGGGGACTCGTGACACGAAAGGGAATCTGCGTTAGCACCAGGGGTGATAGTTCAGCGATCTGAACGTAGTGGCTTCCCCTCTACGTTCAGATTCTTCCCATTCAATCCTATAGAAAAAGTTCCCATCAAGTTTTTATGGGAACTCAAAACTCGAAATTAGGAATATATATCAAGCTTTCGCCCTTATTACCGGCTGCAATCGATAGTACACGTATTTCCTTACATTTGGGCAGAGTTTATTAATCCAAACTAGGTTTTATCCTTTAATTGTAGTCATATGTGCACTCGTGAGGCGGCGACGGAGATTTCAAAATCGGCCATGTTTTTGTTTAAATATAAAACAGTAAAAACAATAACCCGGTAATGGCGCCGAAACGAATAGACCTTTTCATCGGTGCAGAATCGGAATCTCGATCTCATTCGCGCAGAGGAGGTCATCAAACTCGGTCGCATTCGCACAGAGCAGATTATCAAACCCATTCTGCGCAACTGCGATCGAATTTCCAATTCCGCATCGATGAAAAGGTCTATTCGTTTCGGCGCCATTACCGGGTTATTGTTTTTACTGTTTTATATTTAAACAAAAACATGGCCGATTTTGAAATCTCTGTCGCCGCCTCACGAGTACACAAATGACGACAATTAAAGGATAAAACCTAGTTTGGATCAATAAACTCTGCCCAAATGTAAGGAAATACGTGTACTATCGATTGCAGCCGGTAATAAGGGCGAAAGCTTGATATCTATTCCTAATTTCGAGTTTTGAGTTCCCATAAAAACTTGATGGGAACTTTTTCTATAGGATTGAATGGGAAGAATCTGAACGTAGAGGGGTAGCCACTACGTTCAGATCGCTGAACTACAGGGGTGACAGCACCCCCACCCCTGTACACCCCCGTTGTTGGTGCCACCATCCTCCATTTACGATTTTCAGGCTCTCGCGACTAGTGAGTTGTACGCCTCGAATTGTTGAATTGCACAGGATACATATCTGATCAAACATGACGACGCACAACACTTTGTGCCATCGTCCTACCTTCCTTCCCCCCCCCCCCCCCCATTCGTTAGCGCCATCAGTCTATACTCAGGGCTTGCCTTGAGTCGGGGCTGATCAGCCCAGGCCCCGAGATCAGCCCCGAGGAGCACTTGCTGGGGGCTTTTTTTCAAGCCCCGACATTTTCCACATAAAAGCACTAACAGTAATGGACAAAATGGAAAATCAGCCCCGACCTCAATATGTGGGGCACTTTTTTTAGGCCCCGACCATTTTACTCAAGGCGAGCCCTGTATACTGTAATTTTTTTTGCTACCAGCCTGTCTGAAAACAATCTGAAATATGTTTTGCGATTCAAAACCAATAAATAATAGCCTAAATAGGGAGAAAGTGTCCATCCTAACAGGTAGAATCAAATTGAATCGCGTGATCCGCTATTGGCAGAAGTGATCGGCACCCGACGGTGTAGTTCAGCGATCTGAACGTAGTGGCTACCCCTCTACGTTCAGATTCTTCCCATTCAATCCTATAGAAAAAGTTCCCATCAAGTTTTTATGGGAACTCAAAACTCGAAATTAGGAATATATATCAAGCTTTTGCCCTTATTACCGGCTGCAATCGATAGTACACGTATTTCCTTACATTTGGGATGAGTTTATTAATCCAAACTAGGTTTTATCCTTTAAATGTCGTCATTTGTGTACTCGTGAGGCGGTGACGGAGATTTCAAAATCGGCCATGTTGTTGTTTAAATATAAAACAGTAAAAACGATAACCCGGTAATGGCGCCGAAACGAATAGACCTTTTCATCGATGCGGAATAGGAAATTCGATTGCAGTTGTGCAGAATGGGTTTCATAATCTGCTCTGTGCGAATGCGACCGAGCTTGATGACCTCCTCTGCACGAATGAGATCGAATTTCCTATTCCGCATCGATGAAAAGGTCTATTCGTTTCGGCGCCATTACCGGGTTATCGTTTTTACTGTTTTATATTTAAACAACAACATGGCCGATTTTGAAATCTCCGTCACCGCCTCACGAGTACACAAATGACGACATTTAAAGGATAAAACCTAGTTTGGATTAATGAACTCATCCCAAATGTAAGGACATACGTGTACTATCGATTGCAGCCGGTAATAAGGGCAAAAGCTTGATATATATTCCTAATTTCGAGTTTTGAGTTCCCATAAAAACTTGATGGGAACTTTTTCTATAGGATTGAATGGGAAGAATCTGAACGTAGAGGGGTAGCCACTACGTTCAGATCGCTGAACTACCGACGGTGGTACAAAGGCTAATCAATTAAGTCTTCCATCCATTATAGTTTTAAAAAAGGTTGGTACCAGTCACGTAGAGGAAGAATTGTTCTTACCACAGAACACGCTTGAAATTTAAAAAAAAATAACAGAAGCAAAATAGCACTGAAAAAGGGAAAATGTGATCCGCTATATTGGCACCTTGACTGTATTCGCATTTTTTTAATCCAATGAAATTAGCAAATAATAGCATCATTATGTACTTTTCTTTTCTGGCTTCTGGTGCTTGGCATTTTCTATGCTGTAAACAAAACCCACAATCACACTATGGAATTTCCAGAAGGGACACTCTGACTCACTAACATGATAGACTAACTGTCACAAAACTTGGAAAGTAGTAAAAACCCGCCATAATTTTGTTTCCGCGGATGTTGATGTTTCACTCGGAACGTGTCGTAAAAATCCGTAATTCCTCGTAATTAAGAATCTTCACTTCGCATCTCGGTTGATTTCGTTTTTCAACCATTTCCTCCCTTTGTTGTTGTTGGTTATGAACTCCTAAATAAATCGCATTGACAACAGTGTGTCAGGGACTCCTGAGGCCCCGTAAGGCCTGGGCTGACGTGGGGTTATTTAGTCCCGCTGATGAAGTTGCGGGAAAAATTAGACCAACGTGGAGGGTCGGAATCCAAGTGTCGCGAACTCGGCGCAGAGAGCTGAGTTAGACCGACGCCGTGATTCCTTCTCTGCCAAATTGTCCTGAAATAGGTTCGATTTCCGTTAGGTGTGATTCCTAATCACTTCAGGCTGTATAATGGAAAGAATGATTTAAAGTAACAACGATTCTTTTATTTACACATAAAAATAAATCCGTTTCAATATTTCAACAATCAACAATTCAATTCTTTTCACAGAAAATGGGTCACTACGGTTAAATAATTCTAAACAATCATATAGTCATTCTATAGCCCTGTACTGGCACTATAGTCTACACACTGGAAATGTTACTACCGTGAGCTCGCCATAAGAGCTTCACAAATCTGAAATGTTATTACTGTGAGCTCGCCATAAGAGCTTCACCCGCTTAGGCTCAAATGTCAACGTCTGCGCGTAACTGTACCTCTGGCTGTCGGAGGGTTCCGACCAGCAATGTTCGTCATCTATAAACCACCGTACTTCTGATTTGGGTCAGATATTGTCTACTCATACCTTATGCGCCTTTTGAAAGTCCTCCGTGAAAGTCCTATTGAAATATCCACCGTTCCTGGTTGAATTCACGATTCACAAATGCCCCTTTTGTGCTAGGGCGAAATTGTCACTCACACCGATCTTCAGTCGGTATTACGATGTTCCGAAAGCAAAATAAACTACTCAGAACGCAATCAGGCTGACGCTTCAAAGGGTTAATACGCACAATACAATTAACCTACACTTCTGACTATTGCAGGACGATACCTGCTACCCGACAATCTAAACTTATACGTTCCACCTGGGGTGTTCCTTCTCACGAATTCGGCCCCGTAGCCGCCTATCAACGTTAAACTAAATCAATCACGGAATGCCCTCTCTGGCGATTCCAGCCGTTTCAGGGTCCTGTGATCGAAGGTACCCTTATGCCAGGAAACAGAGTCCGCCTGTCCTGGACTTCACCAACGTGTGTGTGACCCCAAGTGTGTGTCTAATGCTCTGCTCTTCCAGGTATATATACTTTTTACCCTAAACTGTCAGGTGGACCGACGCTCATCTGTCCACCTGTCAAAACGGTGGGAGATGACGTATATCGAGGCAGAATCAATACAAGTCATCTCACGCGTGACTTCACTTGTCGAGAAAACCGATTCGTTCTTGCCATGATTGTTATAACTTATGATGACACGACATTTCTATCTTTTAGAATCTCGTTTCTCAATTTACCGTGACGACATCTTGACATCAACCGATTACGTCTCGTAAGACTCCGACTACTGTATAAATTAAACGAGATGATTAGACCTTATCTAACATACCGTTTCTCCCCTGGGTCCCTGCGCTAAAGCTGGATATACACCACGTGTGTTTTTTCTATGTCCAGCTTTACAGAGAAGTGAAATTCACGTGGGTTTTTCGCCTTGATGCGGAATATATTTTGAACTTACAATATCTTTAAATATGAGGCCCCTTGCCCCTATATTTAGGCTGGCTTTGCCCTGACACAGTGCTTACCTTTCACTCTCTGTACAACACACTAAGTTGTTTGGAAAAAATTACCTATACATCCATAAAATACATCATCTCTTGAAAAAATTAAACTGGAAAAAAATATATGCTGCCACATGAAATTTCAGTTTAAATTTCGAATTTTCACAACTTTTTTTCCATGCCTCATGTTTTTGAGAGATTCTCACACATTCCGGCACTAAAATTAAAAACAAACTTATCAATTCTTTCTAAAGTGGACGAATCAAATCAAAATTTTAATTGATGGTTTCAAAGTCAAAATATATTTAACCAATCGGCTGATCAGCCCCATTTAATCCTACTCACAACTATGGGTGTCAAATGCTCCAAGTCACGTCTTCACATATTTAGTGGTTCATAACCTGTTATTCTTGATAGATTCCTCATCGATCAAGCCTTTAGATTGCTTTATTTTGGGCACATCTTTTTCAGGGCTTTAAATGTGCCCAAATTACATAAAGTTCCATTGTCAAGAGATATTACCGATTTTTAAAGCTGAAAGTAACTTTACACACCATAAAAAAGAAGGAAAAATACTCTAGCAGCTGAAATATTTGAAATACTTTTTACCAAGACAAATCAAGGACAGTATTTCAGCATTGTTCCTATTTTAGGCACAGCTTTGACCACACTGAAATTGGAGTAATTTGAAAACCTGTCATCGATTTGTCAAGACACCTCAAATTCTATGTAATCTGCACACACGTTTTGGCAGATTTTTCTTCGTTGAACTTGGATTATGTACAGAATACTCGGATCACCAGCGAATACACACATCCTCCAGTTCCTTGAATTGTATGGGCTTTATAAATACTTCCACTGGTTGTCTTTGTGAACAGCATCTGCTTAAGCTATCAAAATTACTCAAGAGAGCCAAAGAACAAAAGAGATACAATACAGAGTGAAAGCGCCCATCCGATTTAGCAGATAAGTCCTTATGATGTACAAATTATACAGGAGTTCTCGGCTAATCAATTCCAGAAGTCGAATAGTATTCTCTTCAGGACCAGAGTAACATCCCAGTAACATGAGTAAACCTGGATAGGTGCAGTCTAAGACTAATTGTTTAAATAAGTGGGGGTCGTCCATCAGTTAGGTAGGGCACCTGTCCTGGTGCGCATCTTGTTTTTAATCTGTCCGAATTGCCTTAAGTGATGGACATACCACAACAAAGTGTTGTCTGTTCTCATCCGCATCTGTGCAATTACATGTGGAATTCACTTTATGCAGATTGAAATCTGCTCTGTTCAATTGTAAGGTATAAGTGCCAGTAAGTATTCAGGGTCTGATTTTCATTCACATATCTGTATATGTTTATTTATGTTATGAACCTTATTGACACATAAGGCTGCGAAATTAATGCATTTCAAAGCTGATCTGGTTGAGATTTCTTCTCCCCATGAATCTAAAGATGTGATGGTTCATTTGAGGACCTTATACCATTTCTTTTTTGAGTGGAGGTTTCTCAAGGATGGAGTATGCAGACGGTAGTGGGAAGTATGTTAGTAAATGTCGGAGTTTGAGTTTGGTGTACCAGCTTTCTAGGGAGATGTATGTGGCGAAGAGGACGTTATCGCCTAGCAATCTAATATTCAATGGAGTCTTGGTTACTAATAAATCTGTAGAACAGGCTAATTTTGTTTCTGTCAATGATATTCTATTTTGACGGTGCACCTAATTGGACACACGCACCGACAGAAGCGGCCCTTGGAGATAGACGTTGTATTTGTTTCAGAAATATCATCTGCATGGTGTTTCTCAAGCTTGTTCCCATCTGTACTTCAAATCCATATGCATGTAGGAGTCTTGGATTGACATAAAGGTTCCACATGTGGGCTTTCATTTTCTGGTTAAAGCCATTTTATCATGAAATGCCGGGTCTCAATTTCTATATTCAGCTTCCATTAACAAAAAAGTAAATGTTAACTTTTGCAGCTGGAGCGAACACATATTACGACACCCAGGTGATCTTCATTTGCAGCGTTTGATGTATGGAGATCTCTTGGACCTTTCTCTCGTATCCATTTCAGATGCTGGTAGAAGGTGGAGGCGATAGGACATTACTCTGTGAACCACGCGGGATAACTAACAAAAACTCTGTGCATTTGGTTACCACATCTCTTTGGAGATCTCAAGAAGATTTTCTGGACAGAGCAATAAAACGCACCCATTACAGATCTACTCTGGCGGGTCACAAGAAAATAAATGGAAGCTTCACTTTGGTTCTGCTGGCATGTATGTTCACTATCAATGCAGAGGCGACAGTAAATGCAGTCCCTTCCCTTCCCCATCATCAAAAGTAGGCGACCCAATATTGTGTATCCACCTGCATCGACATTGAGTGTTTTACACCTGTATACACACTGATTAAGTATTGTAGACGTCCCCGATCGCCTAAACTTTTTATTTCTCCCTATTAGTTTGAACAATTTCTTATAATAATGTCTAAAATTGATCTAAGCCTCCATCTGACTTGTGTAAATAAAATGATCAGTTTACAAGGGGGACAACTCACAAAAGCTTCCAGCTTTCTGTCGAATCCAACACCAACAAGTTTTTTTCTGATTGTTATTTCGCGTACTATTAATTTACATGTCACTTTGTCAAAACATCATTTTTATTCAATACGATGTATACACAACTTGTTTTTGGTTTCAAATAAAAATATTATCTGAACCATTGCAGACTGCAGCGAAACATCTGAACGCCGAATTTTACAAACGTGCTAGTTGAAACAGATTGACGAAGCGAAAAACGTTGTTTTCTGCAGCGCCCCAAATTTACAAACGTCAATTTAAGTGTGGTTTGGGCGGCCTTTAAACAAAATGTAAGCGCCTATTAGCCCGTGACCCATCGGGTAGCTATAATTTGTGTTCGTTCATGTTGCAAAACAGCATATTTACTGTTTGTTTTGTTAATGAAAACTAAATATAATATAGAAATTGCGAACCATTTGACAAATGGAGACGTCGGTTCCCCTCGGGTTATTCCGATTCTCACCATATAACCTCGGTGGGTGAAAGGAGTGATATACCTATCTGTTCGAAGGAAAGGCCTAACCACTCAGTTTGAAATGCAAATGCGCACCTTAAAATAAATATCCCCTTACCAAGTATGCCAAAATGGGAAGTGACTTTTTGACATGTTAGAAACAAAAAAAAAAAAACAAAAAAAACAAAAAAAAAAACAAATACAAGTGCACCGTACCCCTATCTCCCGCAAAGATAGCTTTCTGAGAAGGACGCTATTGAAGCAAAATCTTTAGATTTTTGTCAGTGAGGACCACTGATAAACAATTTGGGTTAATTTCAGCAAACATAGTCAAGTTAGTAATTTGTTTTTACAGATTATCTAATCTGTAAAAACAGATTAGTAATCTGTTTAAACAGATTAGTAATCTGTAAAAACAGATTAGTAATCTGTAAAAACAGATTAGTAATCCCTGGAAATATACTACGGTGTGGCGGTTCTGCGCTGCCGTAATACGGTTTTCTAATACTGGGAACTGAGCTGGAAAGTTTGATGCCAGAATCATACAAGGTACTGTTATATATAGACTGAGAAAGTATACTATTACTTGTTTGTTCGGGGGATGGAGTTGGGGTGGGGTGTGGAGGGGGGTTCTAATCGCTCGAGTTTAGTTTAGTATTAACCCTTTACCCAACGTAACGTCCAAAACCGGCCAGCGCTATTCACAAAATTCACCATTCAATTTTTCTTTCTTTTTCATTTTTTTGTCACAAAAACATAGCTTATGACCCCTCATTGGAACGAGCTCAATGAGCTCGTTCCAATGAGGGGTCATAAGCTATGTTTATGACGCAAAAAAAACCCAAAATTAGTACTTCAAAAATTTTATTTGCACGTGTCGTCTGCTTTTCGTGTTAGGTAAAGGGTTTAAACTTCACTTATAAGTAGGGAATGGTAAGCTTTTTGTGGGAATGTGTATAAAAAAAACCTATAAAGAGTTGGCGATATGAAAGATTCTCACTAGATAATAGAATGGTATGTGAGTATACAGGGAGGGAGGGGGTCGTAAATACCGACTACGGGGTTGATAACTGACTTTTACACCTGACTTATGTTGTCTGTTCGGAATTTCGAATACCCATCCAGGTGCGTGAATCTACTCTGGTCTGTACTATAAATGTTTTTATCTGTTGAAAAAGTGGAAGAAGTCCAATTCTGATTAATGAACACACCATTTCAACGATTTCGTGGCATTTGACCACTTGATATCAATCCCCTATTGTGAGAATGTTGAAATATTAAAACTTTTTTTTATTATATACTGTTGTATTCTTGAAAGAAAAAATGGTTTTTATATTAAGCTGCCAGGTCAGACATGCTCTGTGTATTTGTATGACCATCATAACCCCCTCTACGAAAAATCCTAATGGAAATTTGTCAATTTGTTTGGTAGTGACCGGTCACATTTTGCCTACCAGAATGAAGGACTATACCCACCCACAGTGACGCAGCTGATTTCGACATCCAGCTTATTCTAAAAATGCTCCCCACACTCAGTTGGGTTAAAAATTAACCCAAATCAGCTGGGTTGAATGAATATGAACCCAAATGGGTTAATCCTCATTCAACGGTGTTGATTTGAGTTGATTTTAACACAACTGATTTTGGTGTGCATGAAAGAAAAAAAGATTTATAACCAATTAAATTAGAAAACTTAACCCGATGCGGGCGTTACTGACGCCCGCAGCGGGTATTATAAGATGACCAGCGTAAGGCTTTCAACATTTTCCCCCAAAGCTATGGGGTTATCTGCAAACTCACGGTTCTTAAATTGAATATTTAACGCAACAACAGAACTGAAATAATCAAAATTTCCAAATGATAAAAATTCCATCAATTAACACTCTTAATTGAATTTAACTTCCTTTCTGAACCTTTGCAAGAATTCTGTATGTTTTCTTTCTCGGGAGACCACCTTTTCGCCAGAAGTGCACTGGTGGAAAAGACATTATTTTTCAAGAACTGTACTGGGAAACTCTTGAGTATTCGTGCCTGATGTATTTTACGTGTGCCAATGTCAACGATGGTCGTGGTGGTGGTGGTGGTGGTGGTGTGGGTGTGTGTGTGTGGGGGGGGGGGGGGGGGGTCTGATAGAATGATTGTAAGCTGATCGATAATCATCAAACAAAGAAGTTGCACGTTCAACGCGGGGAGTTCAAAAGCTTTATATATATCGTCATAATTATCGTGGAGGTGCACTCTTGTTGCACCCAAGGGACATTATATATATAATGTTAATACTATCGAGCGTCCTATTATAATTTATGATACGTTGTAAACTCCCGGTCTTAACTCATTCCAGTGTCGAGTGCCCTTTTTATACCCCGCCCTTACCCTGAACTAACTGTCGTCTGATAGTTCCGTCGCCCACGGTTGCGGAAAACAAAAACGGAAGCTCAACAATGTGGATAACTGCTGATGAAGATGTTCTGGGGGTGGAAACTTTTGTGTAACCGGTAGCGTAGATTACCTTTTGCCGGTGGTGACTGGTGGTGAAGTAAAACATTTTCACCAAAGCAATAAACGGTTTGGACAGATTTCACATTGGGCACTCAAATTTTATATGGCTTTGGCACAGCAACCATTGAAAACGGATTAATTATCGAAAATTCAGTCTAAATACATGTTTTTTTTATCGATAATTATTATCTTTCCATTTTCCGAAGTTTTACCAACAAATTGCAGCTGACATATACCCTCAAACTTTTACCCAGGGATGTGGCTAGAGGTTTCCGATTAAGGGGGGGGGGGGGGGGGGTAGAGTAATGAATTTCCAACTAGGAGGAGGAACCGGGAGGGGGAACCCCCTCCCGGTCCCTCCTCGTTGTTGGAAATTCACTACCGACAAAGATTTTGAAAATGAAATGCCAACATATTTCTGATAGATTTATCAGGTTATTATTATTTGGTATTCTTTTGGGACTTGAATATGAGCTGAACAAATGCTCAAACTTGGAACTTTGAACAATTTACACTGTGGTAATATTAAACCAGATCTGATACAGGAATGATCAATTTTCGATATTTCATGATTTTGTAAACTGTGAATGGGTGGAATTAACTCAGGATAACGATTTTACACGATGTAAATAAAATAAATCCCCCCCCCCCCCCCCCGCTAAAAAAACAAAACAAAAGACACAAGCAAAACAAAACAAATAAT